>PVJD01001982.1:0-226398 GCA_004026545.1 Mormoops blainvillei | reverse complement strand
TGGCTGACAGAACCCCTGATGGTTTTCACAGCTGGGTGTTATCTGGGTTCCTTTCCAGCTCTGGTGCTATAGGCCGGGGAACCTTGGTGTCTAGACCCCACAATTTTCAGGGGGGAACCTCTAGGCCACTGAAATACCCCTCTGGCACTTGATATGCCACCTATGGGCGCCCAGCCAGCCCTCTTGATTCTCCTCCGCATTCCCTACCAGTCACATTGTGGTGAAGTATATTTTTTTCGGTTTGTCTGTGGTTATAAGGCTTCTCTCCAGCTAGTGTTTAACTGGTTATTCAAGATGATTTCTCTACAATTTAGTGGTAATTCCAGCTTGGTCCTGGGAGGAGATTAGTGTAGCTTCTACTTATTCTTCCACCATCTTGGATTTCCTATGGTTAGGTTTACAGCTCTGAGTTTTTATTAACTTTCTGTTTGTTCCATCTGTTCCCTGTTCCCTTTTTCTCTTTTTGTGCCATCTTTAGGATTAACTGAGTATTTTTTTCGTTCCATTTTATCTCATTTGATGACTTGTTAGCAGTGCTCCTTGTGATTTTTTTGTGGTTGCTTTAGGGTTTATAGCATACATTATAGTTCTTAATGTATAGCATGGGAACCTTAAGCGTTGTGCTTCCATTTACCGTCTCCTGGGTTTTTGTTATCATACGTTTTATTTGTATGTATAAGTCCTGCATACGTTGTTATTATTTTTGTTTTAAGCAATCACTTATCTTTCAAAGAGATTCAAACAATTTTAAAGTATTTTATATTTATTTATACATACTGTGTTCCTAATGCGTTTCTTTGCATAGACAGATTTCCATCTGGTACCATTTTCCTTCAACGTGAAGGATTAGTTATAAAGTTATTTATATGGAAAGTCTGCTGATGATGAATTCTTTTCACTTGTGAATATCTGAAAAAATCTTTATTTGCCTTAGTGTTTGAAAGGTATTTTTTGCTGGGTATAGAATTCTAGGTTGATATTTTTCTTTTAGAACTTTAAAGATGCCGTTCCATTGTTTTTTGTTATTTCTGGTGTTCATTCTGTATTACCTGCTTACAAGCAAATTTATGATGAAAACAAACAAACCAAGAAAATCACCATACGTACTTCCCAAAAGAGTGACATTTCCTCCCGAAAAGCCTCAGACAGGTCCTTCAGGAGGTATTCTAGAAGAAGGTGTTATTGTCATAGGAGATTATATAGCACTATGCATATTATTGCCCCTGAAGACGGTAGGAGAAGATACGGAGGTAAAGACAGAGATATTGAGGATCCTGACTCTGTGTAGGCCTAGGCTAATGTGTATGTTTGTCTTTTTTTGGTAAATTTTATTTATTTATAGTAAGTGCCCCAACTAGGGACTAAACCTACAACCTAGGCATGTGCCCTGACCGGGAATTGAACAGCAACCTTTCACTTTGTTGGATAATGCCCAACCAGTTGAGCCACACTGATCAGGGCTGTGTCTTATTTATTTATATTTTTATGTACTTTTTAAAGCATTTATTTTTATATCACTGTTTTTTTATTGTCAATGAAAAGGAGAAGATTTGTACCTTCCATTTAAATAAACTGGATGCACCTTATATAAGAATTAATCAGTAACGACAGGTGAGAAAATAGAATGAGTCGAAGCTTGGAAATGTACTTCATGATTACTTGGTGAGAAGTAAACAAGACTTTCATCATTAACGACTTAACCGGCAGCCTTTGTTTTTACTAGTCAGTATTTAGAATGCCAAATTTTTAAATGTGATAGCAAGACAGTGTTCTTTTCTTTTTTCTTTTTCTTTTTTTAAAATTACTGTTCAGTTACAGTTGTGCCACCTGTTTCCCTGTTGTTCTCCACTGCCCCACCCCCCAGTCAGTCCCCACCCCATTGTCTGTGCCCATGAGTCCTCTATTCATGTTCCTCGACTTGCCCCTTCCCCTTCTTTCCCCTGTTTTTTCCCTCCCCCCTCCCATGTGGTCACTGTCAGCTTGTTCTTTATTTCTATGTCTCTGATTCTGTTTTGCTCCTTCGTTTGTTTTGTTGATCAAGTTCCACTTACAAGTGAGATCATATAGTACTTGTATTTCACTGCCTGGCTTATTTCACTTAGCATAATACTCTCCAGTTCCATCCATGCAGTCGTGAATAAAAAAAGTTTAAAAAGTAAAAAATAAAAAAATTAAAAAAAAACTTATAAGGATGTAAAAAAAGATGTTTTTGTAGAGCTGTACAATGGATTTGTGTTTTAAGCTGTGATTTCAAAAGGGTTAAAAAGTTAAATTTGAAAGTTTATAAAGTGAAAAAGTTACAGTAACCTAAGGTTAATTTATTATTGAAAAAAGAAAAATATATATATTTTTCACAAATTAGTGTACCATAGTGCACAGTGTTTATGTTGTCTGCAGTGGTATACAGTAATGTCATAGGCCTTTACACTCATTGACCTCTCACTCACCCAGAGCAACTTCTAGTCCTGCAAACTCCATTCATGGTATGTACCCTACACAGGTGTATCATTTTAAAACTTTTATACTTTATTTTTACTGTACCTTTTCTATCTTTAGATATGTTTAGATACACGAATACTTACCATTGTGTTCCAGGTGCCTACAGTATTCAGTACAGGTTGCACAGGTTTATAGACCAGGAGAATACAATACTCTATATAGCTAATGTACCATCTAGGTTTGTGTAAGTGCTCTCTGTCACTTTTGCACAGTGACAAAATTGCCAGATGATGGGTTTCCTAGACTGTATCCTCATTGCTAAGCGATGTATGACTGTATTATAGTTACCAGATCTTCAACTTTGGATGATATAATTCTTGCTAAAGGTAGTTAGGTTGTCCTGAACCTGTGGGTATTATAAAATGTCAGGAACAACCCTTTTTAATTGAAATTGGTGGATCCTCCTTTTGGAAGATGGTGATTTGAAAAATTGCAAATTGATTTGGTACTTACGTAGCAATTTAAACCTGAATTTTAAGGGAAAGCAATGCCTATTTGGAATTTAGGAATTATCCATTAGTATTACCTTATATTTTTCCATTATTTATTTATAACTTTGTGACATAACTAGGAATAAAAGATTTGCGTAGTTAAGCACATAAAAATGAGTTTAGAAAATCATTAGATGTTGTCTGGGCTGGAAAAGAGGAACTCTATTTGAAAATTCCTTAAATTTTGTTCAGTTTATCGATTTGAGGGTTAGTGTCTATGTCTGTGTGGGTGCAGACTAGCACCTGGCATATTTCTAATTATAAATTATGTTTAAGCTGGGCTTAATGAATGTATCATTATTCAGAAATGTTTTTGGTTTATTGATAACATACTCCTGATATGTATTCTCATTATGCTTTGAAGCAAAACAGTATAGGAAATGGGCTGATCAATATAGTGTTTTGTTTTGTTTTGTTTTGTTTTGGTAAATAAGTCAGTAGGTGCTGGTAATTGAGTTTTCATACTTGTCTTTTTTCTGTTTATTCATTTATGTATTTATGTATATATTTTTAGAGGAAGGGGAAGGGAGGGAGAAAGAGAGGGAGAGAAACATTTTTTAAATGGTATTGTGTTTTAATTTAAAATTCCACTTTTCATTGTTGGTATATGGGAACACAGTTGACTTTTGTATAATAACCTTCTATCCTGCAACCTTGATATAATTATTTATTAGTCCCAAGAGTTTGGAGATTCTTTTCAGATTTTCTTCATATATGATTTTATCACCTGTGAACAATTCTAGTTGTTTTTTTAAAAAAGATTTTATTTATTTATTTACTTTAGAGATGAGGAGGGAGGAAGAGAGGGAAACATCAATATGTGGTTGCCTCTTGCGCGCCCCCTACTGGGTACCTGACCCATAAACCCAGGCTTGTACCTTGACTGGGAATCGAACCAGTGACCCTTTAGTTTTCAGGCCGGCACTCAATCCACTGAGCCACACCAACCAGGGCTCATACCTGTCTTTCGACAGTGAATTATGTATTAATTTTTTTATTACTGTTGTGCTTTCAAAATAATGCTTTATTATAGTATATATGTTAATAGTAACTTTAAAAAAATGAAGTTTAAAAATATCTAGCAGCACAAAATAAACATTGTAACTAAAGTCTTATTGCAAAAGTGAATTTTTATTTGGCCTTCAATAAACAGTTGTAAATCTACCCTATTTTCATTCCTTCAAAGAGCTTTGCAATTAACTAGGGCCATGTATGGTTCTTTTAATTTCTAAAGTGTGATGTAATGAGACAATATCTTAAGTATTGCCCTGTCTGGGTAGCCCAGTTGGCTAGAGCATCATCCCAGTACACCAAGGTTTGCAGGTTCGATCCCTGGTCAGGGCACATACAAGAAACAACTAATGAATGCATAAATAAATGGAATAACAAAATCGATGTTTCTCTTCCTCCTCCACCTTCTCCCTCCCATTCCTTCTGCCCCTTCCCCCGCTCAAATCAATAAATAAAAATTAAAAAAAATTAATATTCTTAAATATTCATTGATATGAAATGCAGTATTTTGAATATAGGAAGGAATGTTGGACCTTTGAGTAAATGGAGTTGTTGGGTTAAAATAAAATCAGTAAAATTCTCCTTCACCCTTGTAATTGACTTAGTTGATTATGTTAAGTCTATGTCAAACTGAAACTAGTTCAGCAATCAGGTTCAACACTAAGATTCTTTATCTAATGTGATTGAGAAATTTGTGATTATTTTGTATTTGGATTTAGGAAGGTGCCTCCAATTGCCAGCATTTAAAAAAAATTTTACCATAATTTGTATTGCTTTTTAACAAAACACACCCATCTCTTTAAAGTG
Organism: Mormoops blainvillei; assembly: GCA_004026545.1. Lineage (NCBI taxonomy): Eukaryota > Metazoa > Chordata > Mammalia > Chiroptera > Mormoopidae > Mormoops > Mormoops blainvillei. The sequence goes on along the minus strand of PVJD01001982.1, from coordinate 221,590 downwards.
CTGCATGTTTCTGGTGCGTGTTATACCGTTAGCAGAAAACTAACTTAGCTCATTTGTTTCCTCTATAGAAGAGCTGATTAGAAAGACTGGCTTGACATAATCTTATGGTTTATTTTGATAACACGGTTTCTTTGTTTTGTTAAATAGGAAAGAATAAAAACCATTCACTGTTGTACTCTAGAATAAATTTGTTGTCTTCCTTTCATTGAAGGTAAAAAAACAAAACAAGCAAGCGAACTCCTGATGCCATTTTAGCCTCCCAAACTAGGCTTCTCAGTGAGGAGAGCTAAGGCTGTGTGTGACTTGCCCCGGAGCCTGGGGCCTGCTCATGAGCGCCTCTGCCTGGAGATGAGCCTGCGCAGGGATGTCTGTTGATGAGCTGCCATGTGTGCTCTTTTTCTTTTGTCCTAGGTTGGAACCCTTGACTAATTAAGCCTGTGACTCGCTACAGTCTACATCTTCCCCATGACCACTCTGACTTCCTGTGGTCTTTATTTTCACTTGTTTTGAATATTTTCCTCCTTAACCCATGTTTCTTAAATGGTATTTTGCTTTTCCCACCAATGCCAGTCCTTCATGACCTCTGAACCTTCATCTGTAACAGACCTTGATAACTAACCATTGTTGAATTCTTATCATATAGTGGGCAAGTTTTAAATGTTTTACGTGTGTAACTGTATTTAATGTAAATGATGCTTATTTTTCTCTCCTCAAGAGAATTATTGGGAAAGCCAGATGATTTTCAAAAGCTATAATGAATGTGAAAATGTAAACTCAAAAAGCTACAGTTATAAGTTGTTAATAGTAATAATAATATACCTACTTTCTCTTTGCTGCTGTTGCCTTTTTTGGTTTAATGTAGTCTAGAGTTTACATTTCTTGCTGCTCTCCCCAGTGTCTCACCTCATAGGATCACTTGTCTGATAAGTATTCAGGTAAATCAAATGATGATGTTACATGAGTTATAAATTTGACATTATGTTTAGCTATTTCTTTTCTCTCTTAGGAAAGAATAAAAATCACCGGCAATGAATAGTGTTATTTGCCCCTAAAGACAAAGATCTATTTACTTTTATGTAAATTATCAAAAAACACTGGCTTTTTAACATGCCTGAACTTTCTTCACTCTTTCCTACAAATCCTTGCCAACTTGGCATTATAAGGATAGATATTTATAAAATGCGAATTAAATTTGAATTGTGATGGGGCATTTCCACGCATGTGCATACATGTATAAAATAACTCCTTAGCTTTTAAATATATTTTTTAAAGCTCTGATGATAGCTACATTAGTGAAGGAAGAGGAACCCATGCCTATTTCTTCACTGTGGAAAAAGTTTTATAGGATAGTTCCTTGACTGTCAGTTTTCCCACAGTGATTCATTGTCATATTCTCAAACAGAGGGGGAAGATGTGCTCTGTATCCTTCATTTTAATTTAGGAATTTCAACATTAAAGTTTTTTTCTTACTCAAATATAGAATAGAATAGGTTGTACTTTTAGAATTATTCCTGGGATTATGAAAATCCCAAAGAACAGAATTCTTGAATCTTATACACAGCTTCAAAGGCTTTTAAAATCAGGTCAACAGTTAGTTGCCATTCTGCAATCAGAAAATTTGGTAAGCCAGAATGATAGAGACTGTGTGAAATAAATTTGTGTTGTGATCACCTCTTTTATTATGTATTATTGCTACTTTTGCTATACACAGTTTCATGAATAGAGCAGTAATTTGACTTGCATATTACAACTTTTTATGTTTGTGGATAGCTCTTGGTTTTCCTAATTAGTGAAACATTTTGAATGTTGTGCTTCATAACATTCATAACATTCATAACATCCCTGTTGGGAGTTCTGTTTACTTGCATTTCAGTTGTACCTTTAAGACTTTTCTTAATTCATTTCTTAATGAGTTTACCAATCCATAATTGGTGACAGAATTAAAGAACTCCATGAATCTTTTATATTTCACCTATCCTTCCTCTTTCCTCATATGTAGTACCCCGTCACTGGAGACTATGTCTGAGTTTTCACTTGGGTTCTAAAAATGGTAAGCATGTGTTAGTCTGGGCCTTGGGGAATTACCATCTAGAAGAAAATTATCAAGGGACCCTATAATTCTCTAATTTATAATAACATTGGAAGAGTGGGCTTTTCTTTTTTTCTATTTAAGCAGTGTTGTAGGACACCATTCCTTCCCACTGTCCTCCACCTTGAGTTACGAGTTTAATTTGAAAGCTTTCACCTGCCAGTCAAACCAAGTATACAAGGTTTTATGTGTTCTTGCATGGATTATTAATCTAAACACCAAAAATTGAGTATTTGTTCTATCTACATAGGTGCTTATAGTAATATTGGCTCTTATAGGAGCGATGTTAAGAGAGATGAGACAAAGAGGTAAGGAAGACCGTTTATTCAAACATTAAAAGAAATGATCAAAGAAAAACTTAGAGTGTGTTGACTGAATGCTTTTTCGAGAATGACCAAACAGTTAACAGAGGAAAATAATTTTCCCGTCTCTAAAAATAATATTCTTTGAGATACAAGGTAGTTTTAAAAATGACTTAGTAAAAATAATAGGCTATTTTTATAGCGACCATAAATGAAGTTCTATGTGATGTGTGTTATAACCAGTTTTGAGATTTTTGACTTACTTAAATGGTGTTCAGTGTAGTTAAAAGTTTGCAATTGGCTTTCTAATTGAATTATACATTTTTACACTTATTATTCACTTTAATTCTGTTTTCCTGAAAAATTGTTGAGATTTACAGGTATACATGTAATATAGATTGCACGAAAAAGGTAGAATGAAGTAGAAAAAAGTTAGATATTTGTGTATATATTAAATAATTGCCATTTTAAAGTCATTAGCCCATTTCTTTTGGGGGGGTATTGAGGTATTAAAACACTGAAGAGATGTCTGTAGATAGCCTTTTCAACTACAATGAGATACAGCACTTTGTTGCCTTTTATTTATGGAGCCAGGGAAAGCACATTCCATACTTGCATTTTGGTCACAGAATGAAAAAACAAAGTAGGAAAGTCTTCTTAATTTAAATTTAACATTAAACCTAAAATAAAATTGCCAATGCAAAAATTAAAGATAATTTTGAGGAGAACTGTTTTCTTTCTTTTTAACCATTGCTCTGGTTATCCATGTATAGTACATAAAATTTCACACAATTAATGTAATAACCCATTTATGTCAAAGCAATAACAACCAAAATCTTTCCTGGAGATTTAAAAAATAAAAAAAACCCTAATAAATAAAGTGATGCACAAAAGTCATAAAATTTTATTTTAGGCTAGGGTCATGATAAAATATATTTGTGATTTATAAAATAAAAATTATAAATAGTAATACTGGTCAGTCTTTTCCGCTTTCTACATAGAACAGCATTAGTAGGAAATAAGTCAGATTGTTACTAAAAGCACATGCCCAGTCAGACACAGGAAATGAGGACTCTTTTAAAGGGAGAAGACAGAAGAAGGCAGGAAAAGTGCCACAATCTAGGTTAAGTTAATGCGGTGAGCCTCCCTTTCTTAAACGTTTCTGAGTATGGTTCTCAAGAAGGGAGCGATTATGATGTGCTTATAAAATATGAGACAAAAATAGTCTTTGTCAAGATAGTTGCCTTAAAAAAGTTACACATTTAAAAAATATTTGGAACTCTGTATGGAATGGTTTCAGAACCTTTAAAACCATACAAGATTATTTTTATTTTTTATAGCCATAGTTTAAAATTATAATTAAAAAATTTAAACTATAAAAGTAATTATAGAATATTTTGAAAAAGAGGAAAGAAAAGGTAACCATTCTTATTTCATATACTAAAATATCCCATTCTTGCAAAGTTTTTTCATAGAGGTTATTTAGAGGTGATTATAATAATTTATCTTTTCATTTAATATTCAGTCATAAAAATTTTCAGAGGTTGCTACTGTAATAGCTAATGTAATAGTGGAATAATAAACCCTCTCTTTGAGGAAGGGAAGTAGGAACCTTTTCTTTAAATAGGGTTTCAGCTTCTTCTTATGGTAAACTGTGAAGTAACTACTTGGACTGATTTTGTTTCATAAGCTGTAATATTCTATAATTTTTATAGTAACTTGTATGTTTCAGAATCTTTTTAGTTGGACTAAAATTAAAGATTCCAGTAGAGAATGCATTTGACTTTATACTTCTTTCCTCCTGGGTTTTGTCTAGAGCTGATCCAGCCTTTGTGAGGGTTCAAGCTTTTATAATTTCAGGGATCCTTTTAAAAAATATAAAATCATATCCAGGACTTTGGAAGGGGCCCATGCCAAGTGTATGGCCCATAAAATTGAAATTGATTGGCATCACAGTATAAATCTACCTGTGATTTTATCCTTTCATTGCTTCAAGATACTCAATCTTCAAAAAGGAAAATGCTCTTTGATGTGCTATTGAATCCTTTTTCTTTAAAACAAGTTATCTATATTTATTTTTACATCTATGTATTTCTCTATATATCTACACTCTAGCCCTCTTAATTGTGAATATTTGGTTTGTGAAATATTTAGATGAAGTTATAAAACATGGCTAATATTGGAGATAACTGCTTGGGTGTAGGGAGCAGATAATTGATACCTTTTCTCCCTAAATTTTTTACCAACTTAGTAAATATATAAGGGAATCAGATGGAGATCAGAATTTTCACTGGGCAAAGCCGAATTGGAAAAATTGGCTTAGATGAGTTGCCACAGTAGCCTTCTCAGTACTTCATCTCTGATTAAGATTTATCTAGCCAGTCACCGCAGTCCTCTTTACAGGACTAGAGTGTGGTCTTTTAAGCATACAGCGCAGAGCAGAAGAAATTGTGGGCATCTGCAGACAGGCCTGGTTCTAAGTGAAAAAGAATCTGTGAGACACTGAACACAGTGTGCCTGGTTTGATCTCCCAAATTCACTAGTCAGAGAAGTCAACCCTTGACTCTCCCACTCCCCAAACTGGATGATTTAAAAAAACAGAAAACAAAAAACAATGTATTAAGACTATTTTCTATTTGTCATAATAGTTTTCTAGATAGTACCTGGCTTTTCAGTTTTGTTTGTGGTATTTTTATATATGCAATAGATTTTGATTTGATACACTCAAAATCATTCATCCTTTAGGCTTTTTTTGCTTTTGGTAAAAATACATATTTAAATTAAGATTTCACACACAATTTTATAAGCGTGTATTGTTTACTGGTATTTTATTTCACCTTTTATTTCTGTAAGGGTGCTCCTTTCTTTATATAAATCTAGTTTTTGACATACAAGCGGGGGCCCCCAAAACTGAAACTCATTTATAAAAAATTGTGTATTTATTCTTACATGTTTAAACTTCAGTCACCTTCAAAGTACTACCCATTTGATGCAGTACACCTATTGAGACATTTTTTCCACTGCTCAAAACAGTTTATGAACTTGGTGATTTTGATGCCTTTTAGTGCTTCTGCTATTTTTTGTTTCACATCTTCCACATCGGCAAAATGTTTCCCTTTGAGGAATTTTTTCACCTGGGGAAACAAACCAAAAAAAAGATCGCTCCATTTGAGATCGGGTAAATAGGGAGGGTGGGTGATGGGGGTCATGTTGTTTCTGGACAGAAACTGCTGAACACTTAGCGGGTGTGGGCAGGTGCACTCATAAATCACCCATCATGAGATGGGCAAATGTGTTGAAACAGTCTTCAAAAAAAATTCCATGAAGCGGATCGCAGCCTCTCACAACGCCAGAGGGCACAACAATGCCAACGGGCACATAAAGTGTTCCTATAACACTTACTTAGCCGGGGAAACCTATACTACAAGGGGCCCTCCCTCCAGATGATAATTCTGGGGCTTTTTTGGAGGGGGATTCCCCTTGTGCATCATTTCCATTTCTCTGCAGAATTTATTTTACTATTTCTTGTAGGGCAGGTCTTCTGGTGACATATTCCCTCAATTTTTGTTTTTCTGAGAAAATCTTTATTTGTCCTTCACCTTTGAAGGATCATTTTGCTGGATACAGAATTCTAGGTTGGTGGGTTGTTTTTTCCCCAATACTTAAAGTACTATTTCCCTTCAGTGTCTTCTTGTTTGCACAGTTTCTGAAGTAAAATTTTATGTAATTCTTAATGTCGTTGCTCTTACAGAGTGTGTTCTCTGGCTTCTTTTAAGACTTTTCTTTCATTGATTTTCTGCAGCTTTATTATGATATGCTTAAATGTAGATTTTAATTTTTTCAGTAGATGTCCTGCTTCATGGTCTCCAAGCTTCATGGATCTGTGGTTTTGTGTCTCTCATTTATTTTGGAAAATTCTCAGCTATTATTACTTTAGATATTTCTGCTGTTCTTTTCTGATATTCCCATTATACTTGTTTTCATATACTATACCTTTTGTAATTGTCCCACGGTTCTTGCATATTCTGTTTTTTAGCTTTTTTTTTAAATTATTTTTTCCTCTTTGCTTTTCAGTTTGGGAAGTTTCTCTTGACATATCTTCAAGCTCACTAATTTTTTTCTCCACAATGTCCCATCAAAGGCATTCTTCATTTCTGTTACACTGTTACTGATTTTTGTAATTTTGATTCTTTCTTAGGGTTTCCATGTCTCTGTTTATATTGTTTATATTATCCACCTGTTCTTGCATGGTATTAAATTCTTAGTGTGGTAATTCTAAAAATCTCTTTCATATATGAGTTTGGTTCTGATGCTTGCTTTGTCTCTTGAGACTGGTTGTTTTTTTTTTTTTTTTGCCTTTCTGCGTACCTTGTAACAATTTTGTTGATAGTTGGGCATGATATATTGAGTAAATGGAACTCAGGCAAATAGGCCTTTAGTGTGAGGTTTTATTTTAGCCGGCTTGGAGTTAGGCTGCTCTTACCGACTGTGGTGTCAGACCAACGTTTCCTACAGTGTCCTTGTTGTCTTTGAGTTTCTCTAGCTGTTTCCTGAGCCTCGTAGTTTTTTCAGCTGTACCTTTTGTTATGTAGGAGACTTATTGATGGTAGGTAAGGTGTGGGGGGAGGGGCAGAAGGGTTCTGTAATCCTATGATTAGGTCTGTCTTTTACTGAGCCTGTGTCTCCTGGCTGCAATTTTCCTGAGTGCTTCGTAGCTTCCCTTCCCTCCTCCGCCCCAAACACTTGGGTGAGACAGGAAGGCTAGAGAGGGTCAAAGTTAGGTATTTCCATAATCTCAGGTTGGTTAAGCTTTGGTAAAATAGTTTCCTTTGGGGGCAGGACTTTGCTCTGGAGAACAGAGAGGCCTGGGCCATTTCAAAATGATTACTTTCTCCCACTCCCACCTCCCTTTTATGGAAATAGGGCTTTTTTGTCAGATTTTCATAGTGTGAATGTGTTGGTGCATGTACCTGGATGTAAAACCCAGGGAAGTCCTCCTCCCCAAAACTGTCCATTTTTCCTGAGTTTTTAGATCTCACGCTAGCCCACACTTAACCTTTTAGCAATTTGTCAATAACAGTTTAAAGTTCTTAGGGATACTGGACCACAGCATCTAGCCTGTGGTCTTCTGCTTTCTGTAAGCTGTGATTCCGTTAACCTGTCTCTCCAGTTTTCAGGGCAGCAGTTTACCTTGGACCTCAGTTCTCTGATGGATCTAAGAAGAGCTGTTGTTTTTCAGTTTAGCTTTCTTCTTCTTGTGAGGATGGTAACAATGACTTCTATATTCTTTACATGTAAGACCAGAAACCCTTAATGATATTTTATAAGTTGTCACATAATTTTGTTACTTTTATTTTTTGACTTTTATTTTTCAGTCCATTTGGAATTTAGGTTTGTAGGGGTATATATAGGGAACAGGGTATGTTTCTCGGTCATCCGATTACGTTGCTTTGTCTAACAATTCTTGTGTTAGGATTATACTACTTTAAATTCTTACGGCATCATATCCTTTTGTACTTGGTAGGGATAAACCTTCCTACATGATACTTTGCCTTATTTGTCTATTTATTATTTCAGTGGAACCCCAGAATCATTTTGTTGAATTAAAAAAAGGCATTAGGATTATAAATTGAACTGCTCAATATTAATAATATGATTAGAATGATAGTGTCATGTTTGGACTTCCACATCTGGAAAAATTCCTCTTTACTTGGGTTGTCTTTTACATGGTGAAAATGTATAATTAACTTGGTGTCAGTTACACAGATTTCTTGTGATATGTATTTTCTGTATTTTAAAAACCGTTTTATTTTGAAATAATTTTAAACTCACATGGAAGTTGCACAAATATAGTACAGAGAGCTTCTGCATACCCTTTATACAGCTTCCCCCAATGATAACATTTTCTGAAACTGTAGTACAATTATCAAAGCCAGGAAATTGATATTGCTATAATACTGTTAACTAAACTGTAGACTTTATTTGGATTTCATCAGTTTCAACATGTGTTCTTTAAATCTCTTTAAATATGTACATATATATCTGACATGATTATTGGAATAGCCTTCCACTATACCCCTTTCTCTTCCCACCTCCTTACCTATACGCACCTCTTCCTTCTTCTGCTGTAGAGTGAGAGTGTTGTTAATATTCAGGAAGCTGCTTTGCTAATGGATTTTAAATTCTAAAAGATTTTCTGGTGCTTTTGTTGAAATTTTTAGGAAGGCAATCTCATTTGCTAATGTTTTTGTTTCTATACTGTGTCATACTGCATTGGCTAGATTTCAAAATTATACCTTTTGCCTAATTTTTACATAATTGTCTTTGACTTCACTGTTAAGAGGAAACTTAGCTACAGATATCATTAGTTGATTTCTCTAATATCTGGTATCAAAATATTGATATGTAATGAGTGTTTTTACCATGTTTTGGGAATTCTGGTCACTTTAAATGAACCATTTCATTAATCCTCACAACCTCCTAAGACAGTTGTCAGTGTTTTCTCTTTCTGTAGATGAGTAGTAAATTGGCTTAGGTTAAATAATTTGTTTGCTTAAGGTCACATTCTTAGGAAGTAGCTCAAACCTAAGTTGTTTTTTTTTCCCTTCATTTTGCTTTTAACCTTTGAAAAAATATTACCTCCTATAGCAATAGAAAAGATGAATTTTAAGCTACTCAGATGAATTTGATTCTAGGGCATGCATTTATACCATGGAAGTTTCATTCTAGAATTGAATAAATTAATTTCATGAAATTCAGATTGAACACTTTTTGCAAACTGATATTTCAGTGTTTAAGTAGATTTATCAAACCAGTATGTTTGTTTTTGAAGGATGGCAGCATTAGGCCTGCTCCTCCCCCCCGCCCCGCTTCTTTCCACAGGTATTTTGTTGGGAGGTATAGTTATTACTGAGTATCTAAATGTGTCAAAATTTTTTTAGTTAGATGTATATGGAATTGTGAGATTATAAAGAAGTTAATATTTAATTTGAAAAACAATACATAGTTAGGTTTTTGAAGAATGTCAAATGTTAACTACTCTGCAGTTTGTTTAGTATGCATTCTTCTGATGACTGATGATGTCAGTTTTACTGTGACTTAGACTAAATGAATAATAAATTAATAGAATTTGTTATTTGAAAGGAGTCTTGAAGGATATTTGCTTAGGTTACTTCCCAATGTAGAATCCTTTCTGACAATTTTTAGCATGTTATTTGCGGAGAAAGTGTTAGTTTTTTATTCCTAGCTGCAGCATTTAACAGTTTTCTTAACTCACGTTACTCTTATATAGTCCTTGTCAGATTACCTTTCCTTCTATCATATTTATGTATATATGTATGTATATCTTTCAAGTCTGACCCAATCAATGTTAGTGTAGCTATTATATTATTTTTTGTAGGCACCTTTATCTTCTGCGTCGGAATGCATTGGTAACTTTTCTTCCATCTCTCTTACGCCCAGTAACTTAGGTAAAAGCTGTGAAACCATACTCGCGCTTATAGATCTTAACTGTGTGATAATTCCTTTAAAGTGCATTGTATTTTTGTCATTGTCCTTCGCTGCTTGTGTACTCAAACAACAGTCATTCTTTCATATCTTAACTATATCACTTGTTAAATATTTTTGGCTTACATGCCTTCCCCTGTGCTGTTAACTGTAACGTTAACACTGAAATCCTCTGGAAAGGTAAGGTTGATTTTTTATGGTCGAAGGAAAGATGCATTGGTAGAATGGTGTATAAAGTATATTCTGTTTTATCTTTGAAGGCGGAATCTATCTAGACATCTTTTTTCAAGAGTTCTGTGCTAAGTTGGAAAAAAAATTGGGTGGGCTTATTTTCTTACAAAAGTAAACAGCTTGAAGATTTAAAATTAAAGCATACATAGACTTCTCTATAGGAATGGGATATTTTCTAGACTCAAAGCACTGTTACTTAATATTTTAATCAGGCTCTTCTTTTCCAATACTTAAAATATCAGTCACTTTTAATTGCCGTGAATAATTCCTCCTGCCCATTTATCTTCAGCTTTTTTATTCTCTTCCCACTTGAGGTTTTCATATCTGCTCTCTTTGGCAGTTTTGTTTTTGTTTTTTGTTTCTGGAAGATGAGGATTTCTTACATAGCTTTTGTGATAGCCCAATTATGTAAAACAGTGGGATAAATGTTAACTTGTTGTCATTTTCTTTTATTGACTGGGGTGGGTTAGTTTAAAACCCCTACCCCCCCCCAAAAAAACCAAACTGAATGTTGGGAAGTGTTCACTCACTTCTTTTGTCTCATTCACTTTTGTTGAGTTCAGTAACAGCTTACAAGTAAGTTTTTCACAGTCTGAAAAATAAGGAGTTACCCTGGCTGGATAACCCAGTCAGTTAGAGCATTGTCCCTGTATGCCAAGGTTTTGGGTTGATCTCTGGTCAGGACACATACAAGAAGCAACCAGTGAAGGCCTAAATAAGTGCAACAACAAATCGATGTCTGTCTGTCTGTCTCTTTCTCTCTCTTCTTTCTCAAATCAATAAAAAAAAAGTTAAAAGAAAAAAGTTCAGAATAATGTGTTGATAACTGATTAGTATCCACCTCACATAGGTGTTTAATGGATTAATTGGCTTAGAGGGCCTAGGAAATGTCAAACAATGTACGTGCAAGCTACTACTATTGTATAGTAAAAGCCACTTTGGGAAGAAAAAAGTAATTCTACTGGTAGGAGAAACTTCCTTTAAGGAATAGACTGGATTTGAGTTTCTGTGTGGTTTTTTATTCCGCATACTAGTTGGTACTTGAACATATGTAAAATTTAAGTGTTGATTTTTATAAAAAAATAGAGTTGTGAAGTGTTTATGCAGATAAATCCAGTTTAAATTTCTTGCCGTACAGAATGTGTAGGAGGGCTTCTTGAGGTTTGCTTTCAGACTTGGTGTTTTCACATTGATAGGCATGAACAATTTTCATCATTACTGTTTGGACATTTATTTTCTCTAAGATCAAGAGTTAAGTTTGAGTCTTTAGGAAAAATAAATGTTCCCTTTCACACTTATTTTAGGGTATGGACTAGTGGCAGCTATGTACAATAATCAGTTGTAAAAAGGTGTTTCCATTCCTACCAGTTCTCTGGCCTTTTTTTACCTGATCAGTTTGCTTTGAGTTTGTTTTTGTTGTGGGAAAATTGATTTGTTTGAGCTGGAGTATGTCAGAATGACTTAGAAGAGAGTTACAGTATGCTGCCCCACAAAAAAAGCAGACTACTTAGTTTTTTGTTTTTTTTTTTACTCCATTCATGTATGTGTTTGTGTTTTCTCTTTGTGGAATACTAAATCAGATTTATACTGTTAGGATCTATAGAGCCATGGTATTCAATCTTAGTTATTTGTTAGAATCACCTCTGAAATGCTAGCGCCTGCGTCCCACTCTCTAAAGACTGATTTGACGGATTTGGGGTTGGACCTGGGCCGTAGTTCCTTAGGTCAGGGGTCCTTGGCCTGTTAGGAATGAGGAGCCAGGGGAACCAGGCTGCTAAGGAGGCTCGTCTGAGCCCCACCTCTTGCCTCCACCCTTACCCTGCTTCATGGAAAAACTGGTTCCTGGTGCCAAAAAGGTTGGGGACCTCTGCCCTGGGTGATTCTCTTGTACAGCTAAGGTTGAAACCCTCGGTTCTGGAGATGAAGACTCACCCTATTCAGTTCAAACGCACAGTAGTGTTTTCTTACTAGGTCCTAAAAATTCTTGTGATGGTTACAAGACTAATATATCATGAATATTTTAAATTATGTTTTTGAGTTTACTATGGTCACTTTATAAAATGAGCATTGTTATTGCTGTTATATTTTGAAAGCTTTTTATTTTAACCAAATTTGGCCAAAAGACCAAAAGACTTAACAATTAACCTTTGGTAGTGAACTGTTATTTTCTTCACAATATAAGTTACAAGATTGGTAGAGAAATACCGTTTTCTTGATTAGCTACATAATTTATATAATTCGCAGAATGAATCAAATCTCAGTCTATTTTCTGCTAGCAATATTTTCTTTATAGGACGTTTTGTAAATCTACCATTTGCATTCTAGTTATTTTTCTCTCATTCTTAAAACTGGAACAGAGATTTTGAAGTTGCATGTGCAAATATTATTAAAATAGATTTGTTACTTTAATAATTACTGTTTACTAAAACTGCATGTTTAATAGTTTCTTTAAAAACAATATTTTTTTTTATTTATTTGTAGAGAGAGGGGAAGGGAAGGAGAAAGAGAGGGAAAGAAATATCAGTGAGTGAGAGAAACATCAATCAGTTGCTTCTCACACGCTCCCAGCTGCAGACCTGGCCTGCAACCTGGGCATGTGTCCTGACTGGGAATCGAACCGGTGACTTTTTGGTTTGTAGGCTCATGCTCAATCCACTGAGCCATACCAGCCAAGGCTAATAGCTTCTTTATATGACTTTACACATTATTTTTACATTCAGTAGGCTACCGTAGGAAGTCCAGTTAGATTGAAGCTGATATTTAATTTCTACTCAGAGTAATTGATCTTACTTGGAGAAAGGCTGGTTATCTATGCACTTCAGCATATTTGAGTATGGGAAAATTAAACAAAAATTCTCATATGACTATTAAAAATACATTGTAAGGTAGAAAAGCTGCTTACATATTAACCAAAGGTTGTAGCCCAACCATTTGTAAACAGCTGTAGAACTGAAAATAAATGGTATTAAAGATAATTTTAGAAGCGTCTCCATGGACAGTTGCTGATCCAGGCTGATTGTTGGCCAGATCATAAGCATAGTTTGTGTTTGGTGCAGGCCTGTTTTCTGGGATCTTTCCTACTCTTTCTCTAGTGCTGTGACACTGTTCCTCTGATTTACCTTCTATAAAGTACCTGAATTTGCCTTCCTATGAAATGTATAATGTCTCCAAATTATTTCTTCTCTCCTCTTGACCAATATTTTTCTTAGCCATAGAGTTTTCATTGGGGATAGGGTATGGGGATGGTGGATTAAGAGACTGACAGAGCAATTTACACCATGTTTCTTCTAACCATGTACTTACCATATAGTTTGTGTACTTACCATTTAGCTTTATTAAATATCAATATTCCACATGTATAGTAACAGATACAGCAAAGCCTTCGGTACTTTTCACAGGACTCATTTCCCTCCTTTCCTCTGCACAGGTAACTGCTACATGGAATTTATCTTTTCCAGGAATATTTCCATGAACCAAATCATTCTCTTAAGTAATAAATCAAAATGAGCAAAATCGGGGCTGGGAGTAGTTATGAACAGAAACTTGGTACCCCACTTAGAAGTATTAATAGTGATAAACCAATTCTGCATCTAGATTTTTTCATCTGTCTGCATCCAAATGTTCAGTGCTGATTGTTAAAGACTTTTCCCGTTAAAAATTGTAAAAGCTTGCAAACCTAGGCTATAAGGGGGCGCAAAGGATTAATCCTGCTTTGTTAAAATCTACTAAAGTGTCTCAGATGTGATTATGGCTTGTTGACAAGGAACCGTTGGATGTACAGAATTCAGGGTTTACAGGCCTAGGCTGTTGGGCAGGAACAATGAACAGTGCCAGCACCACCAAAGCCAGCCAACTCTTTTATCTTTAATAAATACCCTGTCAAATAAGAGGTCAGTCTCTTTAAATTTTAGATAAAGAATAGCCTTCCGTTAGACTTGACTTCATAATGCACAGTTAAAATAGGTTATCAACGATTAGATTATTATGGTTCTTTATGCTGTTTGGTTCACATGAAAAGAGCTTAAGTAACACTGAAGAGAATGGAACAAAGATTGTAAATCATGAACCTTTTTAGTGTTCAAAAATATAAGTACATTATTTCAGAAGTAATGAAAATACTTTGAATTATTTCTAAGAAAAATGAAGTTTTTGGAGGACTGTTCTTCTGGAGCACTAATTTACTTATCTGTGGAAAATAAAAAAGGATCTGTGATTGGGGTGGAGACAGAGAAATCCCTCTTTGTAGCCGAGGCAGTGAGCAGCCTGTTTTTCTCTCTACCCTACCCCCCATCTAAGCAGTAATAAGCTTTTCTTCATCGATAAGGCAAGGTGTTAGCATCATAGTCAGTCTATTAAAAACAACAACAAAACAACCTTTTTCTTACTCCATTCTCTGCTCTCAAAATTAGTTTCCCTTTGAACTTTACCTCTGTCAGTGATTTCCGAATATTTCCATATCCCCTAGGCTTGAAAATTCTAGGGAGTCATCCTTGATTCTTTTTTCCTTTATATATAGCCATTCACCAGACTTTCTAGGTTCTACCTTTTTGTTTCTTCTAAACTTACTAGTTCTTAGTTTACTAATCCTCTCATGAGAAATCTGCACGCTTACCACAGATAAAGTCACTGAAGAGTCTTTACTCCTTTTTTTTTTTTTGCTAGCACCAACATTGCAGACCTCCTGACTTTCTTCATTCTGTTCCTGTTTTCCTTCTGCTGTTTTCTTGAGGTCTCATACAGGCCGTGTCGTGCAGGTCCACGTTTGGGTTTGTTTTTCTTTGCATTATCCAAGGAATCATAAATCATGCCAGAGCCAGTTGTCTTGCCACCACCAAAAAGGGTTCTGAATCCAAACACAAAGATGACATTTGTGTGGTCTTACACATTTTGGCTAGTTTTTCCTGAATTTCTCTGTTGGGTACTGTTATCTTTCTAGGGCGAAGGACATCAATGACCATTTGTTTCCGCTGAAGTAGTCTGTTGGTCGTGAACTTCCTGGCCGGGATAGCTACTACTGTGTTGTTCATGATGGTGGCAGATTTTAAGCAGCCAGAGAGAGAAAGCTAAGCTTTACATATTATAACAAGCATGAGATGTTCAAGCTTTCATCTAGCTTTAAAATACTATGATGACCTTTAAGATCTAAAATGAAAGGTAGTGTTAAAGGCTGTTGAAGGAATATTAATAACAAATTTTCAACAAAAAAGAATCCTAAAAATTCAGAAAAAGACATTTAGAATTTTTATTTAGTGTGAATTTAGTATTAATATTACATGTGAATCATTGAATATTTATTAATGTGCTTTAAATGTCTAATACAGAGCTTTGTGTCTTTTTCTGAAGAAAATACTTTGGGTTCTTATTGAAAAGAGAAGAGAAAATTTCATATTTTATTAACCAACTTCAGGGCAAGTGGGACCCTCGGGCTCTTGAACCTGGTTCCCAAAGATGAAAATTTTAGTTCATAACTTTTTTTCTGAAGTTTTCTTGAAAGGATTTCAAAAGGTACTTTAAGTGATTTTCTGTTATTTCCTTTGAGGATCATACATTGTGAAGAAAGACTCTATAACTTGGTCTTATGCAAATAGTATAAAATTAAGAAAAAATTATTTAATAGTGTAAAAAGATGTCTGGGAGAGTAGATAGAAGGCATAAGCAAAGTTTTGAGGACAGGTAGCTCTTGAGGATTCGACTTTTAAGGTAGAATGAGAGGCAGATTTGAATATATAAATCAGAAAATGTTAAGTGCCAGAATGATACAAAATTTTTTGACCTATTGATTTAAACAATGAAGCAATAGTAAAAATTAACATTTTTAATGGTATATTAATATTTAGGGTTTTTTTTAATGGTGGAAAACATGTTTGCTTGAAGGTTATAAAGGCTGTGGCGAGCCTTTTCTCTGATATAGCCATCCCAGTACCTGAATCTGCATAGAAATGTGAAAAATAACATTTTCAACTTCCCAGGTTTTTTCCTTACAACCATTAACTCAGAAATAGTCATGAAACAACTCTAGGGTATAGTGGACATTCTGCTGTCTTTCCTTGCTTTCATTGTAAGTTTGGCTTGAAAACGAAGATTTATTCCTTTGGCCTGTTTCCAGTGTTCAGACTGCTCGTTTCTACTTTCTATGAAGCCAGCACCTGTTATCTCTTGTAGCCTTCTAACTTTTCATGGAAGTTAATAATTTGTTTCCCTTGAGCACCAGCTGCAAGCACCAGGGGTCTGACTGACTATTTGAAAGGAATACATATTTGAAGTTCTCTTGAAGAAAAATGGAATTTGATCAAGGATTTTAAGAATGGATAAGAATTTGGCAGGAAAAATTCCGGCTGAGAGTATGGCATGATCAAAGGTATGAAAATGGAGGCCCATAAGGTATATTCAACATAGGAGGTGTGATATGGTATGGTAAAAATGTAGAATATTCTTATAATGTAGTAGGGAATACCATCGGAAAGATAGGGAAAAGATCATGGAACTCGATGAGTTCCAGGTTACTTAATAATATTATCTATCATTTATTGAATGCTTACTGGGTGTTGAAGTCTGTGTTAGATCCTGTATGAAATAATCTTTCTTAATTCTTACAAACAATAGTCCTGTGTGACAGATACTGTCTTCTGAAGAAACTGGGGCTGAGGGGGTTTAAATAGGTTGGTAAGACTCAAAGAGCTAATAAGTTACATTTGAATCCACATCTCTCTTAAAATATGCTGCCATCATAGGCTGCTTTAGCTCATTAAAGTTGCTTTGCAGGGACCTATAAATTTAACACAAGAATTTTGCAATAATCTTGAACTGGTTGTAGACTAGGTGATTACTGTTACATTGGATTGAGGGAATAACCAACATTATTAATGTGCCAAGTTTCAGAAGAACTTCAAATATTAATCCAGTGGCCCCCAAAGAAGACTGTTTCTTTTGGATGACAAAATAACTTCTCAATACCGGAGGCTCTTTAAAAAAATAGAAAGCCCCTGGGCCAAATGCTGAAAGCTTTCTGTTCAGGGACCTCCCTCCCTCCATCTAGTCCGTAAGAATTTGACAGTTTAGGTCGAGTCAAAAGACATCTGTTTTTACTAATAATATGGCTACCTACCTTTTGGCTCCTTGAATTTAGAATCTCATCCTTATGTGTTTGTTTTAATTTTTTTCTAGCCCATTGCTTGTCTTGAAGGAATGCCAAACTGAAGTGTATTTGCTGTTGTAGGGGGTCCGTGTCTTTCAGTGAACCACAGCAATTTCATTAACTGATAGCATGTGAATGAAAGAATTTTAGAGTTGAAGGGATCGTAGTAAGTGTCCAGTGAAGTCTTCTTGTACAGGTAAGGCAAATAAAACATAGAATAGATGACATGGCTGTAGGTATTCACTTATTTAAGGCCGTTAGAACTACAACTAGGACTAGAACTTTTTACCTAATTGTACTACCTCCATTGTTTATCGGAAGGTGTATGTAGACCACCACTGAAACAGTAGGAGTCACTTGTTGGTTATGAGGCTGGACTCCTAAAGCAGTGGTTTTAGCTGGTTGAGATATAGGTATTTATATATCAGAATCTTGGGGACTTTCACAAAATACATATACGGAAAAACCACTTGGCCATAAAGCTCTTCCTATCAAGGGCACCTTTAATCAGTAAGCATAGGCCCTGTGGCTAGAAAACATGCAAAATATTCTTGCCTTTTGGAAACAGGTGTATAGAAACAGATGGATACCAGGAAGTTATCCTTTCTCCTGTTCACAGAAGACATTTGATTGGATTATCTTATATGTTATGAAAAACTATTGAGTAAAAATACTAGACTTGTATGTAAGACCTGATTTTCCTATGTGATTTTTTGATTGACATACAGATTCTGAGAATTTATTGCACACCAACAAATTAGCCTGCCGTTGTTTCATGGATGTTGGTAAGATGATAAGAAGACAGGATATCAGTACTTTTGCACCACTTTCCTGAACTTCACCTACTGTAGGGTGACACAACGTAGCCTGGATGACACTTGTCGATCTAGTGGGAAGAATTACTGTAAAGGGGCCCCGAGTTTAGGGAGCATACATATTTGCTTCAGAGGAACATACATACTGTTTCCGTCTTCCAAGGCTATTGTGTTTGCAGCTACCCTTGACAAGAAGGTGTGGAGCAAAGAGCAATCAGCGCTTCTGCTCACAGGGCTTGCAGAAATATGAGAGACCAATGGAGAATTGTCTCCCAATAGGTATCACATTATCTTAAGCAAATTAGGTCATTGTTTATTCTCAGTCTAAAGGATAGGTTAAAAATCAAATGGTGTCAGGAGTGTGGTCTCTGTGCACTTCGTTTTTGTTTTGCGAAAAACTTCCGTTGTTTGTATATTATTGTATACATGTATGTATTGTATAGCACATGCCCCATAAGTATAGTAACATGAAAGTTAACTTGTTTAGTTTGATGAAGGGTGTTCTCTAGTTAACAGAATTTTCTTTTAAAATATTTAGATTCCTTCATGCCATAAAACACACCCTATTTCTTTATCTCCCTGACTCTTTTTACCTTAAAATATTTTTTTCCCTGTGCTGTGTTTAATTTTAGCAAATGCTTAGAATGTGTGCCTGCCCTGGACCAGATGCCGTGTGCTGGCTGGGTATATCGATATGGAAGTTTGTGTGTCCTTTATTCAGAGTTGTGATACACCAGGCATTTTTATTTTTATTTAATCCTCACACCAGCCCTGTGCCATCTGAGGGAAGGAAACAGAGTAGGCTAACGGCTGAAAGAGTGTTCCTGGTAGAGAGAGCAAAATGCACAAAGGACTTGGAGAAGCCGGCATAGGCAGCAAAGGGCGCTCCACGGGGGAGAGCAGCACACCCTGGGAAGGTCCAGAAGAGTGGAAGAATGCAGAGTTGTGAGTGCGTCATGATACCCATACTAACCGTTTTTTAAACTAAAGGTTTAAATTTAAACTGTTGGGAATTTCGCAGATGGTACTGTATCAGGGAGTGAAGTTTTGATTTTTATATATTTCAATGGTTGTGCGTATTATATATGAAACATTCTATGTAAGCTCTTCAAATTTAATTTGGTGAGAGAGAAAGGGAGAGAAATATTTAAGTATATATCTTCTAGTACTAGAATGCCACAGTATAAAAGGTATCAGATTTTGGAGGGAACAGCTTGTAAGTGTGCTGTTTGAAGCATAAGTTTCTATTCCTGTATAGTTCTATCAATAATGAAAATTTCAGAATAGCTTTATTTAAGACCTCTGTGTTTGTCTGTTGACCAGAACTGTGGGTTTTTAAAACAAATATTTTATTTTTTATCTTTACCTGAGGACATTTTTTCATTGCTTCTAGAGAGAGAGGCAGGGAGAGAGAGAAGCATCGATGCAGTTGGTCAGTCTCAGACTTTCTGTAGTGTCTGAGATTTTTTTACTCCTTTCCAAGAACCAGTTTTGCCCCCACTGAAATGGAATGAACTAAATGAAGGATGTTAGGGTTTTCATTGTAGTTTTCTTTCAACTGTTTTTGAAGTTTGAAAATTTTCAAAATAAAAAACCAGAGTGAAAGATGTAGCTTCTTATTCAGTTTGCTTAGTAGACAATTCCAGGAAATGCCCCTTTATTTTTTCTGCTATGTGATTGCAGTGGAATGGATTTGTCAGGTTTGTATAGCCCTTTCTGGAGGTGGTGTTGAGCGGAACTTAGATAAGCAGTTGTAAATGGTTGAACCAACTAGTAGGAAGACAGGCATTCCAGGCAAGAAGAGAACATAAGTAAGCATTTTAGTAGTTTATATGTTTTAATATTTGTTTCAGCCATAACTTATTTGCAGTATGTTATTCAGTTTTGTTCTTTCCTGTTACAGCAAATTGGAATGCATATTAGAAGTATTTGCATATTATCACTTCTCTTAATAGCACTTTTCATGACAGATGCTCTGAGTATCTCAACAGGTAGGAAATGTAGAAGACTCAATTACAGATTGTATCTGCTTTTTCAGCATTTTGGTGACCACGTAGATTCAGATGTTTGTAGCAAATAATATTAAGATTCTTGAATTGGGATTTAAGTTAAAATGACATTTATCTGATGATAATGTCACCATGCACAATATGACATTATTTATAGGGATGTCAAATTAATTAATTATATATTATTCAATTAATTATAAATATCCTATATTTATAATTAATTTATTTATATACTATAAGCAACCAGTTTGAATTTTATTCTTCTTCTCAAGGATACTGTTGATAATTCACTAGTCACAAGTGACTGTGTCAAAGCTTCGGTCTGTTTTGTTCAGCTTTCTTTTCATGGACATTTTTAGGTTTTCTCTGTGAGTGTCTCAGTGAAAAACAAAACAGATGAAAGAGAGGAAGAAAGTTTTAGGGTCAGAGTAAAATGCATAAATTAGAATAGAATGTCAAGGCTATAAGAACAGTGAGAACGTTTATGCTCTCTTAGAGTCCTTAATCATTTACCCTGGTTGAGCTGAAATATTTTTTGGGTTATAGTGTACCTATAGTAAAATGTGTAAATCTTAAGTGTACAGTTTAATAAATTTGAATTGGGAATATGGTTCTGAGAGCTTCCTTCTGCCGAATGCCAAAAATAAAACACACTAGTTCCTTGGCAGGGGCAAAACTTTTCCTAGTACAATTTCTGAAAAAAAGTTCTTGAATGGGTCCTCATATAGGGAATATTCAGTGTTGCTGGATTTCACAAGGCTGTTTTCTTACAGTATCCTAAGTGAAAGGTGAGGTGTAATTTTTATTGAGAGTTCAGGGTAGGGAGATAAATAAGTAACTTTTATCGAAAAATATACCTAGATTACATCAAGAAATGGTTGACCTGAATATCCTTCAAATAAAAGTTTCTCTCTGTATATTCTCTCTATATATTTCTCATCTCTATTTTTCTTTCTCTCTATATATACATATATACACACAAGTATAACATACATTTATAAATTATATATGTATAAATGTGTTTGTATACATATTTATGTATACAATATATACCTAATACATGCATATGTATAATGTATTTAAATCTCTTTTTTGATAAAAATTGGGCAGAGAAAGGGCTTGAGCAGCAATTATTTTGGGTTATCAACTGGGATCGGATCTGTTGCCTTAAGAAATAAATATGCAATAAAAAATTTCCTTTCCCGAAAATTCAGGGTTAAAATTTTTTTTCCCTTTTGACTTCTTTATTGTAGGTTATTCCACATTCAGAGGAAAGTAGGCCAATAGAGAGCCTATAGGTAAAGCCAGGATGTTTTTGAAGGAACTATTCTGTATCTGATTGAATGCTGAAAAGGAATCAGTTAAGTCCTTAAAGTTCTTTAAAACATAGCATGGCATACATACATTTAACTGAAAGATCATTTCCAACAAGTATTCCCATTTGGCCATGTGGCTGTAGGAAAATATCAGTAATGTTCCCATTAAAATCTGGTTTCAAGCAATGTGAACCTGAACAAAAGGAACTGATGGTAAAAGGAACTTTCCCCCCTTCGTATTATCTCTCTGTGATGCCTTTACTTCCAGTCTGTTTCCGTTTCTGTGATCTGACTTTTTGCTCAGCTGTTTTTTATTGTGATTTTCTAAAGGAAACCTGGAGTTTAAGTAGAAATGATTGGCTTCTGTAAAAGGTGCCACTAAGAAGATTTTCCCACCAGGAAAAATATCACCTTACTCTATGGTGCTTGATACATCTCTGTTGTAAATTATGCTGCATTTAGATTCTTACTGCTACATGATTTTTTCTCTTTAGACTTTGAGTAACATTTTCTTGTTAATTACATACAGATCCATGCTAGTTGAATTTAAGGAATTTGGGAGTTATTAAGAAACTGTAAAATAGAACTTTTCTTCTCATTACTGAATCTTTGGACAGTAACAGTGCATTGTATTTAACATTGAAATCATTTACAGTTTTGTGATTTGAAATTACAAATGGTAATGTGAAAAGATCTGCCACATTCTGTTCCTTATGTTAGGAAGGGGGATATATTAGCTTAAATTAGCAAGAGAATTGTGGACTCCAAATTGTTAGTATGTACAAAGTGAATTTTTAGGTAATGAGCAAATTTCTGAACATTGAGTCTTAAGTTTTTTTAATAAATTTTGTCGTCTTAAAAAGCAGTGACAAGTTATTTTAAAATAGGTGAGCTTTACTTAAGTTTTTTACATAGACTAGGCTATTTAATTTGATAATTTAATTCTTACAAAAATATTTGAAGGGTAATAATCCTCCCATTTTACAGAGAAGGAAACATGACTCCCATAGGAAAAATGGCCCATAGTCACACTTTTAAGAAGTGATGGAATTAAGATTTAAAAGTGGGCAATCTTACTCTTAACCACTCTGTTAGCCTTCTCAAAATGTATAGAATAAACAGTATTGTGACATGTTACCTCCCATTACGCTCCTAAAGCTGAATTGCCACGGCGTCTGCCCTTTCCTTCCCTTTACTTCTTTTTTTGCTATATACTAGCTCTGTGACCATGGGCAAGGTACTTAATTTGAGCTCTCTTTGAAAAAATAAAATGTAATAAGGGACTAATAAGAGAGTTAATAATTCATAAGTTGAAAAGATTACAAAGATGCTATTTTTAAAGTATTAGAACACATGACTGGAGGTTATTATGGGCTTAAAAATATGCAACCACTATTGCCTCCACATTTCTACCTGAAAATCTTTTATTTTTTAAAATGTTCTTGATTTTATTAAACATTTAAGGAAAAACATACCAATTGTCTACAATCTTTTCTAGAAAACAGAAGTTGAGGTCATACTTACTCATGCCATGTGAGGCTAGCATTACCGTAATATCAAATCAAAGAGAGTATAATAATGGAAAACTACAGGCTAATCTCTCTTATGAATATACATACAAAATTCCTCAATATTTGCAAATTGAGTAAAAATGTATAAAAGGAATTATATACCATGACAAAGTGGGATTTATTCCAGGTGTGCAAGGCTGGCGCAGTATTTAAAAAACAGCGTGACCTGTTGTTATTAACAGGCAAAATAAGAAAATTGTATGATCATATTAATAGATGCAGAAATAGGATTCAACAAAATTTATCCCCATATATGATAAAAACTCAGGAAACTAAGAATAAGGGAAGCTTCCTCAACTTGATAACGTACATCTACCAAAAATACTATAGCAAACCTACTTTGTTGGTGAGAAAGTAGATGCTTTCCTTTTAAGATCAGGAAGAAAGACAATGATTTCCCCTCTGACTAGTCCTGTTCTACATCATCCTGGAAGTGAAATGAAATAGAACAAAAAAAGGAAAAAAAGATATACAGGTTGGAAAGGAATAAATTAAACTTTGTTTATAAATGACATGATGGTTTGTGTAGAAACTCCCAAAGAATTATCAAAAAGTCTGAAACTAGTAAGCGATTACAGTGAGGTTGCAGGATACAAAGGTAATATGCAAAAGTCCATCGTTTCCTTATAAGATAGCAGTGAACTACTGAAATTTGATATTAAAAGCATAGGGCCACTGGGCTTTTAGCACAAAAACAAAAGAGGTATAACTCTTAACAGCTGGAATTTGAAATCAAAGTGTGTGAACACCATTTACATTAGCACCAAAAATTTTAAAATACTTAGATAAATCTAACGAGTGGTGTAAAAGATATATGAGGAAAATGACAAAATTCTGATGAAAAAAATCAAAGGAAATATAAGTAAACATAAAGAGATAGTGTTTGTGGGTGGGAGACAATATTTTTTGGATGTCATTTCTTTCCAACTTGATCTATGGATTCAATGTAATTCCAGTCTAAATCTCAGAAAGTCATTTTGTGGTTATTAGCAAACTGACTCTAAGTTTATGTGGTGAGATAAAAAGACCCAAAATATTCAACATAGTATTGAAGGAGAACAACCGACTCAGAGGACTGATACTATTGGACTTCAAGACTTAACTATAAAACTGCAGTAATCAAGACAGTGTAGTATTGATGAAAAAATAAACGTGTAGTTCAGTGAAACAAAATGGAGAGCCCCAAAATATATCCACATAAACATAGTCAACTGATCATTGACAAAGGAGCTAAAGCAACTCAATGGGAAAAGGGTAGTCTTATCAACACATGGTGCTGGAAGAACAGCACACTCTCCTGCCAAAAAAAAAACCCAAAACAAAAAAACAACCCCCTCCGCTGCAAAAAACCCTACACACAGAGTTTACATCTTTCACAAAAATTATCTCAAAGTGGTAATGTTAAACATAAAACTATGAAACACCTAGAAGATAACACAGGAGAAAAGCTAGATAACCATAGGCCTGACAGTGACATTTTAGACACAGTGCTTTTGGTACTGAAAGAAAAATATCGGCACGTTGGATTTCATTAAAATGAAAAACTAATGCTCTGTAAAATACACTGTTAACCAACTGAAAAGATAAGACACAGACTGGGGGAAGACTTGGGGGAAAAAACATGTCAAAGAACTGGAATGTAAAATATATGAAGAATCCTTAAAACTCAAAAGACAAATACTCTAATTAAAAAATGAGCGAAATATCTGAATGGACATGCTACCAGAGAAGATAAACTGCTGATAAATAAGCCTGTGAAAAGATGCAACATATGTCATTAGGGAATTGCGTATGAAAACGACGACATACTACTCTACACCTATTAGGATGGTGAATATCCAAAACACTGACAACACCAAACGCTGGCAAGGATGTGGAACAGTGGGAACTCTCATTCATTACGGGTGGAAATGCTAAATGGTATAGCCATTTTGAAAGAGAATTTGTCAGTTTCTTACAAAATTAAATTTACTCTTACGATATGATCCAGCAGTCACACTCTATGGTATTTACCCCAAACAGTTGAAAACTTGTGTCCACACAAAAACCTGCACATGAATGCTTGTAACACATAATTGCCAAAGCTTCAGAGTAACCAAGATGTTTTTCAATATGTGGATGGATAAACAAACTGGTACATCTATACAGTGGAGTATAAACTCACCAATAAAGAGAAATAAGCTATCAAACCATGAAAAGACATGGAGGAACCTTAAATGCATAAATCTGTTAATGTAAAAAAATCTCCCTCCACTATACAAGCAATAAAACAAACTGTGTACATTCAACAATGTAAAATCTTACAAACAGAAAGTTGAGTGTAAGAAAGGCTAAAAAATTCATACAGCATGATGAAATTGTACTATGCCGTTTCAGAATGGGTATGTAAACGGTAAAAAAAAGAAAAGCTAGGAAATGATTACTAAAAATCAGGATAATTTCTATCTGGCAAAGCGAGGATCAAGGCAGAACATTTGAGGTTTCTAGGGTACTGGAACAATTCTATTTCCCATTTTCGTGGATGGTTGTGTAGGTGTTTGTAACTTTAAATTGTGCATATAGTTTTTCTTGAACTATATTGTTATTGAAGTTCACTTCAATAGCTGTTGAAGATAGTACACAGTCATACAATTCAGTAGTGTTTATGTATTTATAATGTTGTGCAACCAACAATTAGTTCTCTCTAGTTTCAGTTTTTTTCATCACCCCCATATCCATTGGGTGATCACTCCTCATTCTCCCATTTGCCTCAATCCTCTTAGAACCTTGAACCTGACTTTCATCTCTATGGATTTACCCATTCTGAATATATCTGTATAAAAGGAATCATACACTATGTGACCTTTTCTGTCTTTCTTTCACATAGCATAAAGTTCTGAGATTCATCCAAGTTTGTAGCATGTATTAGGACTTTGTTTCTTTTTAGAGCTAAATAATGAATGTTCCATTATATGTACGAGGTCTGTCCAGAAAAAGTCCAGCCATTGTTAATATAATGAGAATGGCTTGCATGGTTTGTGCCACAGTTATGTAACCTGGCAGCCAAGGAATGTGCATGCATGAGCAATGACAACTTTGCTAGTGCGGGGCGGGGCAGTTGCCATTGAGTGAGCATGTGTGCTGTGGGGCTGTCACATTCAAAATGACTGAGGGAGTAGAGCAACAAATCTGCATCAGATTTTGTGTTAAGCTTGAACATTCCTCCGCGGAAACTATCCGGACGATTCAGAAGGCCCCAGCTTTGGGCAACTGGTGACTGGCAGCTTCATCATGACAATGCACCTGCTCATGGGTGTGCATCAAATCTTGTGCAGAGTTTTTTGGTGAAGCATCAAATCACCCAGGTGACTCACCCCCTGTGTAGCCCAGATTTGGTGCCCTGTGACTTCTGGTTTTTCCTAAAACTAAAATCATCTTTGAAATGGAAGATTTCAGACTGTTGATGAGATTCAGGAAAATACGATGGGGCAGCTGATGGCGACTGGGAGAACTGTGTGAGGTCCCAGGGTGCCTACTTTGAAGGAGACTGAGATGTCATTGTCCTGTATACAGTGTTTCTTGTAACTTGTATGTTCTTCAATAAATATCTCTTTTTCATATTACATGGCTGGATACCTTCTGGACAGATCTTGTATGTACCACAGTTTGTTCATTTATCTGTTTGCTCATTTACCTATTGAGAGATATCTGGGTTTTCACCTTCGGAGAATTATGAATAATTCTGCTATAAACATTCTATATGCTTAATTTTATGTACTAGTTAACAATTATGTATGTAAGATATTTCACAATGAAAAGAGAAGGAAAAAAGATCTCATTGGGACCATATATATTATCAGCAATGGCATTGTGCTAAATACCGAGAGATACCAAAATGAATTAAGCATGATCCTTACTCCTAAGCAATTTAAATGTAATTCAGCATTTGGAAATTTATTGTGTTACTACAAAAGTAGTTGATTAGCAGTGCACATTTTAAAGAGCCTCAACATAGAGTTAGGATGTAATTGGTTAGAATATTAAGCTCACCTGGATGCTGTGGTCAGCTAGGCATTTCTGAATTACAAGTGGAAATCTCTGATGATTGATTTCTTCTCTAACAAGGTGTGATTCCCCTTTAGTCCCCAACCCGTAGAAAAAGATGGTGATATAGAAGAAGGTGGCTTTGCTCTATTTATTTTTTAATAGACTAAATTTAATAAGCTAAATTTTTAGCTTAAAACAAAAAGTTCTGAGAAATTTTGGGTATCTTTCTGTATTTCTGTCAGAAAGTTAGAAAAATTGTGTTACTTAAATATTAAAGACAAAATATCTTTCAAAATACTCTAAC
This sequence comes from Mormoops blainvillei, assembly GCA_004026545.1. Classification (NCBI taxonomy): domain Eukaryota; kingdom Metazoa; phylum Chordata; class Mammalia; order Chiroptera; family Mormoopidae; genus Mormoops; species Mormoops blainvillei. Next base: position 194,286 of record PVJD01001982.1, on the reverse strand, counting down.
CAAATAATTCTTTCTTTATAACTTAAAAAAAAAATGAGCAAGTCACAGTTGGTTCAGTGCCAGTTTAAGTGTTAAAGGTATAATAATTGAGTTCTATTTATTGTTATTATGTGGTTAGTAATAGGCATATTAGCAGTAATAGATACATTGTCTTCATATATAAAGAATGACAGAAACTCTCATGTGCTTAGAGCTGTTTTTTAAGTAGTCATGATGGAGCTGTACTGGTAAACTCATGCTAGACCCCCTTTGAACATCACGATCTGACAGCAAAGGATAGATGAGTCTGTATCATATTTTAATTGATTTCCTTAATCTGAGTATTATTTCAAAAGGGAGTATATGCATTTTTCAGTGATGGAATAAGACAAAGGAAATATCTAAAGGAATCAGGATGACTACAAAATTAACACAAGCAAGATGGATAGTTAAGTATAATATTGATACACAAAGACTTAAAAGTTTTGAGTTTTCTGATGGCCAGTGAAAAGAGGGATTAGTCTATAAAATAAGACAGAATTTTAAAAATCATTTTGCCAAGATACATGTAGTTTATAAATAATCGTAGATAAGTACCTGAATTGGAACATCCAGTTTTTTTTCCCAAGCATTTTGTAGAAGAGGAATATGAAATCATAAACCCATCACTAAAGGTAGTAAGTTCTCTAGTTTCAGTTTTAATATTCTTCATTGTGGATCACTGTGACATCTATTAGTTCTTTATATTATGCTGTTAAAGATTTTTTAAGGCTATTTTATGCTAAAGTTATTTTATTCTTGTGAGTTCTAAAACCCACCTCTCAAGATTTCACACTAATTTTCCAGTTCATTCAGGATTGTTATTGTGGCAAAGGGAGGCTTCAAAAAACTGTCCTAACGACTGCTTTCTTATTTTGGAGAATTACCTTCTTGCTAGTGACTCTAATCTTAGACTCTTCATTTATTGTTCTTTTGATTTTTTGTTCTTTTTTGGACCAGGCACTTCTTTGCCATTTTCTGGCTTTCTTTTTCCTTCAACTCAGTCGGTTCACTGGCTTATCTCTCCTTGGCTTCTTACCATTCATTAATTCCCACTTGAGGCATGGCATTTGTCCCAGAGCACTTGAACCTCGGCGGGGTCTTTCCCTGAGGACAGCTCCTTAGCACATTATTTTTTTCTTATGTGGCTTTCCAGAATAGCTCCTTGCTGCCCTCTTCTGGCTGTGATATTAGGGTGTCATTGAACATGTTTTGGTTTTTATTCCTTAGACTTCTGGCAATATGTTGGATAGAGCAGTGGTTTTTCAAGCCTTGCTGCATGTTGGAATACTTTTGGGAGATTTCTAAAAAACTACCAGTGACTGGGTTGTACTTGAGGATTCTCATATAATTGGTTGGTTTGGGGGTAGGGTTGGAGGGGCGTTGGGCAGATTTATTTTTTTTAACTCCTTAGATGATTATAATCTCTAGTCAGTGATTAAAATCCTAACACCAGGATCGATGACCCTTGGAATCCTGTAGAGCTTGAACTACTTAGATGTAGTCCTCATGTTTTTAGATATCAAAAATAATATTAAAGAGGCATACAGGATTATTTCTGTCTCTTTCAAGAAAGGCATAGTTTAGATAAGGATATGATATGAATAAGTGATAAAACATAGTCTTTATATAATACCTACTAATTCCAGAAGAGATTTTTGGGTAAACCCTGTGTTATCATTTGCCTGTTTGTTTTTAGATTTCATGTCTCAGATTTTATCGCCTTCTCTCTCAGGGGCTGATCCCACAGGCTCCTGCCTAGATTTGGTCATTGAGAGGCGTGCATGGTAATGAGTATGGGGGGCACACACACTAATATTATTTCTTAGTTGGATTGGACACCTAATGGGAAATATATCTTTATCATGAACTTCTTAAATAAAATTTGTTAAGATAACACTTGTAGTCATATTTTAAGTAATACTTCTTGTTTGTTCATTCTTTTTTAAGACTATTATGAGAACTGCTTTTCCTTTTACATTTTAACCCATGGTACAAATCTCTTAATTTGGATTATTTAAAAAAATAGAATGCATTTCATTCTTCAGGGATTTAGGATTAGAACTCTAGTATGTAGCAAGTTATTTGAACAGGACCTCTATTTTCCTTTGGAAGGAAAATTGTAGTACATTATATAGGCTTATTTTTTAGAGCATTTATCTAATTGATTCTCTTGATTTTTTATTGATTCTCTTGATGAGGGATCTATTAACATAATTATAGTTCTTTAGTCCTTGCATGAGTTTTAGGATTTTTAGTTTTTTTAAGTGGCATATTAACTAGTTCACTAATATGCGACCCTTTCATTGTATTTCTTTTGCTGTGGGATTCATTTATTCAGATATTGGCTTTGCATGATCTCCAAAGCATATGTAAGTATTTGGTGGCAGAGTTCTGAAGTCCTGACAGAAACGTAATGCATGTTCGTATGGTTGTGGTTTTGGTCATTGCTGGATTACCCGTTTCTCCAAGTCTTTGAAATATGAGTATTCCTCTGACCTTTTATTTTTCTCCTATATGGACTGTTTAAAAGTCTTTAGTTTGCTTTTTAAAAAAAAAGCCAAAATTTCATGTTGCTAGATTTTAAAACTTAAGATGTGAAATGGTATATTTGAAAATTTAATTTCAACCCTGCTAAAATAAATGTTGTAAACTAATTTTATTCTTTTTTCTTTGCATAGAGACATGAATATGAAATCATTAGTATCATTCAACTGAGTAGTGTAGACAACTGGATTTTTTGCTGAAGGAGTGGAATAAAGATATTTTCATCAAATTCTTTTTTGTACCAGTTCAATGGAAGTAAAGTGTGCCAAATAGATGATTTCATGGCACGTATGTTAAGTAGGAATATCTGTTTCTCACTTCTTTTTGTAAAAATGACATAACTTTTTTTTCTCCTTTTGCTCCTTATTTATCCCGTGCCCTAATCATTCCACTGTGCTTCATGATTATAGACTTCTCTCCTCCAATCACTGAGCTTCCTCTTATTCCAAAAAGGAGGATAAACACTTCCTAAGTCCTACCAGTACCTACATATCCTGCCTCATTTCCTCATCTAGTCCATAGGCTGTTTCTAATGTGAGATGAGAAGAGAGACTCTTGGTAACTGAGCTACTGAGAAAAAGATTTCCTGACATTGAAACTAATAAAACAATTTCCCTTAGAAAAAAAATTAGTACTTTGTCATTGTCATTGCAACCATAATTCTCAAGTGAAATATTAATGTGTTTTTAGAGAGTGGACTGGGAATCTGATCTATTCTACCATAAATAACTTCATTTCTTTGTTAATATGTGTTTCAAGATCTAAACAGCAAATTTACAGATAAGCTTTTAAAATGTTTTCTTTGAAGATGAATTATGCTTGTTTTCAGCTTTTTATTAAAAATACTGTGTTTGGGGTGGAGATGGACCATGGATCCTTATATCATGTGTGCTTTTTGGGGTGTGGTATAATTTTGCATTTTTAATTCTTTGATCTTTTCTATGTAGTTGTCTTGAACTAAGATGATGGGACTTCAGATTTTTTTCACTATGGAAATGATACATATTTCTCTACCTCCTTCCTTTTCATTTCCCTTCCTTTACTCTCTTCCATTTTTTTTGTATTCATATAACCCAGCCTGATTTCTTTTCATTCCGTGGATGCCCCAATACCATCTATTTTTATTTAGTCTTACATTTCCACTTATACTGCTTCTGTATAATTTTTTTGCCTGACAAAATACAGGCATACTTCAGAGATATTGTGGATTGGTTCCAGACCACCACAGTAAAACTAGTCATAATCTTTTTGATGGAGGGTCTTGCCTTCAATTTGTAAAAAACACAACATCTGTGAAGTACAATAAAGTGAAGTGCAATTAAACGAGATATGCCTATAATTTTTCCTTAAATGTAGGTCTTTATTTTGTTTTCTGTTTATTGGGCTACTGGATTTTGTGGCCTGATGTCTCAATTCTTTTGGAAAATACATAGCCATTATCTCTTCAAATATTGCCTCTGCCTCATATTCTCTTTTTATTCCTTTAAACTCCTCTTAGATTTATATTAGAATATCTTTGTTTTCTATGTATCTCTTTTGTAATTTCCATTATTATCTGTCTGTGCTTCTTTCTGCATAGATTCTTTTGATGTATCTAATTTGCTGTTTAATGAATGCATTGAATTCTTAACTTTATTCTGTTTTTTTCAATGTAGAATTTCTAGTTCTTTTTAAAATCTGCTTAGTTGCTTTTTAGAGTTTTCTAGTTTTCTGCCAAGTTTTTCCAGTCTTTTCAAAAAACTCGAACATAAGCATAGCTTTTTTATAACCAGTGACAGACAATTCTAAAGTCTGGAGTCCTGGTAGGCTGTTTTTGGCGCTTTTTCCCCCTACCCGCTGTTGGTTCTTGTGAGGTCTTCTTGTTTCCTTTGTATGTTGGACTTTGTATTTAAACAATTATTTGTAGATATAACTCGAAGCCTTGGACACTGTTAACCTTTCTCCAGGGCGGGTTTTTCTGTGCTTGCCCAGGTCAGGCACTTGGAGGTAGTAGCAGTCACAGTCATCCTCACTTCGGGACTCTAGATTTTCTAGGCAGTGTAGATGACTTAAAGCCAGGCAGCAGCAGTCTGTACTAGGGCTGTTTTATTTCTGATTCATCTGATTACTCCTCAGGGGCAGCCCTTTGGAGTCCCAGCCTGGTAGGGAGAGGGTACTGGAGCCTCTGTCCTAAGGGCTTTTAAGGGTTGGGATTTTAGGGGCGGTCCCAGGGGAGATCTCATTAGAATATTCATCAGCTTTCCAGGTGTATCCTTGTGGTCTCTACTGATTGGTTGGCGCGGTGGGGGCGGGGGTGGGGGCAGAGTCATCAGTCAGTGCAGCTGGTCCTGACGTCAGCCATAGCATAGTTTACCTGGCTTTATCATCAGTCAGTGCAGCTGGTCCTGACGTCAGCCATAGCATAGTTTACCTGGCTTTATCATCAGTCAGTGCAGCTGGTCCTGACGTCAGGCATAGCATAGTTTACCTGGCTTTACCGCTTTTCTGGTCCTGGAGCCGAAACACAATTGAGGCCTAGATGTTATCCATAGGGGTTAATGCTGAAGGGAGTGGTCCTGCAAGGGCCTGCATGGGAGTTGAATGAGGCCACTCTTCGACTCCTTGTTCCTCCTCCAAGGGGGTCTATTGCATGACACGCGATAAGCCAGGGGAGGAAAGGTCAGGGGAAGGTCCAACCACATGATCTGCGACATGAAAGGTCAGGGGTCTAAACTGCGGGACCAGCAATATGCTCGGGGAGGAAGGGTTACCCTGGAGGTGAAGTCCTTATTTTCCCAGTTTTTCCTGTCTAGGCATCTGGGGCTTTGCCCTGGTCACCTTCTGTACCTGGCCCATCATCCTTGTTCTGCTCACGCCTGTCTTAACTGCTTACCATATTAACTATTTTAGGGTGGGGTACAAGGGCTAATACCTAAAAATACCATCTTTTACTAGCTATTTCCACAGGCTATACATATTGAGCAAATTCTTTGGAGGATTTAAATAGCTTTCATAAGATCCAGCTTTACAAACCCAAACTTAGAATGTCAAGTATCTTTAAGACTTTTTAAAAATCCTAATTCTATAAAATAAAACCAAGGTACACTTTTGTTAAACACCTGATAAAGATTAGTCTCAAATGCTGCAATTTAGGTATTTGTAACTGAAGCATAGTTTGGAGTGATCTATTTTAAGCTTCTGTTTCTGTCCAGTATGGGATACTGTTATATGTTACATTCTAAGTCAGAATCCTTCATGTGATACATTTTGATTGAGAACTTGTCAGTCATTATAGCAGCTGCTTTAGACAGCATTTATATTTAAATAAGAGAAAGTGATCTGTTTAGAATTTTAAAAGTTGTTGCCATGGCAAAGCAACTTGCTATCTCATCTTTTATCTTTGCCATTGAACTGATCTATCTGGCTGCTTATTCCCACGAGTGGAAAGGATGAACTGTGCTGTTGGAAGGCTTTCATTAGGAAAGTGCTGAATATAAGTTAGACTAAAGCTTTTTGAAACCATTGGCTTTGGTTAGGTATAATTAGAATTGATTTTTTTTCAATTAAAAACAGGCAAGATAAAGCTAGAACATTTTTAAAGAACAAAAATAGCCTAATTTAACATTATTTTGACTAATTCAGTGAATAACATATCTAAATTATGTGTTATGAAAAGGTTTTTCTTTTATGTACTGAGTATTGTTTTTAGAGTTGAGACAGTGTATAAGTTGATCTTTTCTTTATAAAATGGGATATCTATTTTTTAAAAGAAAGTAATATACGGCCCTCATTTTTCCACTTCTCTTGAAAATCATGACTCACAAACTGACTGGTATAAGTGATTTTTGAAGACTAAGTGAATATTTTGCAGGAAGAATAATAATTCAACTCTTCTCAGACTGATAATTATCTACATGATACATACTAATTCTAAACTAAAACTTAGTCTTTTCTTGTGTTTTGTTATCAAACGAATTACTGGGGAGAGTCTTCTTACTCCAGTGTGTGTGCCTCTGAAAGTAACATTCTTTTATTTGGTAGGCCTTCGTTGGCATACGGCTATTTGTTATGTACCCTCAATTTGTGTGATTTTGACTCAGTATACAGGCAGTGTCACAGTGTATTATAAAGCTAACAGACATTTCTTTGATTAATTTGAGGTATTTTGTGGCAGACTGGTTTGACAGCTTTTAAGACGTACTACACATTTGTAAAGTCTTGTCCTGAGATGATGCAGCTATCATGGTGACATTTACTGAGACAGAATTATGATTCTGTAACCATGTGAGCATGTGAAAGACCATCTAATAAAATACCAAAAGTCCATGTGAAAGACCATCTGATAAACTAAAAAAAAGTCTTGTATTTAAAGGAGGATACTCACTTACTACTAAAATAGCCTTTCACACAGGAAAGGCTTTTAATCTCAAGTCCCAGAGAAAGCAACAGACAGTGGCATCAATTTATCTATTGATGTTGGCTATTTGGTAATATTTTTAGGCTAATTACTTGAGAGACTGAATGTAGTAGCTGAAAGAAATACTTATTTTCTGTTTTTGAGTCATGCAGAAATGTAGCTGTATACACCAGAAATTAAACAGTAACTGAAGAAAACGGTCAGAGCATTGATTTGTGTGTTGTTTAAACTCATATGAAAACTAATAAAAATCTTAAGAGGAAGCTATGTAATTTTAAATTTTGAGAAAATTTTAAGAATTTACTAATTATTATATACCTGGCACGTTCTAGGCAATAAATTATATTGAGCAGTGTCAAAAGGTAGAGCAAATTAAAATGTATCTGTACTAGACAAGTTTTACTCTAAAAAATAGGGAATACCTTCTATTAAAAGGCAATTTTCTATTCTCTTTTTAAGGCCTAGAATATCAGTTTTGAAATCCTTGAGAATGTTCTTTCCATTGTATATCCATATCCCTGTATGGCAAAGAGTCAGACTCACTGTATTTAAAAAGACTAGCATCTAAATTATCAGATGATATTGTAGTTAAATGTGTAAAAATCTCTGATTGCATAATTTGGCATCTAGTAGAAGATTTTAACATTGAGAATATCTATTTTGTCATAATTACATTCCTAACTGAATAATTATACAGGTGTAATAATAGAGATGGAATTATTTTTGAGACTATATCGATATTGGTAAAATAGAAGGTGAAATCTTGAAATTGGAAAAAATTGATTCCTAGGATTATTTTTCCCCCTAACTAGGAATCTTTATCCTTATTTGATTTTGCATTTTTTTTCTTGTGATAAAATATGCATAACATAAAAGTTTACCATTTTAACCGTTTTTAAGTGTACAGTTTAGCGACATTAAGTAGACTCACATTGTGTGCAACCTATTAAGTATCCTATTAGCATTTCCAGGAAACTAAAAGGTATTGAATCAGTTTAATCCCTCAGTTCCCTAAATGTTGACATCCATTCATTTTATTTTACTTTTTAATTGCTAGGATCCACTAATTACTAAACACATTTTATATTATATGTAAAAATTATATATAATAAATAAAATTTATGTATATTATATGACGACGCCTATTGAAATGGACATTGAAATATAAGAGTAGAAGGCCTGGCTGCTGTGGGTCACTGGATTCAGCACCAGTCTGCGAACCAAAGGGTTGCTGGTTTGATTCCCAGCCAGGGCACGTGCCTGGGTTGCAGGCCAGGTCCCCAGTAGAGAGCGAGTGAGAGGCAACCACATATTGATGTTTCTCTCCTTCCCTTCCTCTCTATCTAAAAATAAATAAATAAAATCTTAAATATAGGGATAGAGACTCCCCTGGCTTAGGTTTGTCCATTAATTAATATTGTAAGTTGGCATTCTGGTTTATAAATCTGGTGCCTCTGTGTTTGTTTAATGTAAATTAGTTCCTCAGAGTTGTTTATAAATCTGTATAAAACCACGTCTTGGATAATTTTAAACCATTAATGCTTTTGCTGCAGTGCTGTTCAGATAAAAGTGTTAGAATTTAATTTAAACCTATTCTACAGTGTTGCTTCTAGTGTTTGCAGTCACATAGTTTCTAAAAGTATATATATATTCCTAACACAGAATAATCCCAATTTCAATCTTTATAATTTACACTTGATTTTTTAATGTGTTTGAGGTTAATTTCTTCAAAAAACAAAATTTTACATTGTTTGCTTGATAAAATATCTGATACTATCATAAACCCAGGATGATTTTTATCTATATTTTCAAGGATGAAAGCTTTTAAATCTTTTACAGTGTTTTACTGAATACTTGCTCCCCCTCACTTCTGCCTAAATTCATACAACTAATAATTTTTTTAACATCTGTCAACTACATAATGACACTTTTTTTCTAGTGATAACTTTTAAGATCTATTCTCTTAGCAACTTTTTAATAAACAATACTATAATGTTCACTATAGTCAACATGCTGTAAATTATATTCCCAGGACTTATTCATTTTATAATTGGAAGTTTGTACCTTTAGACTACCTTCACCCATTTCACAGCCCCCTTACACCTAATAATTTTAAGTTACAGCAACCATACAAAGGAAACTAACCATTTCTGTTCACCTAGAAGGTAGGAATTGACACCTGTTTTATTTATTTTTAAGATTTTATTTATTTAAAAAATTTTTTAATTTTTTTATTTTTAGACAGTGGGGAAAGGAGGGAGAAAGAGAGGGACAGAGAAACATCCATGATGTATGAGAGAAACACATTGATGCCTCTCTCATACCCCCAACTGGGGACCTCGCTCACAACCCAGGCATGTGCCCTGACCAGGAATCAAACCGTTGACCTTTCAGCCTGCAGGCCAGTGCTCAATCCACTGAGCCACACCAGCCAGGGCTATTTATTTTTAGAGAGAGGGGAAGGGAGGGAGAAAGAGAGGGAGAGAAACATCAGTGTGAGAGATAAACATGGATCGGTTGCCTCTCGAACGTGTCCTGACCAGGGTCTGATCCCACAACCCAGGCCTGTGCCGTGAGTGGGAAATGAACTGGTGACCTTTTGCTTTGTGGGACAGCACCCAACCAACTGAACCACACTGTTCAGGGCGACACCTTGTTTTTTAAAGAAAATAACAAATTTTTCTCCTTTTATAAAATCATCTTAAGTTTATGGGCTTTGCCTAATGTGTTAAGGTACTCGTTACCTGTTTATAATGCATTAATGAGGCTGGCTTTAATTCTTCAAAAATTAAAAAAAGCCTCCTCCCATAGTTTTTAGAACAGTCCAATTATATACAATTGAGGATTATTTTCTCTGATGTATTTGCTAAGGACTATTTCACTTCCAATTTATTTAATTAAAAATGATTAATTCGAGACTTAAGGTTTGTATCATCTGGTGGCTTTTTAAAAGAATATGTATATATATATATATTTATATTTCCACAAGACATAAAATCTTCCCTGGCCCGTGAATGTTACGGACCATTACTTAGCTGCATACTTTGGCAACTTCAGGGTTGAATTAGTTCCACTATGTTGGTATTAGATTGGTATCTTACTGCTAAATGTTGTTCTATCTTAAATACTGTATTACCCAGCCAGTCTTCTGGTTCTCTTGCCTGTGGTAGGTATAATAATGGCCACCTAAGGATGTCTATGTATAGAAACTTACGAATATATTTTTTTACATGGCAAAGGGAATTAAAGTAACAGATGATTGATTTAAGGTTATCAGCTCACTTTAAAATAGGGAGATTGTCTTGGATTATCCAGGTGGGCCCAGCTCAAGGATCCTTAAATATGGAAGTGGGAGGCAGGACTGTCAATGTCAGAATGATGCCATGTGAGAAAGAGCTGACTGACCACGCTGGCTTTGAAGGTGGGAGAGGGCCCTGAGGCAAGGAATTGGAGTCACCTTCTAGAAGCTGGAAAAGGTAAGAAAATGAATTCTTGCCTGGGGACAACAGGAAGAAATGCAATCCTGCTAACACCTCGATCTTTGCCCCATGAGACCTGTTTTGGACTTCTCATCTACAAAACTATTAGAGAATAAATTTGTGTTTTAAGCCACTAAATATATGGTGATTTGTTATGACATCCATAGAAGAATAATAACCACCTAACTCCCACGACCTTTGCTTTTTGTACCCGAGGCGTAGATAGATATAGATATTTCCTATTCAGCCTAGAATTATTTTTTTCCTGCTGACTACAGAACTTTCCTTCATTATTAGGGTTGTATTGACCAGTATTGGTACTTAGGTGCAGACAAAAAATCCACTGTAGCTAGTTTTAGCACAGAGGGGTTTTTAAAAGGTTTCATAGCATAGGGAATTGTTGGGAGGGCTACAGAAATAGGCTGAGCCTTCCGGGAAGGGCTCTCAACACCACACTGCAGAGCTAGGCAGACTAAGGAGCTGCTACCTTTGCTTTGATCGGGAAGCAACAAAATCAGGAAGCTGTTACCACAGCTCCCTGCCTCTGCCCATCATTTGCCTCTGCTATGACCTGTTACTGTTATCAACGTTGCCATATACTGCCTGACTCTGCCATTATCTTTCTAACATCATCTCCTGTTACTTGGTCCCTATTCATTTTGGTCTAGAGACATTGTCTTCTTGCTGTTTCTAGACCTTATCAGGCATGTTTTTGCCACAGGACATTTATTCACATTTGCTGTGCCTGCCGCCTGAAACCCTTTGTTCCGTAGATGATTTACTTCATCATCTTTAATTCTTTGGCTAAATAACACTACTGTAGTAAAAGACCTTTCCTGCCCATTCTGTTCCAAAATGCAATCCTAATCTATTTGAATATATCCAATTCTCTTAGCTTTATTGTTCTACTTAGTATTTATCACCTTTTAATATACTGTGTATTTACTCATTTGCATTTTAAAAAAATTATCTGCCTCATTCCACTAGAGAAGTTATTTTCCTTTGTTGGCATCTCTCTAGTGCCCATCACAGGGCTCAAACAGGGCTGCTTAGTAAATATTTGTTGAAGAAATGAGTACACATTCCTGAAAATGCTTTGGTTTTTCAAGAATTGGAAAGGCTGCATGACTCATTCTGTTCTTTTTAGTCTCTTGAGGTTCTTTGATTCTGAATTAGAATTCCTTTAAATGTGGCTTTAGTAACCTTTAATATCTAGATTAAATGATTATTATTGTAAAGTATAAATAGCTTATTAGAGTGTTCTTTTGTGCTAGAGGAATTACTTTCAATTTTACTTTTACTACTACATTTACTACCATGTGGCGTACACATCTAAATCTTTCAATTTAACAAAATGTGAGGTCATTTGTCAGTTTTTACCCACAGCTTTTCACTAATGTTTTACAAATTCTAGCGTTTGTTTATGGTATAATAGGAATCTTTTACTGACGTAATTTGTCTAAAAATATGGTAGAGCGATTGAGCATAAATTTCAGAAATTACCTTTATTTTTGATTTTGCAAAAGGACCATTAGATACAGATTTTTAAAAAAATTTGTTTGCTTACCCTGGAGGAAAAAATAGACAATATTGACATTAATATCATAGTAGACATATGAAGTAGACATAGTAGACATTGTTTATTCAGGCTGATTATTCAAATTATAAATTAAAAATAAATAGACCATCTCTTTTTATTATTACTTGTATTTATGTACTTATTAATATTTAGAGGTTAGCAGTAAATGGTAGTAAAACATAAATCAGTCTTATAACTTATTAGCAACTGAAGAAAGTTTATGATTGCAAAATTAGAAGATAATGGTCAGAATTAGAGAGTTTTGTTTATCTGTATTTCAGCTTTTAAATTATATTCAACTCTGTATCATGGGTAGTTGAATAGGTTGCAAGAAATCTTTACTAATGCTCTCTCCTTAGTTCTATATTAAAATTCTCTGAACTCTTTACCCTTTATACGTATTCTCTCTAGTAGAAGGAACACTCTGCTTTCTGCTATTTGTATTCCTAAATGTTGCTTGCCCTATAAGTGATGTTGATCTGCATAAACCAGAATTAGTGGTAGTGAAGAGGTTTATTCCAGGTCTCTCCACATGGATCAAAAAATTAAGCACTCATTATTAAGAGCTATTTATTTCCCATACTAATTGGAAAAGGAAAGAACACCAACTCTTCTTTCCCTCGTTCCCATCACTGTTTTCAAGGCTAGGTAATAATTACCTCAAGATTATTCACTTTATAGATGTGGCTTATGGTAGGTATATTGTTAAGGAAGCTTGAACCATGATTTGACTGCATCAAGCCTCCTGTTTGGGATCATGGTGGATTTCAGACATCATTCGTAAAATAAACATTCAAAATTAATAGACTTACTTCGTATTACTTGCAGTCCATATACTAACCTTGCTTTCCTTTATTTTCCCAGACAGATATTCTCAGACAGAAGTCTGAGATTTCACAGAACAGATGCTGTTTTTAAGAGCAGATGTTGTTTACACTTAACATCTAAGAGTACCTTTTGACATCTGCATATATTCTTTCCTCTTCTCTTTTGGGACCTTTCAGGTCATTCTTTTTCCCTGGAATATTTTCATGCTACTCAGAATGCTGTTTTACTAAGTCTTAAGACTATGCTTAAGAGTATATGCATATATCTGCTGCTTAGTAATAGGTAATTCATCTGTTTAACGTGTAAGAGATATTATCACTTAGCCAAACACACACACCCACTTCCTTCACACTTACAGCATTATTTCTTTGCCTTTTGCTAACTTCTACCATCTCTCTTTTTGCTTTTTGGGTCTTTGGCCACTGGGTCCCTTCCCCTGCCTTCCCCCCCTCCTACTCCCCATTCAGACATCCAGGATGAGAGACACATCTCCATATCCTTTGTGATCCAAGTAAGGGTTGCTAGTCTCTCCCTTCGCTTCCTTTGCAGTGGAGATGAAGGTCTGAGTGAAAATCAAAGGCTTTCCTTCTGAGGTCACATCAAGAAGATGAAAAGAAAAATTAAAAAATAGTCCTCTAAATCTTCTAATTACTGTGATTAGAAGCAAAGGTGATGGAGGATGGTGGCAGAGTTGCTAGGAGATGTCATTGTGGCTGCTGTTCAGGACTTCTCCCTGCCTTACCTATTCCTGTGGGAAGAAGAAATTGTAGGTCCGTCCAGAATTCAAATGCCAGCATAACACATCTCAATGAATATTTAGTCTTGTTTTCCTCTTTGTGTTGTACTTCCTCTTTAGGATCTCTAGGGTGTTTATTTCTTCATGTAAGAAGTTCTCCCTCCTATGGCTTTTTAGCACATTAAAAAGTCTCCTTTTTTAAAGATTTTATTTGTCCTTTTTAAAGATTTTATTTATTCTATTTTTAGACAGAGGGGAAGGGAGGGAGAAAGAGAGGGAGAGAAACATTAATGTGTGGTTGCCTCTTGCACACCCCATACTGGGTTCCTGGCCTGCAACCCAGGCATGTGCCTTGACTGGGAATTGAACTGGTGACCCTTTGGTTCGCAGGCTAGCGCTCAATCCACTGAGCTATACCTGCCAGGGCTTCTTCTTAAAAAAAATATAATTCATTTTGCTACGCCTTTGAATATTTTTCATCTCTTTTCCTTTTTAATGGTTTTTGTTTCCCTCCCTTCTCCACCCCAGTCTTCCAGGGTTATGAGTTACTCGCTTTATTTTTTCTCTACTCACGTTAATGGATAGATCAATCCTAATTCTCTTGGGGTGGGGGATTCAGAAGTACATGATCCATTGTCTTAAAGACACTTGCACTTTATTTTATATCACAAATATATTTTACCTTTTGTTTACACTAAGAAATATAAGGAAACTTTAGAGTGTAACATAACTTCCACTTCTTTCAAGATTTTTACTCTTGGTATATAGTGGGCCTACCTTTGTTACTGAAGCTCAGTGTAAATGCATATCAGATTTAAAAAAATGCTAATAGGTTTTTTTTAATATGTTTTATTGATTATGCTTACAGTTGTCCCATTTTTTCTCCCCCTTATTCACCCTGCACTCACTCCACCTGCATTATCCCCCTTAGTTCATGTCCATGGCTCGTACATATAAGTTCGTTGCCTTTTCCCTTCCCTGTTCTGTTCTTAACCTCCCCGTTTATTTTGTACCTACCATTTATGCTTTTTATCCTCTGTACCTTTTCCTCCATTCCTCCCCCTCCTCCTCCCTGCTGATAACCCTCCATGTGATCTCTAGTTCTGTGATTCTGTTCCTGTTCTAGCTGTTTGCTTAGTTTTTGTTTTTTGGGTTCAGTTGTTGATAGTTGTGAGTTTGTTGTCATTTTACTGTTCATAGTTTTGATCTCCTTTTTCTTAGATAAGTCCCTTTAACATTTCATATAATAAGGGCCTGGTGATGATGAACTCCTTTAACTTTACTTTATCTGGGAAGCACTTTATCTGCGCTTCCATTCTAAATGAGAGCTTGGCCAGATAGAATATTCTTGGATGTAGCCTCTTGCCTTTCATGACTTTGAATACTTTTTTTCCAGCCCCTTCTTGCCTGTAAGGTTTCTTTTGAGAAATCAGCTGATATTCTTATGGGAACTCCTTTGTAAGTAACTGTCTCCTTTTCTCTTGCTGCTTTTAAGATTCCTTATCTTTCATCTTGGATAATGTAATTATGATATGCTTTGGTGTATGCGTCCTTGGGTGTCCAATTTCTTTGGGACTCTGAACTTCCTGCACTTCCTGGAAGTGTATTTCCTTTGCCAGATTGAGAAAGTTCTCCTTCATTATTTTTTCAAACAAGTTTTCAAGGTCTTGCTCTTCCTCTTCTCCTTCTGGCACCCCTATGATTCGGATGTTGGAGCGTTTAAAGTTGTCCCAGAGGTTCCTCAGCCTCTCCTCATTTTTTTGAATTCTTGTTTCTTCATTCTGTTCTGGTTGAATGTTTATTTCTTCTTTCTACTCCAAATCGTTGGTTTGAGTCCCAGTTTCCTTCCCTTCACTGTTGGTTCCCTGTATATTTTTGCTTTATTTCACTTTGCATAGCCTTCACTTTTTCCACTATTTTGTGACCATACGCAATCATTCCTGGAAGCATCCTGATTACCAGTGTTTTGAACTCTGCATCTGTTAGGTTGGCTATCTCTTCATTGCTTAGTTTGATTTTTGAAGCTTTGATCTGTTCTTTCATTTGGGCCATTTTTTTTTTGTCTGAGCCTATTACATTGGGAGGGGCGGAGCCTTAGGTATTTACCAGGATGGGACAATCACGTCACTGCCTTGTGGCATTGTATGTGGGGTAGGGGTCTGAGAGGAATCAGTGCTGCTTGCTTGGCTCTTGGTCGGCTCTTAGTTGCTTACCCCACTACCAACAAGCAGATTGGGTCCTTCTGGTGCTGATTCCCAGGTGGGTGAGTTTGTGTACATTCTAGGACCCTGTGAGTCTCCCAATGAACTCTCTGGTGAGACTGGCAGTTTCTCCCATCTCAGCAACCCCGACAGGTTTTTACCAGTAGAAGTTTTGAGACTTTCTTTTCCCAGGCCGGAACCCTGGGCTGTGCGGTCTCTCTCACTTGCCAGTTGTACCTCCTGGTTTATCTGCACGCAAATGTGGGGCCCCCTGGTCCTCCAGCTGCAGCCTTGCTGCAGGTTCTCTCTACCATGGCTGCCCGCCTCCGCCTTGCCTACCTGTCTGAACGAATGCTGCTGCTTTAACTCCTTTGTTGACGGACTTCCATACAGTTCGATTTCCTGGTAGTTCCGGTTATTTTTTGTTTTTAAATTTGTTGTCCTTTTGGCTGTGCGAGGAGACAAAGTGTGTCTACCTATGCCTCCATCTTGGCTAGAGGCTTCGGGATTATTGATTTGGTTTTCTTTTCTTAATCAGGTGAACAACTTATTTTAAGAATTTGTAATTGGAGTTAAACATGCTTAAGTGTAAATCCCAAGTGTGCCTCATCCTTTTCAAGAAATTTAACCTTTTTTTAAATCTGTAAAATAGAGATAAGACCTGTGTCATAGAGTTGTTATGTACATTAAATAAGAAAAATGTATAAAAATATCCAGCATAGTTAAACCACCTCTTTGATAATTATATTAATGTAATGTTGGGGAGAAAAAATAACTTGCCCTCTACCCTTCTGAGTTCTTAGCTGAGACCTCTGTAATGTAAGGCAGGTTAATAGGAGAAAGACAAAGTTTATTAACATGTATGCCTTATGATCACATGGGAGATACCCGGGGAAAAATGAGTAATTCCGTGAGGTAGCTTAGAATTAGACCTAAATACTGTTTTAATAGGGAAAGGGTAGGGGCGATGTAGACCTCTCAGGAGAGAATCAAAGATTTTTAGGAGAGATGAATTCTTAGAAGAATAGATAAGTTCATCTGGTGTGGACTTGTAGTCCCCTCTCCTGTGACAAGAGTCAATCCTCCCTGGTTGACGAACCCCCAGGAAAGGGCATTTATGACAATCGAGGTCCTTTTGGAGGATTTGTCTTTAGGCAGGTAAAGGAAGTTCAGGGAAAGCCTCACCCTGCATTTGCTGTTTTTTCAAGTGTCTATAGCTGAAAATAATAACTAAAGTAATAACTAAGGCAGCATATTTTAGGGTGGCATGTCCTGAACTCCAGTCATATTTTGGGGTGGCGTAGTTTGCTATCCTTCAGTATCAAGAGGATAAAGTACGTACAAAATACTCTTAGAAGGAAGATATATTTTAGTAACCAAAATTACTAAACATGCTTTGAGTCATAAAGAGATTAGTTTTACCTATCTGGAAAACTTTCTTCTTTTTAGTAACTCAAACTCTGAAAGTTACTTGGAGTTTTGTAGTAATTTAATTTTGTGTTCTTTATATGTATTGGCTTTCATTTCAAAAACTTTTTAATGCCCTGTGATAAAAGGATCTGTTGGTAATTTGTACAACTGTACTTAGAAGTCTAAAAACTGACAGGAGTATTTGAGGAGTGGGAAATTGGCCCTATATCTACCACACATGCTTATATAGTACTTAGATCAAAATTGTTTTTCCTTTGCAAAAAGCAGTGGTAGTTTTTGTTCTTATTTACATGTCTGGCTAGAGCATGCTATTTTAAAGTTTTGTTGTCTTTATTCCTAAATAAGTAAAAATTGGTTATATACCCTTTTCTTAGGGGCTTATAGATGCAGTTGTATCACTAAGATATATGTATACGCTTACTTTTTGGTCCATTTAGATTTTATATAGGTCATGCCCTTGTATCCTAACAGTATTCTTAAAAAACACAACTATATTGATACAGTTTATAAATGCAACGTTTTAAGAAATATGTTAATGCAGGACCTTAGTCCCATTTCTGTGTGAATTACATTACTGAAGAAGCATCATTGCTCGTTTCCATAAATTCACATTTGCCAAATTACACCAAGAGGGAAAACAGTATAATTATTTCATAAGTCATATAATTTATTCAGTATGATTACATTTTCTCTTGATGCGATTTGGTTAGCTGGTGTTTGTATAGATGCAAAGTGATGTCCACAGAATATACAGTTTTCCACGCTTTGCTTTTTAGTGTTTTTCAATGAGTATATGTATGGTGTTTAGAAAAATTGGATGAGGTGCATGTTTTCTATTAACTTCATTATGGGCAACAGAATTCCTTTGCTGTGTTATAGCTTACCAGATCTCATAGTCAGAACGACTCCAAATCGTTGGCTAATTCTAGGGTACAAAAGTACTTGTGATAAAAGCTGTAATGTGAGATTGAAATTTTTAACCCAAAGATACCACCCCCCCTTTTGAGAAGATTCAGTTTCTTTAAAAAAATTTAATGAATTTTTCAGAGGAAAGTGGAAAGTGTGGAAATGTACTATAACCTTTGACTAAAAATGTGACTTCGTAGTGGTGATGCAATATTAAGTCTAATGATGGACAAGTAAAGCTAATATTTTAGGCCCTGTCTTTTATTATAAAATAAAAGCTGTATTGTTTCTTGAAGAATTAAACTAAAAATGCATGCTTACTTGCTTAACATTTGATTTGCAGTACTTTTCCAATGTATCTTCAAATAACAGAAGGTAAATTATTTGTTAAATAATGAAGTTTTTTGGAATTCTATTATCTGAGTAAAGGTGCTTATTTTTCTTTGGACAAAACTTTCTTTGTAGCGTTAACCATACTAATTCAGAATAAAGAATAAAGTTAGTTATTGCTTGCTTAAAATTTTTTTGACAAAAGGTACTGTATGTTTTAAATATAAAAATCTTCAACTTGATAAAGTTGCAGGAAGTTTTTCTCTTCTTTCCAACTCTTGTTATTGTCCTTGGGATGAAAGAGTTCACACCTGTATGGATATTTAATTGTTGGGATTTTTTATTTCTCAATTGGGAAAAAAATGTATAGTTAATTTTATAATTGACCTGTTAGTTTTCAAAATTATACATTCAAATGTAAAAATTTACATTTATTGTAAACCATTTAACCTAAGCATTAACGTCTCTATGTAAAAAGAGCTGCTCTTATTACATGTATTTAAGCATTCTGATGAACTTTAATGTACTTACCAGGATATAATCTACAGTCATTTCCTTAGTCCAAGACATGAAAGCTCTTAAAAAACCAACATTATATTTTATTTCTTTCTGTATTTAGCAGTTCCTTGTCAATGTAGAGATGACATGAATAGTAAGATAGAGGAGATTAAGTTTGGCCACTTGGGACTGAGGTGGTAGAACCTGAAGGTTTGTCTAAAGAGAGGAATGGAATGAAATGTCCTCTCTGAGGACTTACTGGTTTATTTGCAAATCTTAGGTTTGTATTCTAGTTATTGATTTAACATATTCCTTTATCATATATTAGAACAAATATACTATGTCAGTTAACTGTGGGAGATAAACTCTGGGAATATACTGTATTACTAAATACAATAGACAAGTTTCCTCACTAACTGGCGTTTCATTGGAGCTTACATTCTTTTCAAGGATAGCAAAAAATAAGTAAACTAGATAATTTCATAGAGTATTAAGTGCAGTGAAGGAAACAGTGGAAGCTAGAGTGATAAAGAGTGATTAGGGGAGCTATTTTAGATTCTCTGAAAAGGTGATCATTCAGATGATTGGAGGACAACAGTGGGGTCAGGTTTCTTAAAATGGTAAGCTAAATTATTCAAATCAACTGTCACTGAAATCAGAGACATATTGGATAAAAAATATTTTTAAATGCTTTAAGAATACTTAAGCTCTGAGGAGATAGTCACTATTTTAATAACAGCCTTAACCAGATTGGGACCGAAAGAGGAATGTTTGAATGCTGAGCAGAATAGAAAAATAAAATGGAAAAAGATTTTTAAAAGAAGTAACTGAAAAATATGGCCAAAGACTGCCTTCATACATACTTATGTCACAAGTTCATGTAGTCCAACTTGGCTGGAGGTGGTCCAGTCAGATAGTATCCGCAAAAACAAATGTAACTTCTGTAGATGAAGCACGTTATCTTGCAGTGAACCCCTTCAAATACATTTTCAAGGAAGTAGTCAAAGATAACAAGGCACATGAAAAAACAGACAGTTGAACAAGAACCAACAAGAACAAATGAAATCGGAACCACAATGGCTTCAGAAACTGAAATTATTAGACACAGATTTAAAACAACTGGGTTTCAAATCATAACACATGCAAATGCAAGGAAACCATAAAAAGCAACATAGGAGATTTGAAAATGAACCAGATTAAGTTTTTAGAAATGAAAAACATGGTAACAAAGTTACTGAGCCTTCTGGTTCAGGCTGTGGTGATTAGCTTGTATCAAGTGAACCCTCCCTACTTAAACCTATTTAAAAAGTTGGGCCGTGCATATAAAACAACTAGTTGAAGGCCTTGGAGAGCAACCAGCGTAAGCTGTAGTTCAGGGACTATGATTTTTGAGAATAGGAAAGTTCATGAAGTGATTTTCATAGTTATTTTGCTTTTTCCTTGAGGGAATTTTTCAGTTCTCAATACCAAATAGAGTTCAAGCAGAAAGGAGCAGTTTTACTGCTCTGAGGGTCCAAAGAAGCTGGGAACTGAGGCCAAATCCCAGAGGTTGAGAGGACTGCAGATAATTATATTCTCCATATAATATCTACCTATAATTAAACATACATAATACGTATAAACTCTTATTCAAGTATGGTAGTTTAGTAACTACCAGGCGCAGAGCTGGACTTTGGAAAACCATCAGACAACACTGACTTTAAAGCTAAAGAGCTGAGCAGAAATTTCATCCCCCTGGAGGGATACAGATTAGAGTTCAAGCCCATCAAAAACTAGTACATGGTAACCCTGTCTGGTGTGGCTCAATGGGTTGGGTATCGTCTCCCAAACCGAAAGGTCACCAGTTCAATTCCCTGCTCAGGCACATGTCTGGGTTGTGGACAAGGTCCCTGGTTGGAGGCATGCAAGAGGCAACCTATGCATGTCTCCCTTGTACATCGATGTTTCCTCTCTCTCTCTTTCTCCCACCATTCCCTATCTTCTAAAAATAAATAAATAAATAAACAAATTAGTACATGACAAACTTAAGCCATTATCTAAAAATATATATACCCACTAATATATACACCTGTATGTAGTTACTTTGTTTTTAAGAGCTTTTAAAGATGAAAGAAAAATCTGTTTAAAAAAATGAATAATAGGGTAGACACTGATCTTATATAAAGTACAGAAGAGTCAGGCTATGTCTCAAATGCAAATATTGCTTGAGTTTTTAGAGATTAAAATAATACATCTTTGGATCATAACTGTACATTATAGCATATGAACAATGTAATGTTTGATCCTTACTTTGCATTTGCTCTACCCTATTGCTACAGGAGGTTAGAAGGTCAAGAATATTCTTGTGTTGATCTATACATAATTAAGTCTTTTAAAAAAAACCTAGCTAAGTTTCCCATTTATCCTTGCTGTCATATACAACTGACTTTTAAATGCTTGGGGAAATTTGATGTAAGCACTAAAATGTCCTCAGGATTGACCAACACAATTAATGCATGACCCAGTGCATTCAGTGTCCATAAGATCATCGGCACTCAGGAGCATGTGTTTTACAGGTCAGTGAATTTTCTACAGAGCTATCGCTGAGAATTATTTTTAAAGTACCTTCTCAGATATGCCTGTGTAAGTCAATAAGCCTGTTGTGCTAGAAAACATCCAGGCAATACATAAAGCAAAACACTAAACAAATTGTTCTTCTCTCAAGTGACATAATGTCGTATTTTATTTACTGTCTACAATAATTTTACTTCAAAAGCACAAGAGTCATTCCTGTTTTCTTCTTAGCGAGAATTACTAGTTTGTTGTTTATTTTATAAGATGGATTTTATTGGGTCTTGAAGTCTTGAATTTTCTTAGTTTTCTTTTTATGCACGTGCACATCCGTATTTCATGTGACTTTTAAAAGGTGTTCTTTTGATCAGATTTATATTTATTTTCGTCGTGTTTTGGCCATTTTGTATTGAACTTTTTAATGAAATTCACTAAATATAATATTATGCTAACTTCCTTCCTGAAATAGAATTTAATGGCCAGTTTTTAGGATTTTTTCTAAAACCCTGCTACTCAAACTTTGGTGCTTGGAATAGAATTCTTGGCCATCGCTTGGGAGCTTATTAGAAATGTAGAGTTTTGGCCCCTTAATCTGCATTTTAATATACTCAAGCGAGTCCTGTACACTTTAAAGTTTGAGCACTCATTGAAAAGCCTGCTTCTTAGTGCTTATATTTAATCTACTACTTAACCCTTAAAGGGAAAGAGCCCTTTACCTTTAAGAGCCTTCAGAAAATAATACAAAGCGCAATCAAAATTAAGAGTTGGTTACTGAATAACATGGAATCCTTGTTAACTGTAAAACACAGAAACTTTAAAATTAACATTCACTAGGTATTTTTAAGTTTTAAAAGAATATCTCAGAAGCTGATATAATCTATCCAGGGGCATCCAGCCTTTTGGCATCTCTGGGACACACTGGAAGAAGAAATGTTGTCTTGGGCCACACATTAAATACACAAACACTAACGAAAACTGATGAGCAAAAAAAAGGGTTTTAAGTAAATTTACGATTTTGTATTGGGACACATTCATACCCATCGTGGGCCGCATGTGGCCCATGGGCCACAGACTGGACACCCCTAATAAAAAATTATATGTATTTGTTCCTAGTGGTTTTACTGTGTCTTTTGTTATACCCCCTTTCTTCGTTTCTTTCTGCTTATAGAATCTAGCGTTACAGCTTTAGCACTCAGCTCTTTGCTGTAGACTTTTCAAAGCAGCATAAGCCCCAGCTTCTCCAACTAGACTCTCATATTTCTGACATTCATTATGCCCCAAATAGAATGTTATCATTGTTTCCAAACTACTTTCTTTCCTAACTTCCTTTTTTTTGTTAATTACATACCTGTTTTAGGCCCAGTAAAGTCTCATAGTCTCCAGATCTTTTCACAGCTTTTCTTACTTAAAATGATTGCCCCTTTCTTTACTCCTGTAACCCCTCCCATCCTTTCTATAAGAGGTGGAATGCATATCTTCAATGCAACTCTATTTCCGTGTTACTTCTACTTCTGTAAAGTTTCTGACAGAAAAATGTCTTTAGAATACATCTTTAAATTAAAAATACTCTAAATGATTAAGTTGAACAGAGTACACCAGCAAGTAGTACACATTGCCAATTAATTGATTGTGAACATTAATTTTTAAGTTTTTGTTCTACAGTCAACAAGGTTTCCATGTTATACAGTAACCAACTATTAAATTTTGACTCATCAGGAAACAAACACTAGATGAAAACCCCAACAGTAGAGGGGTTTTTGATAAAGCAAATAATCAGTACCCTTACCCTTGTGTGCATAAGAGGAATTAACCATTACTTTTGATTGCTTAGCATACAGTGGACAGGTAGTTATTTCTTAAGGCTGAATTTGATTGTATAAGTGGAAACTAAGGAATACTAACTTAAAAATATTTTATAACACAACAACATCAAGGATCATAACTCCCTTATTTTATAGAAAAGGAAACTGAGAACAATGAAGTATTTCTACTTAATGTCAGAATGGCATGCAGAGCATATCTCTCAGCTTTAGATTTTGAGTCTAAAATCAAGAAGCTTGAAGATGTAAAATTGCCAAATTATGTTCACTTATAGTATGGAATGAAAGGTTAGCACTTGGATTAAATGACATTTGGCATCAGACTGCATATAAGTAATTTTAACACGAGAGACTTCATGTTCTAAAAAATGATCCAAACAGTAGGATGTAGTTGGTAGTTTGTGGTTTCAACTCTTTGTAAGGCGTAGCCAGCATTTTACCTTTTATAGCTTTTGTGTGCTTCAGCTATATAGCACAGTGGGCATGTATTCAATTTTGCACTTGGGAAAATGGCCTCCATTTTCTGAGTTGTGACTACTGAAACAATTTTAACAATTACACCTTCAGTTGTTTTTATTGAAGAGTAGCCAAATACTCCTACTCTTTTAAAAATATTTAAAATACCAGTCACTCAGAATCAAAATTAATGTCCGTAATATACTGGTTTCCAAGGTTTGTCCCCCTCCCCTTTTTATTTTTTTATTTTTAGAGAGAGGGCAAGGGAAGGACACAGAGTGAGGAGAACATCCTTAACGTGAGAGCAGAACAGTTGCCTGTTACAGGCACCCCCATCTGGGGACCTGGCCCGCAACCCAGGCATGTGCCCTGACTGGGAATCAAACCGGCAACTTCTTGGTTCTCAGGCTGGCGCGTAATCCACTGAGCCACACCAGCCAGGGCTGTTCCCCTGCCCCCTCTCGTTTGTTGTTGTTGTTGTTGTTGTTGTTGTTTTTGAGAAGTAGGTATGTGTTTATTAGTGGATGGGTGGGTTGGGGGGTTTCCACGTGAGCCAAGGGTGCCATGAAGAGGAAGCGAAGCTTCAGCTCTAGCAGTCAGCATGAGCACAAAGGCAAATGGGGCCTGAGTCACAGTAACTCCTGCTCAGAGATCATCACCTCGATGTCCCCCACCCCCTAGTGCGCCAGACCACCCCTCCCCCCAGGCATATAGAGAGCCAGGACAGTGAGGGGTATCCAGTGAGCTGGTACCCAAGCTCAAGAGAGACTGTATGCCTAGTCTCAAGTATAATGGGGGAAATTTTTGTGTTAATTTGAATGAGCATAACCCTGATAATCTTACCATAGTAGTTAGGGGAATAGGAAAAACAGATGAAGAGCTAGAGCAAAATACTTCCTAAAATGCTAAAATGTTTGGCGGGGACAGTTAGCATAAGAGAGTTGCTATATACAAATACTTTTGAATTTACCGTTTATAGGCTCTTTGTCATAATTGGTTGCTTAATCTTTTTGAACAAGTTCCTGTCTCCATAACATTCATATAATCTCTGGGTTAAATTTTGTTAATATCATGAGATTCAAATACTTATTTTCTTTAAGAAAAAGTGTATTTTACTGGTTCTTTTACAAATTTTTCTTGTCCTGTCCTTTCCTACGTGGACTATCTGTAAAGGAGTAAATTTGAAATCTAAATTTAATGTAACTTCAGATATTTACTTTTAAATGGTTAAAAAATTCAAACAGTTATGCCATGAAAATTAAGAGTCTTTTAGAAGTTTAGAGCTTAGAATAAAGAACTTCAAAATAAAGTCTAATTTTAAAAGAATAAGGAAAGTTTTTATTGTAATATCAATTCCTGTTGTATTTTTGTTAAATGATGGCTCACTTCAAAATATTTTGGTGACAACTTTGTGCGTAACTACTATTCATATCCTTAAATGTTAAGCATGTGTATCTCACTTAGTCTCAATGTATTTTTTATTACACAAGATTATTTTTTTCTTTACCCTTTTAACAAAATAGCAATTCCTTTTCCTTTTTCCACTCAACAGTTTATATAGTCCACCTTTTGGTCACCAACAATCCTGAATATCCTGGTTTTACTGCTTTTGGGTGTCACCTGAGGTCTTTTATAAATCATCACTTAGTGTAGAATATAGATCAGTGGCTCTTCAAACTTTTTAGCAGTGGAACTCTTTAAAATCTCTCTATGGGAGGATAAATGGTAATGGAAAAAATACAATAAAAATGAACTATTCAAAAATAAATAACCTCATAGAAGCTTAACATATACGAGTATAAATATAAGACACATAAATGTATCATTTTTTTTTGTAGTAGGTGGAGAGGTGGGGTTTGAGTTCTAGGTGGTTGTGGGAGCAAGGGGGAGTTTGTAACCCAAGCCCCAGAACTCCACAGATCTCAGGCCAGAATATAAGGATGGATTTTTCAGTAAGTGATGCGTCAGGTAAAGAAGGATCTTTGAAAAGGGAAAGCAAAGTGTTGCCTTCTCACAAGTTAGGACATAAATCAGATGCTGTTTGAGATGCTTTATATCTCTCTGTGTTAGATGGGAAACTGGATGAGGCTAAACTTTAGAGAAAAAAATAGAATGTTTATGTGGTCTTGAAATTGGTTATAAATTTATCATTAGTATTCATACTAGATGGGATTTTATATGCAGTTAACCAAAGTTAAAAGGTAAGTTTTGAATGCATATGGTATTCATGAACAAAAGCTATCTTTTTTTCTTCTTTTCATGAAATAACATCATAAAGTTAAGTGTTTATACTACCATTGACCCATTTAATCAAATGTGCTTAGGAGTGCATATTCTTGATTTGTATTAGAACAAAAATAGTCAATTTTTGAAATTTATTTTATGCTTGCCTTGAATTGTGCTTGATGCTCTCTGCCTTTTAGGTGCTGTCAGATATGCAGTTGTGTGATTTTTAATCAGCAACTTAATGTAGCCTTTTATGCTTTTTAGTAATAGATTATTAATAAATGGCTAAGGGAAATGTTTGCTTATGATACTAAACATAGTTTCCAAATATTTTTTATTATTCATTTATTGATTCAAAAAATATTTAATGAAAGGTAACCATACATTTCAAACATTTAACTTTAGAATCTAAACTATGATTATATGTCATTATTTACTAAGAAGAGGCTTCTCTGTCAGAGGAGTGCATCATACAGCAAATATTGGTTATAAGCTTTTATAAAAGAAATTTTTACTTCTGTATTGGAGTCACTGTCATTTGAAGAAAAAATTTTATGCACTAGTTTGATTGTGTTCACTGAACTAATTGATACATAGCTTGACATGAGACTATAGAAGACTAAATATCCTATTAGCAGTGGTTTCATGGTAAACAGTAAGATGCTATAGAGCTTCAAGTTTTTCAAAGAATAATAAGAGTTAGAATGAGAGCCAGAAGCCACATAGTTCACCCTCTCAACCAATACAGAAATCTGCCCCGTACTGTTTTTGATAGGCTGGCATCAGTCCTTTACTTAAAATTTCTAGAAATAGTAACATTAGTAAAGGACCATCAATTTTATTTTTAGTAATTTTCATTATTAGAAATTCCTTGTTAGTTGAACTGAAGGTGCCTCTATTTTCCATTCTGTGGTTTCAGTTTTGACCTCTGAAGTTAACAGTTTAAACCTAATCTAATCTGGCCCTCCACGTAATGGCAGTTCACATGTTTATAGGGAGTTACGTTCCTCCAGTACGTTTTTTCTTTTTTCTTTTAAATACCTAGTATGTATCTTTTGCTATAAAACTCCAATTCAGAAGGATCGTTTGTCATGCAAGGATTTTCTTTTGCCCACATAGAGGCAGAGTTCTCTTCTGTATATGTTCACTCTGTTATTTTTTTTTTTTAGCTTTTCATGTTTTATACCTTCATAGATTGAGAACGTTTGGAGGGGTACATGATCCTGTAGTTCTCTTAAGTGTTCAAATCAATCCTGATAATTGTTTTTTTAGGTAAAATATTTTATTTTCATGTATTTAAAAAATTAACTCTTAAGAATCATCATATGTTAAGGTATAGTCCTTTAAAAATTAACTACATTAAAAGCAAAAATTGAGGGATATTGGAAGTTCTGTGTTTAAATAGACGTCCATGATTTATATAACTAGCAATGATAAAACACTGTATAATGATCTCTCTGTAGCATTCTTGGACTCAATAAGTAAAGATTCAATGAGTTTATATTTTTATTAGCCTCTATTAATGGAGAAAACTAGGGAGAAGAAAAGATTCTGGGTGGATGCAGAGTAGCCATCAAGAGAAGAATCTTAAGAAAAATATAGTAACAAAATTAATTGGACAGGGGCATTAATTAGCAAAGTTCTGTACATTTGCCTCTGATGTTTTTCCAATACACTTAATCATAGATTGTACAACAGTAGTGAGATAAATATTTTTATACCCCTTCATCATAAATCATTACTTGTTGGATAGTTGAGAATTTAGATTGCTTTTGTGGCATGTTTAAAATTCTCTTGCTAGAACTGAGATGCTGCTAAAATGTAATTAGTGATACAGTACAAGCCAATCCTTGTTCTCCTTAAATTATATTACCAAAACTTGGTATATTTGGAGGAATACTCTTAGTAAGATAACTTTTTATTAGATTTTATTTTTAAGGATGAGTTTAATTTCAGAAGAGTGGATTTCTATTAGCTCTTTTGTGAGCAGTGGAAGATCACATTACCTTTGCTTCTACTTCCATGTAAAGACTGCATTTTTGAGTGAAGACAAAGATGTATTCCTAGAGCCATATTGTTTTTATATAAAAATAGGATTTTTCATAGTATTTTAAATATTAGGTAGAACAGAAGAAATTCTTGCCCAATCTGTTACTATGAAAATAGAATTTTAGATAGATATTTTTATAAAATTCTTGAAACATGCTGGCAGATTTTGTAATAGGCTATTTAGTGTCCCAATAGACTATTTAGTGTCCCTGGAAGATTTGGGGAAATACTTACTGTTTTTCTTGTAATGTTCTCTATTATCTTAAAATGCACCACTAATGCCTAGGGATAGTAGTGAATTCATGAAAAATTTTAGCATTGACATCCACTTTGCTGCTAAAATATCTAGAAGACTTTTAGTAATGCTGTGAGCCTTAGAAGTTGCTGAGCTAGTTCACTATTATAGAACTACCCAAATATAGGGAATCCTTAAATAAAGGGCATCCAAGTAAATAATGCACACAGAGCATTTACTAGTCAACGGGGACTGGTTTGCATGTGTAGGCAATGCCTGCCTACTGATTGATGATACCTATTACGTGAGATTACGAGCAACACTTCAGTAATTCCGTGCACAAGTGATTAATAGTCAAATGACTATAGATTTTAATTAATTAGAATGGTCAAGATAAATTCTGAATGAAATAGATTGAATTATCATATTGACTTACTCTACTTGAAATTATTGAAGTTTAAGATTGCTGCTTAAAGTTCTTATGCTATGAGTATTCTAAGTAAAGTTTGAATAATTTTAGTTCATCAACTGTTAACATTGTAAATAATCTGAAATGAGTCTTCGAGTATTTGCTAATGTAAGGTATTGACTTAATCCCTTTATTAGCAATAATTTTTGCTCATTAGCAGCTGCTGAGTTAGAGTTAAGGACGAGTCATTATTAACATTCTGTTGTACATCTTTTCTAGTCCTTTCATTATATGGTTACTAGTATTTTTCAGCCTAAAAAACTTTTTTTCCTTTAGAATGTAGATTGAGTGAAATAATGATCTTATATGAGAGAAACCATTTATTTTACACTTTGTTTTTTTTTTATTATTGATACTGTTACAGATGTCCCCCATCTACCCGCCCCTGTCCCCTGCCTTTGTCCACCCCCAGCCCTCCAGCCCTCACCACATTGCTGTCTGTGGCCATGGATTGTGCCTGTATGTTTTTTGGCCAATTTCTTCCAGTCTCCCCAACTTGCCACCTTTCTGAGATCTGTCAGTCTGTTCCATGTATCCTTTGTGATGGCATGGGTGGATCTGGAGATAATTATGCTAAGTGAAATAAGCCAGTCAGAGAAAGACAAATACTATATGATCTCACCTCTTTGTGGAATCTAATGAACAAAACAAACTGACAAAAAAAAAAAAATAGGGTTCGAGGCACGGATACATGAAAGAGAAAGAATTTTAAAGTGGTGCTTTTCAACTAGGCGGGTAGTACTGTACATTGCAATAGGAAGCAGGGTCAAATTCTTTTCTAACAATAATATATGAGCTTGTTGGTCAACAAATTCTGTCTGTAATATACCTAAATAACTTCTTAATCTCTTTCCTTCAGCGCCATGGTCACACCAGAGGCTGATGGAAATAATTTAGGAACTCAAGTGTATCAGAGTTTAAGAGACCATTTGTTTTGACTTAAAAAAAAAAAAGCTATATTCTAGAATACACTTTCATATACATACCCTCACACACATACATTCATATAAAATTCTAAGATACACACACACACATACACATATATATATGTGCATCTATCTATCCACTTTAGATTTTGTGGTCCATGGCTTCCTAGCACATGAATAAAAAGATCTTCCTAATTAACTTGTAGATCTTGCCATGATTCCCACAATGATTGGCTCAGGTCCCTGGGTATTACAGAGACTACATAGAAGGCCATGCACTCAAGTATTGGGAGAGCCATACTAGTACGCATGCACTGCTCTCACAGCAGGGTGGTGAAGCTGGGATAGAAGAAACCACTCTTTACTTCTCACCTGTTGTTTCCCATTCAAAAAAATTTTTTTTCACTTCAAAATACTTGGTAATCCTCTGACATCTCCAATGACACACAGCTATGCAGTATTTTTTCCATTTCATGGTACGTGGCTTTTCAGTATTTTTAAACAGCACGTTTTAGTGTGACATAGTTTATCATTTATGCACAACTGTAATGCATAATACCATTCCTTTCTTGGTTCCCATGTCCTTGTCTCTCATTTAAACCTAATAGCACAGAAGCCTCCTTTAAATGCCCTGCGTACAATTTTCGGCATACTCCTATGCATCTATTTTTATTTAAAAAATTGTTTTGTGCATCTGTTTTTAAAACTGTCAACAATCTCAACTATATTTATTTTCAGTAAAATGAAGTAAAACTTAATTCTATCTTCTAAACTTGTAAAAATCTAAAAGTAAAAATTGCTTCTTTAAATTGTAGCATATAACAGCTAAAAATGGTACTCAGATTTCTGTGTCCTGGAGAAAAAAAAATACTAATGTATTAGAAAGAAAGTTACTCAAATTGGGCATTCTTGGGCATTGCTTTAGGTCTAACATTCTTTACAAGTGGCTTAAATTGAAAGTCTCCTCTGTGAAATCTCAGAAGTTAACTGTAAAGTCTTCCCTAGATAGAATCAACATATATGGGGTGACTATAAAATAATTAGACAAATTCAACAAGTTTTACGTGGAAATCTCTCTAGTTACTTTTCTCTTTACAACATATGCTCTTATGGCAAAATAATATATGACATGTTGAAGGACGCATACCATTAATTAATGGCCCATCTTTGAGATTTAATAATTAAGTTATATCTAGCACTTAAGCAAAAATAAAGATTGATTGCCTGTGCCATGTTTTGACAAAGCATTTATATACTAATATTTGAAACGTAATTGCTGAGCAAGAAATGACACATGAATGCCTTATTTAATTTCATTTACTCCATCATCAGTCATCTAAAAGCTTCAACACAGTTCTTTGGTGAACTTTCTAAATTCAGCAATAAGTAACCTTTTAGCCCAGTGTATAAATTAATGTTCTGAAAAGCCATTTAAAATGGCAAGTGTGTGAATTTATTAGGAAACAATGCAGAATAAAATGTAAAAGACTTTGATTAGGTGAATGACTGTTTATATTTGGCTGACTATATCTTAACGAGGTTAGGCAAGCCCCGTTCTATTAATGTCCCTCATGGCTAATAATAGTAAAATCTAGGAACTAATTCTATAGCTACCCAAATGCAAAAATCAAAAGGAGTTTGAGATTAGAAAACTACTGTATTGAGTATTGCTAATGTCCAGCCGGATGCTACTTCTTCCTCTGTTGCATGTTCTGTGCTTACCTTTTCCCATTTCCTTGCCCTATGTGTAATAAAATACGTGCAATTATTGACCTCCTATAATCTCTTGGAAAGTACTATAAAGAAAAGATAAGAAGGCTAAAAATAAATGCAATAGGGACATCAGAGGGACACCCAAGTAATGGGAGCAGCTGGCCCTGTTATAGTAGTTTCCTGGTATTTAGCTAGGATTTACATAATGTTAATCAAGACTTTGATGTTAACACATGGAAAAGGACTGTAATTTTAATGGGTACATGTATCTGTCACACAGATTTAACAACCAGCTGTTTAAAATACTAATCACTATACCCTAGCATTTGTTAAGGTTAATTGTAAGTCCTATTATCTTTTTTTAAAAGCATGCCTTATGGTACGTTTTAGTATATTTTGGGTCCTACTTTATTTGTAGATTGTGGAGGTATGTTTTTTAGCATACCTGAATACTCTCTGCATTCTTTGGTCCATCATTTACTGCCTCTGGTTTGGATACCTTGAATTTATTTTTAATTTAAAAAATATTTTTGAATTTTCCTTGGGGTGCATTTGGCTTAAAACCAAATAAATGGGAGGTAGAATCTTTCAGAAGTTCTTTAAAAAGGAAAACCATTCATTAATTCAGCGGACTCACTACTGATTACAATCTTTTAGGGCATGGGTTATTCTCAAAAAGACTGATAGTGAATAAACAATGTAAGCTATAATTGAAGTTTATACTTGTTATTTTATTTATTATAAAATCAGGTTTCATTTCAGTTGTTAATCTGTTTTTGAGATTTGGTAACATTATAATGGTCTTAAACTTTTCCTTCGGCTTTTTGAGACCCACTCCTTAGAGACTACAGTAGTCCCCCCATTATCTGCGGTTTTGCTTTCCAAGATTCCAGTTACTTACAGACAACCTCAGTCTGAAAATATTAAATACAAAATTTCAGAAATGAACAGTAAGTTTTAAATTGTATGCCATTCTGAGCAGTATGATGAAATCTCGCCCTGTCTAGCTCAGTCCTGCCCAGGGTGGGAAGTGTCCCATTGGTCAGCTTATCCACGCTGCGCATGCTCTCCGCCCGTTATTCACTTAGATGCCCTCTTGTTTATCAGTTTGACTGTTTCAGTATCACTATGCTTGTGTTTAAGTAACCGTTAATTTACTTAATAATGTCCCCAGCATGCAAGAGTAGTAATGCTGACAGTTTGAATATGTCAAGAGAAACTATAAAGTGTATATAGGTATAGCAAAGTACATAGTTTATGTGGGGTTCAGTAGTATCTGTGGTTTCACGCATCCACTGGGGGTCTTGGAATATATTACCCTATTTTGCCATGTATCATGCACACTTTTTTTGCCCCAATTTTTGAGGGAAAAATAAGGATGTACATTTTACATGGTTCAATCATTACATACCATGGGTATAATAATCCCGTGTGCATATAATAATGTGCAAAAAACACCGTGGGTGTGCGTTGTACCCAGCAAAATGTGGTACCTGCTGATAAGAGGTGACTGCTGTACTTTATTAAGGTCTTACCAACACCAGATCTGAAATAGTATTCTCACAATTTTCAGTACCTTTTCATACCCAATGTAAATGGAAAAAGTGCTTTTCTTATCCACACAGAGTAATGTTAATGCTGAGCTGAAGTCATCCCATTTGAGTGAAGTCCTACAAAACCTAAAGGGTACTCTTTCCATATGTAGTTCCTGAGACTCGATATTGATGTATTTCAGATTATCCAAACTCTTCTCCTACCCAGCTTTCATTAAAACAGAAACTGTGCTTATGCTTCTTAAAATTAGTCTTTCAGGCAATCTCCTGAGATTAGAGAAGAAAATGGGCCTCAAGATATTGGGTATAGACAGAAAACAAAATTGAAGTAGTCAGAATAAACCTTAATAAGCCACATTGTAAATAAATAGCGTTGTACCTGCCCCCCCAGTCCTTAATGGTTTCAGTTAAAAAGTTATCAACAGATCTCAAATGTTATGATTATAATAACAAATGCTGTGTTTAGTTGCTAGAGTAATTGAAACAGAATTTTTGGTTTACTTGATGCAGTCTTTTAAGTTAATCACTAAATCCAACCCCCACTTGGCATCACTGCAGAATATCATCCAGCTAATCCAAAATATTTGTGGAAATTAATTTTTTTGAGTAATTATATGTAATAATTTTACTTTTTAAATATTCTTTTAAAAGTTATTTATAACTTCTCTGAATGCAAAGAATTTGAGGCAACCTACTGGGATAAAAAGGGCAATCTAGACTAGAAAAAATATATTAAGAGATAAAGGTGAAGGGAAAAGACTGGCTGCATATGTAAATTCAGAAGCAACAGTTTTTACTATAGATACCTTTTAAGAACATAACGAGTCTAGAAATTTAAAAAATGGCTTTTGGATTAATGTTAAGTGCTATGTACTATACAGAGGTGGGGCAAAAATAGGTTTACAGTTCATATGAAAATAATGCGATAATTAGTAAATAATAATATAATAAACTGTTTCGTGTACCCGCAAATGTAACATTATTATTAAAATGCTGGATTTTCTGCTTAGAATTTGAAACATATCATTAACAAATATTTGCCACCCAATAAATGCAAGGGACTTTGGTTTCTAGGATATGGAAATACAAAATTATGAGACAATCCCAGGATTTTTCTCTTAGCGCCTGTCTGATATTATGTTCTTAGTGTATGTTAGCTACTTTGTGTAGGGAGGGTTGGTACAGAAGATTGATGCTATATAAGAAAAAATAATGAAATACTAGATAAATGTTGGTTTAACTGGAATGCAATGTACTAAAGACTGGTAAGTTTCACCTTTACTTAAGAAAACAGAAAATAACTATAATTGTATTAACATTTTATATGTGACACTAAAGCTATTCAGATGGCTGAGATTGTGTCATAAAATAATGAAAAACCTATTACAGTAGAAATTAACAATATGTGAATATAATATATAAATATTACTAAACTATAAACAATATATAACTATATAAACCTATATAGCTATAAATAATTTATCTCTGACTTTATAGTATTTAGTGCACTTTTATATGCATTGTCTTATTTAAGAGAATGTTGAATTTAGGGTAGAGTTTGATAATTTGTGTATGGTCCCAAGTTATTTATTTTTCTTTCTTAATGAGAGGACACATGCCAGCACTTGAGCTGATATTCCCAAGCTTGGTGATAGGTTACATTCTTCTCAATAAATCAAATTCCTTAGTAGGTCTTGGCTTAGATACTGATGTAATATTTGTTTCTAAGAATTCCACAGAGAACTTAGACTCTTTTTAAATAGCCTCCAGAATCTGGGAGGGATAGCCGTTCCTATCTCGTGTCTCCCGCCCTCCTCCCCTTTACCTCTGTTTTATTTATGGTGTCTTTATTTGTGGTTACTGCACAGTGAAAATGAGCCTCAGGCTCCTTTCAAGTGTACAACCCTATCAATCAGAATAGATTTTCTTTCCCATTTCCTCTCTGCTCAAATTTTAAGTATGTTTCCTTGTGCTTACATATCCTAACTTGCCCTTAATAGTAACTTGACACAGACTTCATTCTAGTTAGTATTCCCACTTTGGAAGGTGTGTCCGCTTACCATTTTTCCCTCTGGTAAAATTATACATTTCAGTTCCAGCAACCCGAACCACGTGTAACTGGCAGAGCTATAGCAAGTCCTTTGCTTTTTCCCAAGAGAGTCTGTAGGACTCCAATACACACATCATCACCACTGTAATCTTTTTGTGATAAAAACACAAAATGTGACAGTCCTGTCCTCTTAACAGACTTTTAAATGTATGGTACGATATAACTATAAGCACAATGTTGTATCTCTAATACTTTTATCTTAAAAGTACTTTAATTGAATCTCTGCCCCGTTGAACAGCAGCTCTGCTTCCCCCTAACTCCTGGTAGCCTTCTGTGGGTTAGTTTACTTCAGATACCTCATATAACTGGGATCATGCAGTATTTGCCACTCTGTGACTGGCTTTGTCATTTTGCACGGTGTCCTCTGGGTTCATTCAGGCTATTGCAGATGACAGAATTTCCTTTTTTAAGGTTAAATAATATTCGGTTTTATTACATAGCACATTTTCTTTATCCATTCATCCATCAATGGACATTTAGGTTGTTCCACTTCTTAGCTGCTGTGAATCATGCTTCAGGGAACATGGGAGTGCAAATATCTCTTCAAGATCCTGATTTCAGTTCTTTTGCATAAAATACCCAGATATAAAATTCTTAGCCCATATGGCACTTCTATACTTAATTTTCTGAGGAACTACCATATTATTTTTTCATAGAAGCAGTGTCATTTTGTATTCTCACCAACAGTGCACAGTGTTTCCGATTTCTCCATGTCTTCACCAGCCTTTATTATGTGTGGGGTTTTTTTTGTTTTTTTTTTATAATAACCATCCTAACATTTGAGAGGTAATATCTTATTGTAGTTTTGATTTGTGTTTCCCTATTGATAAGTGATGTTGAACATCTTTTCTGTACCTGTATATCTTTTGTATGCCATTTGTATGTCTTTTGGAGAAGTGTCTTTTGCCCATTTTTAAATAGATTTGTATTTTTGCTATTAAGTTATAGGAGATTTTTCTGTATTTTGAACATTAACCCCTTATCAGGTATTTGGTTTGTAATTTTTTTTTCCATTTCATAGGTTGCATTTCCACTTTGTTCATTGTTTCATTTGCTATACAGCAGCTTTTTAGTTTGATGTAGTCTGACTTGTCTATTTTTGCTTTTGTTGCTTGTGCTTCTGATATCCTATCCAAGAAATCACTGCCAAGACCACTGTCATGAAACTTTTTTCCTCTAAGTGTTCTTTTAGGAGTCGTATAGTTTCAGTTTTCACATTTAATCTTTAATCCATTTTGAATTGATTTTTGTGTATGGTGTAAGATACAAGTCTTATTTCACTCTTTTGCATGTAGATTTTAATTTTCTCAGTACAGTTTGTTAGACTATTCTTTCTCCATTATGTAGTCCTGGGCCCTTGTCAAAGATCATTTGACTGTATATGCATGGGTTTGTTTCTGGGCTCTCTCTTCTGTTCCATTGGTTTACTATGTCTTTATGCCAATACCATACTGTTCTAATTACTGTAGTTTTGTACTGTGTTTTAAAACTAGGAAGTATGAGGCCTGCAGCTTTGTTCTTTTATCAAAATTGCTTTTGCTATTTGGGATCCTGTGTGGTTCCATTTGAATTTTAGGATTGTTTTTTTATTTCTGTAAAAAATACCATTGTGATTTTGTTGGGGTTGATTGAATCTATAGACCACTTTGGGTAGTGTGGACTTAACAATATTAAGTCTTCCAGTGCATGAACACAGGATATCTTTTCATTTATTTGTGTCTTTTTTCTTTCAACAGTGTTTTATAGTTTTCAGTGTATAAACCTTTTGCCTCATTGTTTAAGAGTTGAATGAGACAGAATCTAGTCCTTCAGGTGTTCCTTCTGAAAAGCAATAACCTTGAATGCATGCTTCATTTTTTTTCTTTCCCCAGTGAGGGAGAAGTTCCAACCCAGGGGGATCTCATGCTGATCTATCCTGGCTTGGTGGAGGGACTGATTTGAATATAGTGAAAACTTGCTTTACCCATCTCATTGTGGCTGTTCATGGTTTTGTGCCCACCTGGGGCACTGCAGCTTCTTACCTGGAATCTGGAAACCTTATAAAGGTGTTTTAGTCCTAATGTTATTAAATTGCTGTTTCCATGGGGAAATGAGGGCTGTGGCTTCTTACTCTACCATCTTGCTAATGTCAGTCCAACATTGTACTCTTAATCCCTTAAATAGTGAACACTAATCAAGCACCAACTATATGCCAGGCTCTGGCTTAGAAGTTGGGATTATAAACATGCTTGTTTTCCTTAAGGACCTCCTCTGGTTAAGAATACAGACACAAATAGTGAGTAACTATAAAATGTGTTTTGATATCTTGTAGATGGAAACAATTATTGAAACTTACTATCTAGAGGAAGGTTGTCTTCAAGCAAGGCATGACTTGAGCTGGACTTTGAAGAATGAGTATGAGGTTTAGAAGGACATTCCAGGAAGAAGGGACAGTAGTTACTATGGAGAGAATCATGCATAACTATATTAAACAGGGAATAGGGAGAAATACTCTGAGGGTAAGGAAGTGGGGATGGATACTGAAGATGACTGGGACTTGATTGTCAACTGAAGGACTTTGGATTTATTACATCACATTTTTTAAAAATGAGATAAAATAATAACTTCCCTTTTTTCTCCAGTTACAATTTTTTATCTCCCTTGCAGCCCATGAACAACAATTAAGGGTTGCTGCATTTAAGGGATCCAGTTGATACATCCAGGTTAAAGAAGAAAATAAGTGAGACTGTAACAATGGCCTTGTAGATGGAAAGATAGGATCTGACGAAGATTTCTAGGATAAAGCCAAGAATTAATAATCACATGAAAGTAGAAGGCAAGAGAGATGATAAAAAGATAACTTATAGGGACATAGCTTACTAGAGGCAGGAAAATGAAGGATAAGAAAGCAACGAAATGACAAATGGAGATGCGATGGTAGATGGTAGATCCAAGATGGTAGATGTGATGAGATAGAAAGAGTTCCCAACTTAGAAAAAAGGCTTTGTTCTGTAAAGTTTGTTATTTGTACTTCATGGTTTGTTTTCATGTGGAAATTGAATTTATGCAACAATATCTACTCACCTAGAAAGTTAACTGCTGTTGCTATTAATTACACAGGAAAATGGGATGACCTGTATAGAAATCAGAAACTTTTATTTTGGGCCTACATCTCAGCACCGTTCTTCTTTTCCAGCTTTATCATCTTGAACACATTTCTAAACCTTGGTATAACAATTTCCTCATCTGTAAGAATAGCACCAAACTTGTAGCATTGTTATTAAGATTTCTGAGGAAACTTTTAGACAGGATAGTGTCCTGGTGACAACCAAGTGAGATTTAAAAATTTACCCTGCCTTATAATATTTTAGGATTTGTGGCAATACTGATATCTTTTAATCTAAGTATTTTTCAGGCTTCATTAAATCTGTTATAGAGAAATATTCTTATTAATGAATAGAACATCACCATGAACATAAAACAGAAAGATCTTGAACTTCTTTTTGCCACATCAACAGGACACCAATTCCATTGTGAGTTTATTCAGAGTTATTAACATATACTTTTTGCCAAAATTGAATCCACAGTATTCTGAATATTATTTGAAGGGTTTAATTCTATAAGCTTATTCTCTTCCCTTTTCATTCCTCAATTTACTCATCAGTTGTAGAATTAGGGCATTGTGTATTGTATTTTAATAGGCCAGCCATCTGTGTTACCTAGAAAAATCAGTATAGTTTAAATCTTAATATCATATTAAATGCCTTTATTAGGGTAGACAAAAATTTTTCTTATTTGGTACTAATATATCCGAAAACCTAAGGTACTTTGTCAGAATGATAGATTTGGTCTCAGGTGTGTACTTTGATGAATTGATGCTGTAGCCTTCTTTTTTATACATGATTTTGGAGATGCAAATAGTATTCACTGGACATATGAATTTATTTTTACTTTTAGAGGCTCAGGAATGTTATCTTGAATTCTTGCTCAATTCATTTCTTTTGTATCTGCATAGTCACATAGTTAACAAAATGTTCCTTCGGTACATGTGCAGTGCATTTGTTCACACAACTATTTGATTCACACGTCTTCACAATGTTGTCTTTTTGTTTTGTTTTGTTTTGTTTTGTTCCTATTTTCATAATATTGTCTTGCACTGCTTGTAGAGAATAGAAACTGCCAGTAGTGCTTAGTTTTCTACCTTTTGTTTCATCATTTGAGGGTTATTTCCCCATCAGTATTTCACCTTTTCACTTGTGCTTATATCCAAATCATAGATTTTTCTGTCACCATCAGCATTCACTTCACAAAATAAAATTTTGGAATAGCGTTAAAACATGACTTTACTAGTAGTACCTTCCTTTGGTATCAGTTTTTTTTTTTGTTAGGTGTCTTCAAGATGGGCATTTGGACAGAAATGCATTAAGGTGGCTTATCTTAGCCTAAGTTAAATATTCTGATTTGGAGTTACACTGTTTTGAATTTCTATCATAGAGTTGGAAATTAAAGCCAATGAAAGGTAATTTAGATCTTTTTCTCAATAAAAATGAAGGTTTTTCTAGTTATTATATCTTCATTTAACTCAGCATTTAAATTCAAATGTGCCAGCTCACTCTAGACAGACCCAGGTAGCATCTTACATTGGCCTGCATCATAGACCCTCCCAAGAGGCCCAACTTGGTGGCCAACTTCAGACGTCATGAGAGTAACATCCACAAGGCTTCACAAGCAGTACGTCCAAAGGGAGATCTGAGCAGGTACCAAACTCTGTTCAGGCAAATTTTGCTTCTTGTGTTCAGCACCTGCACAGCAGCTCACATGATGTGGCTGCAGCTGAGTGAGAGTCAGCCCGCCTGAGAGTTGACCCCACACACAAACAAGCTGGTATCAATCAAGACTCAGCTACAATAGGAGGACCCACATAACCCACACAAGGGACATTCCTAGAGCATACAGCTCAGGAGATCAAGGAGACTACAACACTGGATCCCACAAGACACCTATTATGTAAGACCATCCCATGAAGACTGGGAGTCATAGCAGATCTAATACATAGGAGTAAATGAAGAAGCAACCAAAATGGGGAGACAAAGAAAGTCTCCAAATGAAGAACGGGAGGAATCCCCAGAAAATGAGCTAAATGAAATAGAGGGAGGCAGTTTAACAGATACGGCGTTAGAAGAATGTTTATAAGGATATTCCACAACATAAAAAAGGATATAGAAACCATAAAAAGAGGACCAATCAGAAATGAAGAATATACTGTCTAAAATCAGCAATACACAGGAAGGAATAAACAGTAGGTTGGATGAAACAGAGGATCAAATCAGTGATTTGGAAGACAAGGTAGAAAAAAAGCACCCAATCAGAGCAGCAAAAAGTAGAAAGAATTTTTTTTTTTAAGTGAGCATAGTTTAAGGGACCCTTAGGACAATAAGAAGTATAACAATGTCCACATCATAGGGGTAGCAGAAGGAGAAGAGAGAGAGAGAGCATGGATCTAGGATCTATTTGAAGAAATAATGACTGAAAACTCCCTAACCTGGTGAAGGAAGTAGACATACAAGTCCAGGAAACACAGATTCCCAAACAAGGTGGACCCGAAGAGAGCCACACCAAGACACATCATAATTAAAATGGCAAAGGTAAAAGACAGAGAATCTTAAAAGACACAAGAGAAAGTCAGTTCCCTAGAAGGGAGCTCCCATAAGACTCTCAGCTGTTTTCTCAGCAGAAACATTTCAGGCCAGAAGGGACTGGTATGAAACATTCAAAGTAATGAAAAGCAAGGACCTAAAACAAGGCTACATTAACCAGCAAGGCTATCATTTAAAATTGAAGGAGAAATAAAGAACTTCCTAGACAAGAAAAAGCAAAAGAAGTTTGTTAACCACCAAAGCAGTGTTATAGGAAATATTCAATGGCCTGCTTTAAGGAGAAGAAGAAGAAAAAAAACCAGGACATAGTTAAAAGAGTAAAATGGCAATAAATACATACTCGTCAATAATCACTTTAAATAAATGTAAATGGCTTAAATGCTCCATTCAAAAGACAAGGTAGCTGAATGGATAAGAGAAAAAGACTCATACATATGCTGTTTATAAGAGACCCACATTAGAACTTAAGATATAAATAGACTAAAAATAAAAAGAAGGAAAAAGAAATTTCATGCTAATGCAAAGGGGAAAAAAAAGCTGGGTTAGCAGTGCTTCTATCTGAGAAAACAGACTTTAAAACCAACGCTGTTGTCCATGTTTGAGTCCCTTTATTGTGTGATTGCTGGGGGGTGGGAGTGTAAGGGCACTAAATGCTAATGGAAAAAAAATACAATAAAGATTAAATAAAAAATAAAAATAAAACTGTGGCTATAGTAAGAGACAAAGGAGGATACTACATAATGATAAAGGGAGCAATCCAACAAGAGGCTATAAACCTTGTAAACGTTTATGCATCCAACATAGAAGCACCAAAATATGTAAAGCAAATCTTTATGGACATAAAGGGAGAGATTGTCAGTAATATAGTAGGGGATTTTAATCCCCTATTGACGTCAATGGATACATCTTCCAGATGGAAAAGCAACAAGGAAATGATGGCCTTAAATGATACACTAGATCAAATGTATTTAATTGATATTTTCAGAGCATTTCACCACAAAGCAGCAGAAGAGTGTACATGGAACGGTTTTCTAGGATAGACCAAATGTTAGAACACAAAATAAGTCTCAGTAAATTTAAGAATATCAAAATCATATCAAGCATCTTCCCTGACCACAATGCTATGTAACTACAGGTCAATAGAAAGAAGAAAACTGAAGAGCACACAAAGACGTGGAAGTTAATAACATGTTTTTAAACAATGAATGGATTAACAATGAGATCAAGGAAGAAATCAAAACATATCTTGAAATAAATGAAAATGAGATCACAACAACTCAAAATCTGTGGGACACAGGGAAAGTACTCCTAAGAGGAAGTTCCTAGCATTAATAGATGTATCTCAAGAAATAAGAAAAATTTCAAACAATCTAAATTTACACTTTAACAGAACTTGAAAAAGAGTAATGCAAAGCCCAAAGCGAGCTGAAGGAAGGAAATAAATATCAGAGCAGAAATAAATGAAATAGTCTAAATAAGCAATACAAATGATTTATGAAACCAAGACCTGCTCCTTTGAAAAGATATACAAGACTGACAGACCTTTCACCAGACTCCTCAAGATAGAGTGAGGACCCAAATAAAATCAGAAACGAAAGAGGAAAAGTAACAACTTACACCAAAGAACTACAAAGGATTGTAAGAAAATATTACAAACAACTGTGTGCCAACAAATTAGACAATCTGGAAGAAATGGATAAATTCCTAGAACCACAATCTTTGAAAAATAAATTAGGAAAAATCAGAATCTGAATAGAGAGGTTACAACTAGTGAATTTGAGGAAAAAATCAAAAACTCCCAACAAACAAATGCCCTGGACTGGATGGCTTCACAGATGAATTTTACTAAATATTCAAAGAAGAACTAACACCCGTCATTCTCAAACTGTTCTAAAACATTCAAGAGGATGGAAGACTCCCAAGCTCATTTCACCAGCCAGCATTTTTCTAGTTCCAAAACCAGATAAAGGCACTACAAAGAAAGAAAATTATATGCTAATATCTCTGATGAACTTAGATGCTAAAATCCTTAAAATATAAGCAAGCCAGATCCAGCAATACACTGAAAAGATCATACACCATAATCAAGGGAGAACATTCCTCAGCATAGCAAAGGCCATATATGACAAACTCACAGCCAATGTTCATACTCAAAACCTACTAGTGCTTTCCTTAAGGTAAGGAAAAGACAGGGATGTTTACTTTCACCACTCTCACTCAACATATAATACTGGAAGTCCTAGCCACAGTAATCAGACATGAAGAAGAAATAAAAGGCATCGAAATTGGAAAGGAAGAAGTAAAACTGTCATTATTTGCAGATGATGTAATACTGTACATAGAGAACCTTAAAGATCTCCCTCCCCCAAATTGCTAGAGTTGATAAATGAATTCAGTAAAGTAGCAGGATATAATATAAATATCCAGAAGTCTTGTTGCATTTTTATACATGAATAATGAACTACCAGGGAGAAACTAAGAAAAGATTCCCATTCACAATTGCTTAAAAAACCTAGGAATAAATTTAACCAAGGTTGTAAGTGACCTGTACTCAGAAAATTTTAAGACCCTGTCTTAGGAAACTAAAGAAGATACAAATAAGTAAAAGCATATAACATGTCCGTATATAGGAGGAATTAACATCATTAAAATATCCATACTACCCAAAGCAATCTATAGATTCAGTACAATTCCTATTAAGGTACCAGTGGTGTATTTCACAGAAATAGAACAAATATTCCAGAAACTTATATGGAACCACAAAGACCCCAAATAGTAACAGTGATCTTGAGAAAGAAGAACAAAGTTGGAGAAATCTTGCTACCTGATATCAAAGTATACTATAAAGCCTTAATAGTAAAAAAAAAAAAAAAAAAAAGCATAGTACTGGCATAAAAACAGACATACAGATCAATGGAACCGAATAGAGAGCCCCGAAATAAACCCACACCTCTGTAGTCAATTAATATTTGACAAAGGTGGCAAAAAATGCAATGGGGTAAATATAGTCTATTCAAAATAATATTGGGAATATTGGACAGATTTGAGCAGAAAAATGAAGGTAGACCACTTTCTTATACTATACACAAGAATAAACTAAAAATGGATTAAAGTTTTTAATGTTAGACTCAAAACCATCTATATTCTAGAAGGAAGCATAGGCAGTAAAAAAGCAATAGTACATTTACACATTGGAATACTACTCTGCTGTGAAAAAGAAGGAAATCTTACTATTTGCAATAGCATGGATGAATGTGGAGCGCATTATGTTAAGTGAAGTAAGCCAGTCGCAGAAGACAAATACCATATGATTTCATACATACGAGGAATTTAACTAACAAAATGAACTATCAAGCAAAATAGAGACAGACTCAGAGCAGGCATACAGCTTGTGGGGGTTCACTGGGTGGGTGGGGTGGAGGGATTGAGCAAAGAAGAAAATAAAAAGAAAGGACTCACGGAAATGGACAATATTGTGGTCATTGCGGGAGGGGGAGGGAGCAGAGAGAAGTGCAGGAGGGTATAGGGGTTATAAATAGTAATGGATGGACTTGACTTGGGGTGATGAACACACAGTACGGTATACAGAGGATGTGTTTTAGAATTGTGCACATGG
Organism: Mormoops blainvillei; assembly: GCA_004026545.1. Lineage (NCBI taxonomy): Eukaryota > Metazoa > Chordata > Mammalia > Chiroptera > Mormoopidae > Mormoops > Mormoops blainvillei. The sequence continues at coordinate 149,978 of PVJD01001982.1, read as the reverse complement.
AACTTGTATAATTTTGTCAACCAGTGTCACCCCAATAAATTTCAATACCAAAATGCTAATTTGTCTTGAAGAATTTTGTTAGTGGAATACATTATACTAAGAAGTTTTCCAATTAATAAACCATCCTTCATTCCCAGGAGTAAACACCTGTTAGTCTTTTTTTCCAGTTTTATTGAGATATGACATATTGTATTAAAGGTATAATGATATTATGATTTGAAATATGTATATGTATCAAATGATGACCACAATAATTTAAGTTAACATCTATCACCTCATACTGTTAGAAATTTTTACTTTCGATGAAAAGTTTTAAGATGATGAAAGTTTCTGAAAAACTTTCAAATATACAATGCAATATTGTTAACTATAGTTACCATACTATGTATTACATTCCCAGAACTTACTCGTGTAATTACTGGAAGTTTTTCCCTTTGACCCCCTTTACCTATTTCCCTCGCTTCATACCCCCACTTCTAGCAACCACCAGTTCTTCTTTTTATGATTTCAGGTTTTTTTAGATTCCACATATAACTGAAATTTTGCACTATTTATTTTTCTTATTTGACTTGTTTAACTTAGCATAATACCTTCAAGGTCTATTCATGCCGTTGTAGTGGTAGAATTTTCTTTTTTTGTGGCTGAATAATATTCTGTTGTGAATATATACCCCATATTTTCTTTATCCATGTATGCACTGATAGGCACTTAGGTTGTTACCAATTCTTGGTTATTGTAACCCTTCTTAGCCATGATGTACTATTATTGTTATTAATAACATTTAATTTACTAATCCTTAGGATTTTTACATCTGTACTCATATAATATATTGATTCTCTTATTATGCTATTTTTTCCAGGTTCATTGTTAAAGTTTGTATATGGGTTTTAAGTGCCTCATAAAGTGACATTTATTCTTCCTTCTATAATTTGATTCTTTTTAAAAGAGTTGGTAAAACTTACTGGTATGGATCTGTATTTGATGCTTTTTAAGATACAGAATTTGTTGGTATAAAGATGGTGGAGATTTTTGACTACCGGTGTAGTTTCTTTGATGGTTTTCTTTTTCTAGGTTTACTTCCGTTTGTTGAGGGGGGTGACAATTTTTAACAGTTATTTAAGTAATTGGTCATTTCATGTGGTATATTGTATTCAAGAGTCTGGAATTTAGGAAAGAAGTTAGCCTGGAGATGAAGATTTAGTCATCAACATGGAAACGAATAAGGTTTCCAGACCAAAGCACAAAAATTAAGAATGAAGAGAACCAAAACAAATTGATGTCTAGCAGCCTCTCTTTATAGTTTAAAAAAGTTACCATCTTGTTCACTTTATTTTATACTGTAGTTTAACAGTCATTACCAATATGCTATACCTACTATACAGGGAGAAGAGTTCTAAATATCAGCTAGTCATGCCTGGCAGTGCTTGGCAGGCATGGTGGCCAAAGGGAATGGAGGGCAGTCTTAAGAGTAGACTTGGTAAAAGTTATTTGCGTACTAACAAGATATAAGGTGCACGTGTTGTTTTGTTTTGTTTTGTTTTACAAGTGCGCACCTTCCTCAGGCTTAGTCTAAGTTTCTAGGAAAAATGAGCCCCAAATCAGAATCTTCAAAGTTTATAATTTATTAATCTGTCCCCCTCAAATGAATCCTAAGAATGGTTATTTCTACTTTATTAAATTAAGGAAACTGAGGTTCAAGGAATGAATTTTATATAAGGCTTTCCTCTCCTTGACTCATTCACTTATCTTTACTTTTAGTTTTCAAGGTAAAATATATATTAGTTTGGAATTCTTGCTGAGTGTTCCACTCATCAATTTATTACCTTTCAGCTTCATATTTGGCCCTTCATTGGCTCCTCTGGAGTAATTGACGGGAATCCTTTAAGTGGTTTTTCTTTGCCAGTTGACATAGTGTCAGGTTTTGTCAGCCGATGGTGCTAAAACTGTCCCACTGAAAGAGGAAGGGACCTTTTTCATGGTCCCGGAGTGCTTGCAGCTTCCCTGGATTTTGCAGTACACAGTGGTCAGCAGTACCCTACAACCAGCAGCTTTCTCCTGTGCCCTGGGCCTCCCTCACCTCCACCCCCAGGCAGTTTTGTAGCAGAGTACCTCCGCTGCCTGTAGCACTAACAGCTACAGTGTCTGGCTTCTGCAGAGTGTATGGCAACAAGCAACTTACCTCAGTGGTTTCATGTTGGAGTGCTTCCTGTAAGACACCTCCTCATGAATGTTTTCCCTTTACACCCTAGAGGATAGATATCCAGCAAGTTCTGCTGGTGTGACACCACAGCAACTTCTCTACCATCCAGTGAGCCTTGGCTGTGACCTAACCAACAATACCTGCATTTTAGCCAGACATGGGGCTATGTGGGTTCTTTATTGGTTACTCTATTTTAATCGTAGGGATAGTGGTTGCTCCTTATACAAGGAGCGACCTCCAAAAAACTGAAATTATCTTCTGGAGGGCAGATCCCTTGTAGTATAAGCTTCCCCCGCTAGGCGAATATTCTAGGAACCCATCTGTGTCAGTGTACCTGCTGGTGTTGTTATGAGAGGCTGCGTTCAGCTTCATTGAAGGTTTTTTGAATCCCCTTTTAACACATTTGCCCATTTCATGATGGTTGATTTACAAGTGCACATACCCACACCGCACTGAGTGTTCACCAGTTTTTTACCAAAAAACAGCATGACTCCCATGCCCTACTTTCCCGATGCTTCCAGTCTTTTTGTTTTGCTGGATGAAAAAAGTCCTCAAAGGGAAACGTTTTGCCGATGTGGAAGAGGTAAAACAAAAAACGGCAGAAGCACTAAAAGGCATCAAAATTGACAAGTTCAAAAACTGTTTTGAGCAGTGGAAAAAAAGTTTTGGTAGGTGCATTGCATCAAATGGAGAGTACGTTGAAGGTGACTGAAGTTTAAACATGTAGGAATAAATACACAATTTTTTATAAATAAATTCCTGTTTTGGGGGGTTCCCCCCCCCTGTATCTGCTATTTTTATATTTTTTAAAGTTACCTTTACTTCTTAGTTGCCAACCTCATTACTACTCTGTTTAGTTAATAATCTTTATATTAAAGTTTTCCTGTTTAAATTGCTGGGTGGTTTCTCATGCCTGATTGGACCTTGACTGAGACACTACATGTTTGTAATACATATAAATTTAGGTGCTTTTTTAGATTACATTCTTCAGCACATGAGTAAGGAATATATTTCACCATAATGTTAGTTTTGATGACTATGTTGATTTTCAAACTGTGTGTTCAGAACTCAGAATTTTAGATATATGTATCAGCAATGTGATCTTATGTCATGTGGTTAATAGATTAGACATCCTCTACTACCGAGTTTAAAAAAAAACCTTCATGGAATTAAAATCACTTCGCAGTATTTAGTATTCTGCATAAATTTATTAATATCCCTAGTAAATTCACGAAATAGGTTGCAGGTATCATCACCCCATTTTCTATAAGAAGAAATTAAGACTAAAGTTCTAAGAGTATTCCTTAATAACCTTGAATATTTCTTAAGCATTAAATGATAAGTTCACTCAGTATATATCACTCAATCAGTTAAGGCTCTTATGCACAATGCCAGGCATGTCTGTTGTAGATATTTTGCATATTACTCCTCTCCCCCCTGCCCCGCCTCCACACGTCTCAATCTTTTCTAACTTTGTGAGGTTGTCACTTTAATATATTTTTTCCTGAAAGCCACAGTATGTTAAACTGAAAGCATTTATATTCCCATGTCACGTTAGCATCACTTTAGCTTACTTGATAGTATTTTGTTTTTAGTTGATTGCAAATGTTGATTTCTCCTTTTTCAGTTTGCAAAACTCTATGACAGGAAATCTGTAGCTAAATATCACTTTATGATTTCCATCTGTTCAAGTACAATAGTGTTATGGCACAGTCCAGATTGCAGCGTGATAGAAATATCCTATTACAGCAGATAGAATTTAAAACGATCATTGTATATTCTAATGAGAAAACATTTTTAAACAAGTACTTCACTTAATTTCAAAGTAGAGTAACTGAATACTACAATTTGATGACGGCATCTGCTTTACAGTGTATGTTTGTGCTGTCAACAATAAAAACTTTTTCTGACTCCCATAGAAATTGATTAGTTTGCTCATGTGTGTGCTAATAATGGGAGCCAGGCAGGTGGGGAGGTTGTATAAGTCAGTTTAAGTATCCTTTAAAAAAAACTCTTTTCTGTTTTTGCAACATATCTTCCATTATTTTGTGTGGCTTAACTCTGGGAGTGGAATGGGGTTGTTATTAGGAGGGTTTTTTTTTGTGTATGTGGCAATATACTCTTTGCTAAATTTTATTTTGTGGTGCGTGTTGACATTTACTAAATAAAAACACTTCCCCTTCTCACATGGAACTCTAGCCATTTCAAATCTCTGTGTTTCTAAAGTTAAGGGGTAAAAGAAAGGAGAAGAAAATGATCCCTGGAGTGTCATAAAATGTTGAGTACTGCCAAGGTTTTTAGTTTCCGCGCTGTGCATTTGTCTCTGTTACAAATGCATCTTGGAACTGAGCTGCTCTCTCTCACTTACATGTGTCCTATTCTAGATGCAGTAATAAAGTAAGTGAGGAAAACCACACTGTCCTCCTTCAAGGCTCTACTGCGCTCTTAATCACAAAAGTAGTACTTTGTTTCCTAAATTTCAAGGATTTTAGATACATGTAGTTCTTAATTGTTGTCCCTTGTGTTTTGATTTTTTGTTTGTTTTAAGGTCTGTATTATTTTGGTAGGGATGCTTAACAAAAGTACCGCAGATTGGGTGGCTTAAACAGTAGAAATTTTGTTTTCTTACTGTTCTGCGGGTTAGAAGTCTGAGATTAAGGTGTTGCAGGATTCATTATTTTTTTCCTGAGGCCTCATCATGGCTGTCTTCTCCCTCTGTCTTCACATAGAGCTTGTCTGTGTCCTAATCTCTTATAAAGACACCAGTCAAATTGGATAGGGGACTACCCATAAGACTTTAATTTATATAATTACCTCTTTAAAGACCCTGGCTTCAAAGCCAGTCCCATTCAAAGGTACTGTAGATTAGGACTTCAGCATATGAATTTGGTGGGTGTTAGGGGATACCTTGTCAGCTTTCTGTAACTCTACTACATTACAGATACTAGATATGTGTGTTTTACTGTACCAACCGATTTTCTAACCTCTAGATACCAGCGGGATGTTTTAAAAGTCAATTATGAAACTCATTTACCTGGAGTTAGCATTAGAACCCACAGGTTAAAAACTCAGTCCCAAAATTCTAACTCTTCCTGCGCCCACCATGCAAGTTTATCACCTGTGCTTCTGACAAGCCAGCTATAAATTGGACGTTCCCACAACCCCTCTTTCAGGTTTGATAATTTGCTAGAATGGCTACAGAATTCAGAATAGCTTTACCAAATAGATTCCTGACTTATTATGAAAGAATACAGTTCAGGAACAGCTAGATGGAAGAGACACGCAGGACAGGGTGTGGGGGAAGGGGTTCGGAGCTTCCACGCCCTCGCCAAGTATGCTGTCCTCCGGGCACCTTGTGTGATCATCAGTCTGGCAGCTCTCCAAAACCCCTTTGGTTACGGTTTTTGTTTTTTTTTTTAATGGAGGGCTCATTACGAAGGTATGATTGATTAAATCATTGGCCATTGATGACTAACTCACACTTCAAATCCCTCTCCTTTTTCCTCCGGGTTGATTGTGGGCTGAAATTTCCAGCTTTCTAATCACATGGTTGGTTCCCCTGACAACCAGCCCTCATCCTGAGGCTATCTAGCAGATATCTAAAAGTCACCTCATTAACATAAATTTAGATGTGCTTAAAAGGGGCTTGTTATGAGAATAACAAAAATTTTTACTCTATGGCTCTAGAAATATTTTGGAAACAAGGTGAAAGACCAAATATTATAACAAAAATGCTCCTATCATTCTTTTCATTTAGGAAATTACAGGGGCTTTACGAGCTCGGGCCCAGCGCTGGGGTGAAGACCAACTCTACATATTATCACAGGAGAAATACAGTTTCAGCCCATAATGAGATGTTTAGCCTTCATCAAAATGAAATATGACCATAAACAATTTTGAGCACCATTCCATAAAGATACACTGAGTCCTTTCCCCTACCTTTACTACCTTTGTATTCTAGGTGCAACTCCCCTCCCATTCAGGATGACTTTTCTCCCTATCCCAGATATTGGCAGGAATTTATTTAAGGGGAAATTTAAGGTAATTAGTGGAGAGTGTTTACTTGGTTATTTCCACTGATTTGTGTGTAGTTTCATGTTCTTTGATTATATACAAATGACATGGTGGGGTGCATGCCCATCCCACCAGCCCTTTGGCCTGTTTGTTTTGAGTTTGCAAGAGGTATACAATTTAGACCTTGTTCGGGGACCATGTGGTATTGATTCTTCCTGTTAGTCAATAATTGCATTCCCTACAAAGATTTCACCTTCAGTGAATCCCTTTTGGGATTAAAATGAAGAAATGTAGCCTTTTAAGTTAGGATACTCATCTTGCTTGTTAAATTCATATCTTCCAAACAAAAATTAAATAAAACTCATCAGACCTTTTGAGTTTTGTACATATGGTGATATCACAGATCCATCAGCTCTGTATATTTCAACCCAGTGCTCTGTTCTCATTTATTTTATGCCAATCAGAAAATGATGTCCTGCTTCTTACACTGTATGGTATTCAAGATCACAGACCATTCTGGGGGCAATAGGCTTATACTTTGAGATAATTTGTTTGTATGAAGGGACCAGGTGTGCTGTTTTGGTACACGATTCCCAAAGTGAGAGATTATAAAGGAAAAGTAATAGAATGGCTGAAGTCCGTTGGTCTGTTTTGACAAAGGTCATTTTTGACAAACAATTGACTAGTTTTATTAAGTGGAAAAATAGGTATTTTTATTTTTTAAAGATAATTTTTCTTCATATTAAAACAAAATGCAAGCTAACCCTAAAGTATGTTTTTTAAAAACCTGTCTTACTAATAAGATTTAAAACATTTACAACAAACTTTTAAAGCGTGTGGGAAAACAGACATCCTCATACATTGTTATGAGAGAGTACAGTTTTGCCATATTTTGAAATACGTGCTTCTAAAAATCACTGTGCTAGGCAAACTTGTGCAATAAAAAACACAGGGCTGTGAGAAAAATCAGGTTAGGACAAAACATTCAAAAACTTAATAAGTGTCACCCACAAAACATATTTAAGAATCTAATAAAAATGTAAAAACATGTTATATGTGTTAAATGGTTAAACTACAATAAATATAGCACTTTATCTTGAGAAAGACCTGAAGGTTGCTTGTATAAATCAAGAGTTGCAGTTTGTGAGTTATTATGAAGTGGTGGAAGGAACATTATCTGAAATGGGATAAAAACTGGTAATATTGGATTTGAATAGGATCAATGAATGTGTATCTGAATTCATGCCTGTAAGAAAATTTGATATGCAAAATTCCAAATGTAAAAATGATAATGATTTAGTCATTGAGGTATCCATTCCTGTTCCTTTTTTCAAGCAATAAACTTTTTCTCACTTAGAACATTATGTTTTTAGGATTTTGGTTTAAATTTATCTTTAGGGATCAAGCTACTAGAACATAACTATCTTAAAGAAACTAAGTGAGGAAAAGCCTTTGAAAAATTTTGAGGACAAAGGGAAAATATGTTAAATCTTTAATGTTTGAAGAGCTGTCATATGAAGCCATTAAGTTCTGTGTTTCTCAAAAGGACAAAAATAGGGCTAATGAAATAGAAGATATAGGGAGACTGATTTCAGCCTAATACAAGAGCCTGCTAATAGTTGTTAACATTTGAAAGATCATTCTCATAAAGGATATTGGCAACAATTGCTTGTCTAGAGATTCCTGTCAGGATTAATGGTAAAATGGAAATTCACTATGCATTTCATCAGATGAAATTTAGTATAGGGAATTGGTTACCTAGGTGTTGGGGGTTGAATGAGCAAAACTAGTTTGCAAATCCCCAGCCCCAGATTCATAAAGCAGAGTATAGAATGGTAAATTCAAAATTAAGAGACAATAGCTTAAGAAATACACAGAGACCTCTTTATGAAATATTTCTATTATGTTTTAATATATATATTTCATATTAAAAACTTGCATTTTTGAAATCCTGTTCTCTCTAGGAGGGCATCAGTGATTTAAGAGATGTTCTTTTCAGAAAGGAAGACTGAGTACTCTAAGAATTTCACACAATTTACTCTCACCTCCACTCTTTGTTAAAAATTTAATCTAAAGTTCATTAGTCTCTAGAAAACCTTTCTATATTTTATGTGACTTTTTCAGTAATTAAAATTTGCAGTGTGTACCATGAATTAAAAATTATAATCTGCAATATGACTTCATTTTTTGTAGTAAAAAAATACATCTCAGAGTAAAATTACAAGTGTGGCCTTTTTGTTTCTTGCAGTTAGAGCAGGGTGGACTTATAGAGATAAGTCTGTGTTTATGATTTAAAAGACACTATGTTCAAAAATATGTTCTCATCTTCTTTTACAAAGTGAACCAACAGATTACAATTGGCTCAGTTATTAATTAAAGAATAGTTTTGTGTTTTTAAAGAAAGTAATTTTTTCCAGATACTGGTATCCATAACAGATATGCTGATATGATTAAGACACACTCACAGTTGTTACAACTATAGATATCCATTAAATTTTGGTTATTTATACAGTTTCCAGTGAAGCCATAGTTTTTTATTGGACTTTGCTTTAACTGAGATAATGTTCTTGTCTTCTAATGAGGAATACTTGTATTGTATTGAAAACATGCTTTAGCATTCAGTTTTTATAAAAATGTGGTAGGACTATATCTTTTGCCTAAAGGCATGCATTGGAGGATTATGTGAATTGGTCATACATAGCACTGTAGTGATTTGTAGAAGTTAAGTAATTGTTAGTAGATTGTCTTAATACCTTTAGAATATGTTAATACCTTTATTCGAGGAGTTGAGGTTTTATACTATTAAAACAAATATTCTAACGAAGCATTTTATAGAATTATTCAAAATTTGTAGTTTGGCTGCAGTTTTTGTTAAATAAGGAATATCTTATTAAATTAAAAAAAGAAACATACTGGCAAAGTTTCATAGAAGATATTTTTGATGTATCCTTTCATGTCATCAATTCTGAAGTTTAGATTGTATGTCCTAATGTCACTGGTATTTCAGGGTATATTAGGTAGCTTTAGATGTGTGAGGTCAAGTCTGCACTGCAGCTTCTGGATGAAAGACAACATAAAACTAGGCTCTGTAGTTACCAGTTGAAAGTTACCAACTTTAGTTAACAGCAAAAAGGTATTGGGTATAAAGATCAGAAAACTTTTAATTAAAATATCCTTAAACTTAATGGAACTCACTTATGAATATGTTGATTTTAACATTGAAATTTAAAGTCAACTTGATTTTCTGATTTATATTAATTATAATGAACCCTCCAGAACAGTGTTATATATGTTGGAAATAGTCTGGAACAGACTGAAATATGTATAGAATCATTTTTCTTTATAATTTTTACCAGCCATGAAAATGAGGAAGGTCAAAAACACTAGTCACGGACAGTGCAGATTTTTGGCTGTGGAACGTCACTGGAATGCCAGTATCACTTTTTAAGCACTGGACAGCTCCCTGTGTTAACCCTTCTTTCCAACTGGTATTCTAACTAGCATTTATTTTCATGAGCTGCTTCCACACACTTCATTTAGCATCCACTTTCTTTTGTCAGATAAGCCCAATTTCAGGGTTAAATTATTGTGGTTTTATGTCATAACTTAATATCTTGGAGATTTGTAAGATAAATCTATAATAGAATCACTTTACTACTGATCAGTGGGAGGGAAGAATACAATAGGCAATATGTTTGAAAATCATAGGAAAGAGGCATGATTTCAAAACCTGAATGAGAACTAGTTTATAGAACTTAGATCATTCTCTCTCTGAACTAGATCATACCCTAGAGGTAGATCAAGATAGGTGGTGATTCGGTTAGAAAAAAACATTTTTTAAATGATAGCATAATTTTATACTGAGAAAACGAAAATAAAAAGATTCTCTTTTGTAATACAGTCCACAAAACTAAAGTTTAATAACTAGTAGAAGTGAAGGTTATATATCCTTAATTGAGAATAATGGCAGGTTTTTAAAAATATCAGAATGGAACAGGTTTTTCAAATGTTAAGAAATACTACCTTAGACTGTGTCTGAACGTTTTGTGGCATTAACTGTTACCTCCCTCCCCCTTCTGCCAGGTCTAAGAAGATTCTTTGAACAGTAGAGGATAACAATCAAGAATAAACTACTTTAAGTAGACCATTCAGTTGTCTTTACTAGACAGGTGATTTTCCAGTCAGGAGAACCTCAAACTGAAACTCCCGGCTGAGGTAATAACAGCAGTGATCTCTAAACAGTGCACCCGGGAAGCTCAGAGTCCCACAAAGGTGTGTCTGGGTCAGTTCTGACAGCCAGATAGACCTGCTGGGCTCAATCACCCTCAAATCAGAGCACTTCCACATATTTTGTTTTTTATTTATTCAGTTTATTTACAAAAGACTTTATTAGGGGAAGAAATAATTCCACTGTTTTTATATTTTTAATTATTTTTGCTATTACAGTTGTCTCAATTTTTCCCCTTTTGTGCATCTCCACCCAGCACCCCACACCCTGAGACCCTTCCTACACCATTGTTCATGTTCATGGGTAATGCTTATAAGTTCTTTGTCTACTCCATTTCCTAAGTTGTACTTTACATCCCCATGGCTATTTTGTAACTACCTGTTTGTACTTCTTAATCCCATCACCTCTTCACTCATTCCCCCCATCCCCCTCCCATCTGGCAACCACCAAAGTGCTCTTCGTATCCATGATTCTGTCTGTTCTTCTTGTTTGCTTATTCTGTTTCTTAGATTCAATTGTTGATATGCATTTATTGACATTTTATTGTTCATGGAGTTGATCTTTTTCTTAAATGAGTCCCTTTAACACTTCATATAATAATGGTTTGGTGATGATGAACTTTAGTTGTTTTTTTTTGCCTGGGAAGCACTTTACTTGCCCTCCAGCACTAAATGATAGCTTTGCTGGGTAGGCCAATCTTGGCTGTAGGTCCCTGCTTTTCATGACTTTGAATATTTCTTGCCAGTCCCTTCAGGCCTGCAAAGTTTCTTTGAAGAAATCAGCTGACAGTTTTATGGGCATGCCCAGTTAGTTACAACTGCTTTTCTCTTGCTGCTTTTATGGTTCTCTCTTTATCTTTAACCTTTGGCATTTTAATTATGATGTGTGTTGGAGTGGACCTCTTTGCATCCATGTTGTTTGGGACCCTCTGTGCTTTCTGGACTTGCATGTCTATTTCCTTCACCAAATTAGGGAAGTTTTCTTTCATTATTTTTTTCAAATAGATTTCCAATTTCTTGCTTTTATCCCTCTCCTTCTGGCACCCCTATGGTGCGAATGGTGGACCTCTTGAAGTTGTCCAAGAGGCTGTTTATACTATTCTCATGTTTTTGGATTCTTTTTCTTCTTACTGTTCTGATTGGTTGTTTTTTCTTCCTTATGTTCCAAATCATTGATTTGATTTCTAGGCTTTATCTACTCTACTGTTGTTTCCCTATACGTTGTTCTTTCTTTCAATTAGTGAATCCTTTGTTTCTGACTGGATCTTTTTTATGCTACTAAAGTCTTCACTGAGTTCCTTGAGCATCCTTATAACCAGTGTTTTGAACTCTGCATTGCACATATGTGGATGTGGGACCCGCCCATTCTGTGTCTTCACCTCTCCTACCATTCCAGATGGATGTAGTTTCTTTACTTCCATAGTTGTCATACTTCCATTCAACTAGATTTCTGACAGTTCTTAGTAATAGTGGCTCTATATTTTAGTTGTAATTTTGATGTGGTTGTGAGAGGATGTAGGCCATTTACCTATGCTGACATCTTTACCAGAAGTCCCAATTCTACTGTCTCTAAAAACATAATTTAGATAACCATTGAAGAATGTTCTCAGAAGTAATTGCATTTTCTCTGTTATGGTAAGCATACTTAGCTTGGGAAATTTAAATGTTTTTGAAGAGCTTTTGCTTTCTCCTTGCACATGAAGCTGACAACATTGTCTGTTTACCATCTTGTAAATAAATTATGGAAAAATTAGGAAGTGAATTATAACCTCTCATTTTGGATATTTAAGGAGTGGGATATATGCTATCCATTGGATGCACACACATACACACATTTGTAGAGTTTAATGTGGGGAGGATAGGAAGATATTTTTAAAAGAATTTCTAAGAAGCAGGTACTTTGAGTGGAACAGCCTATGACTGAGATATTGCTTTTCCCCAGGGCTAAAAATACTGGCCCATCATTTTCAGACTGGGTAGTTGAAAGGATTATATGAAAAAAAAAAACCCAACCTAATTTAAAAACAGAAAAGTTGATATTTATAAATCTTACCACCATCATTATTTTATTATTTTCTTACTGAAAAATATGTTGCCATATAGTATTTTTTAATCTTTACTGAAATCAGAGGCTATTTTATACAAAGGTTACAAATGAAAGTTAGGCTTTTATTCCTGGTTGAAATATCTGGATATCCTTATTTTGAACATCAGAAACAAACCTTTCAAAATGTTTTCTTTTAGATTGAATTTATTGTGTCGGGGATGGTGGTGCAGTGGGTATTTGGTTGTTTTTGTTTGTGTTTTGTTTTGTTTTGATGGTGATAGAATATAATTACATTTGAAAGAAGTTGATCAAAAGCAAGATTTGTCTGTGAAATAAAAAATTATTTAAGGTGTTCCTGACCCAGATTTTCTACCTGAGATTGTTCTATAGCTTCTTTGATATCTGATACAAAATTATGGGTCACAGAGTTCCTTACATCTCATTTCATACCTGCCCTAGGCCACCTCAACTCTAGGGTCTCTAGGGTTCTTATATATGGAGTTACTATGGACATATGTTGGTTTAAAGTTGTTTTGTTTTTTCGTAACTTACTGCAAGCCATGCTGCACAGCTTTGCCACAATAATCTTAAAGAATGTCTTCATTTTACTGCTTTGCTCTGAAACATACATATAATATCATCTTATTTGCTGCCTAGTTAAATCTTAAACTAGCTTTCTAGACCTTACGTAGTTTTATGTCATTCTTTTTATCCTCTGGATAAATACTTCAAGAAAACCACAAAGTATTTGACTTAGTAATATCCATTTCGTGATTTTTCCTGAATAACAACTTAATTTCTTTGTACCTTAAGGAAGGTATGATTATATTAATAATAATCCTTCAGATAACCTGAATTTAACCATGTAATACTTTCCTTATACTTTATTGTCTCTTACATCAAGAATAAGAAAGCAAAAATTTTACGAAAGTATCTTTCTTTCTGGTTTCCTGAATACAGAATGATGCTGTAATAATTGTAACTAATCTTAGGCATAATATATAGTGGAAAGCCCTTAGCTTCAGCGGTACTTTTTAAGACCCCTACTGGATGCTTGAAATGGTAGATAGTACCAAACCCTATGTATACTATGTTTTTCACTATACACACATATACTCTATAGTTTCTCTTTGGCATATTTGAATTATCAGCATCACTACTCTTGCATTTTGAGCCATTATTAAAATAAGGGTTATTTGAATACAGGTAATTAACTGTGATACCAAAACAGTTCATCTGATAAGCTACTCAAGTGACTAAGGAGTGCGTGGCACATGCAGTGTGGGTATACTAGGCAAAGGATGGTTCACATGCCAGGCAGGACAGAGCATGAGATTTCATCATGTTACTCAGAATGGACTGCAATTTAAAACTTAAGAATTGTTTATTTCTGAAATTTCTTATTTAATGTTTTTGGACTGCAGTCGAACTTGGGTAACTGAAACTGGAAAGAAAAAACGTGGATAAGGGAAGGGGGATTACTGTACTGAAAGTCAGTTCTTTGACTCTTGGGCCTCATCAACTAAGAATAAGTTATTTGTTTCCCTAAACCTCAGGGTTCTCATCTGCAAAATGGAATTGCCTACGTCAGTAGAAATACTTATGCCCTTGCCCTAACCGAGACCAATTAAATCAGAATCTCTGAAGCGAAGCCCAAATGTCCACATTTTCTAAATCTTCCAAGATGATTCTCACGTGGAGCCAGGGTTGAGAACCACTGAACCAGGTCATTTAGAAGACAGAACTACTCAGAGCGCGATCCTTAGACTGCTTGCCAACCCGCAAGCTTTATTACAAGTCCATGAAGATGTGCAGAGCTTGTGCCAGAATGCAAATCAACTAAAGCCCTAGTGCACTATTTAGTTTGGGTGGGGTTTTTTTTTGTTGTTTTTATTTTTTTGTAGTAAGACTTTATTAAGAAAGTAGTGAATTTGATTTACACTCATGCACAGGCTCTATTTGGTTTTAAAGGAGCACTTTGACATTTCTCTTTCCTAATTTTTAAATTCTGTGACTGAATACTTAATATATATTTGTTTAAAATTTGCTAATTTGTCATTATTGCAATATTAATTAAAATATAATGAACAAAAGAACGTTGTTTAGATAATAGAAATGGCAATATTTGAAGTTAAAACTACAAATGTTGGGTGACAATTTTTTAAAGAACAAATGAAAAAGTTTAGGTACCAATCTTTTAAAATGAAAATGTTCCATTCTACCACCATTATATAACAATTGAAATATTTTAAGGCATAATTTACTTCTTCAGTATAACATTCTTTCTTCATTATCACAAGAGATAATTGAATTACACATAGTTATTTAAAATTATTGCAAAGTAGTTTTAAAATGTAAAATATTCTGTAATATATTTACTAGGGCTCCAATAATGATAGCTGAAGAAAATAATTGCTCTTAAATGTATCAGTTAATAAATAATTATTCTGCAAATAACTTATACCACAAAGGTTGCTACGCGTGAACTGAGAATACCAGGCTCATGAGAAAGTTTTGACTATTATAGAAAATTATTTAAAATTGATTGTATGATTTACACCTTATAAATTTATGAACTTATTCGTATTTAATGATAGTAGGATTATAAACAGTATTGTCTTAAAATTAATTATTTGAATAACTGGTATGTCAGTTATCTTTCCTAATTCTGCATAATTTTATATGTAAAAGGTTAAAAATAGATTTTAATATTAAAATGCTAATTTAATTGAAGGTCTGATTTGAACCTCTAACTTATAATTTTAAGGTCATTTTATTTCTGCTATTGATACATTCGAGACTTTTTATTTTGATTCATTTATAAATTAATTAAGGAAATGATTTAATTGTTTCATCCCAGAGCCAGTATTCATAGATTGTCATTGATTACTCTAGATTGGCAATGGCAGCAGCTCTTTACTATCAGAGATTGATTTTTCGAAGTAATCATGATCCTATATGCACGGTCCTGCTTACTGTTTATCTACTCTGATTTTTTGCTTTTAATAATAATACATTTTGCTTTTCCTTTTACAGCTTCCTTTTTCAATTTTTTTGGCAGGGAAGGTAGTCCCAGTAACAGATACTCTTGGCCTAAAAAGCTGTGAAATCTATGTATATGGAAGACCACTGTAATTAAAAGTTTTGAATAGGCTCCAGATTAATTTCTAAGACTTCCTGGATGAACAGCTGGTTCAATTTTACCATCTGTGATTACTGCCCTTTATAAAAATAATTTTCTTCCTTTCATCTGACTCATTCCTAGTCTTTAGTTTTTCCTAATCCATTTAGTGTGTTGTAAGCCCAATCTTTTAATTGTGATGAGTCTCTGGATTGAAAAATAATAATTATAAATACTATTGTTTAAATGTTTTAATAAGTTTTGGAAGCTGAGATTATATGTATTTTTTAATTAGTATGCTGTTTTTAAAATTTATATATAACTAGAATAGTAAAATGAATTCCTATGTCCTTATCACCAAGGTAAGGCAATTATTAAGTCACATACCTTATTTTATCTGCACCTCCCCACACTGTAGCATATCTCAGACATCATATCATTTTATCCATATTCTTCATGGGGATTATTGACACATAATTGATAAACTATCATGCATGAAGTCCAAGAACCCCGTTGGGTATACAGAAGTAATTGGTAATATAGACTCGTTGCTAGAAGGAAATAATGATTTTTCTGCTGGAGTTCAAAAAGTGTGTCACATAATAACTACGTTACTAAGACTCTGCAGTGTTAGTATGAAATGCCCTTGTAGCAGCTCCACAGTAAGTCCCTGAAATTATCTTCTTTCTGAGATTCTTCAATGCAAATTTTTATTTGAATGGTAAACTTTTTAGTTTGCCTAATGCCTATTTAAGTGAACTTAAACTTCCTTATAGTGAATAATAATATTCAGTACCACAGTGAGGAATTGTGAGCTTAATAGTGACACAGGAATGGAAAAACATAGGTTTTACTAGTTTCTCAGTTTGCGACACAGTAGCTGAGCTATTTGTATTACCTCTCTAATGAGTAATATTTTGCAAATATGCAAGGATTAATTTTAAAATATAAAGAAATTAGTCTTGATTAAATCTAAAAATCGAATACATCATCTACCCTTTAATTTGTTTCAAAGTGTTAAAAATGGAATTAGTGGTGAGAATGGCATAATGAGATACCAGTGAAGAAGATCATGGTAAGTAATTATTTTATGACAAACAAAAATATAACCTCTTTTAAATTGCAGATGTTAGTATTACAGGAAAGTAGCCAACATACAGTATACGGTGGAGAATCAATATTCTAGAGCAATTGGGTTTTTTCCCCTGTAATATTTCTGATCTGTGGCCTCCAGGGTAACTTCTGTGCATGGTTTTCCCAAATCCTGAAGGACAGGAAATAGTAAAGCATTGATAATTTTATTTTTTAAGCTGTTATAATTATATTCATTATAAGATTTTAAATTATTTACTAAAGTTATCCTCATTGTAAATGTGCTAGTAAGTGTGACCATTTGATGTACTACATTTTCAAAAATGCAACTATATTGTGACAGGCTAGTAGAGTGAAATCAAAATCTAACTTTGAAAGAATCTTGAAGATTAAAAAACCTTTCAAATTCTATCGGTTGAGAAACTATTACAGTATTACTAAGTATTTGTATTAAGCGTTCCTTTTAAAAGATTATTAAAAATTGGCCCTGGTCGAGTAATTCAGTCAATTAGATCATTGTCCTGTACTATATGCCAAGGCTGTGGTTCCATCCCTGGTCAGGGTAGATACAAGAGGCAACCAATGAATGCACAAATAAGTGGAACAACAAATCAGTGTTTCCCTCCCTTCTACCCTTCCTCTCAAATCAATAAAAAAGTTATTAAAAATTGGATTAAAGAGTTCAAAGTATCAAAATCTCTACAAAGTTAAAGAGATAAAAATATGCATTGTGGTAGGCTAAAGAATGGTCTTCCAGAACCTGTGACTGTTATTTTACACGACAAATGGGATTTTGCAGATGTGATTAAGGATTTTGAGATGAGGAGATTATTCTGAATTCGGTAGGTGATCCTGATGTAACATTAAAGGTCCTTGTAAGAGGGTGTCAGGAGTGTCAGAGTCAGAAAAGGTGTGCTGATACAATCAGTTGTCACAGTCACTGAAAGAGAGAGTTGAAGATGCTGTGATGGTGTCTCTTAAAAGGGGAGTAAAGGCCAAGGAATGCAAGTAGCCGTTAGAAGCTGGAAGAAGTTTCTAGGGAATGGCCTTTACCCTAGAGCTTCCAGAAGTAATGCAGCCTTGATTTTAGGATTTCTAATGTCCAGAACTATAGGATAAATTTGTGTACTTGTGAGACATTAAATTTGCGATGTTAATAATTTGTTATAGCAACCATAGGAGACATATACTTAGTGAACAGCTTTCAAGAGTGGCACTGAACTATTGGTACTAGAAGTATTCTAACAATTTTTAAAGATGTCTTTCCTTGAAAAGCTTATTGTTCATTAGGATTCAGACTTTTCATGGTCTCAGGGAAAATACATGAGCCCTGTTCCAAATTAGTTTTTTCTTTCTTCTCACCACATAGATGAGTTCCGTAGCTCCATGGCCCAGAATATTTTTTGATGTTGCTACCAGCTCATGAAAGATACTTTCATGATAATTTTGCAAGTGGCTTGACTTGGCTTTTCACTTGTAGTGTAGATCATGAGATTTATTTTTTTTTGCATCTGTTATGTATTCTTCATTTATATATTTATATAAAATAAGTTTCTTGATAATCTTGCAAGTTTGATGTTAATCCATATTTTACAGATGAGGATCCTGAGTGTGACCCTGTGACTCATTTGTTTGAAATAAATTAATATTTGTTGTGTTAATATTTATCAAGATGATAAATCTATCATTGGAGATAAGGTATTTCCATAATCATCATTAAGTAGATTCTGTTTGGCTGTATTTTGTAATACTATATGTTAGGGTATATGTTCAATGAAATACTGTGTGAAAAGTGTATGACTCATAGGAATTTCCTTCGCAGTTTTTTTTTATTTTTAAGCTTTAGACCACATGAAAAAATTAAAATGACTGCATTCTTACCAAAAGCAGGTCCGAAACCCAGCTCTCTGTACGGTGGCCATTAAAAAGAAAGTCAGTGAGAGCCCTGTTTTTCTGCTCTTTCTCTTTTTCACCCTTTCAAGAGTAGATTTTGCCTATGATTAACAGACACATTTGGGTAAGGGGATGCATATAACAAATCTTTCCATATAGAATACTATTCCATTAATTGTGCCTTCTAACTCAAAATATACTACAAAGGCAAATAAGTGATATTAGAAAGGCAGGATCTTCACAGTATTTTAAGTTCTGTTTTGTGGGGCAAGGGGCTGATGGGAATAATAACTTAGATCTCTATCCTTAGAATTAATTCTGCTTCCCATTGATGATCTTGGGTAGACAGTAAGCAATTTTATAAATTTAAGAACTGTTAAACTTTTAAGGTGTGCACTGTCGATAGTCTATAGGGTTATTTTATAGGTGACTCTAAATTAAGCCTTTAGATTGAACCAGTTTTAGAGACCAAATAAACCTGTTTAAAGTACCTTTTACTTTATGTAACTGATTTAATAACCAACAAAACATTTTATTCTAGATTTATTATAAAGCATAACAGTTACTACATTTTTTTTCCCCTCTCTTGAAAAACCAACTGATGGAGATTTGGTGTTAACTACATTCTAATGTAGTCAGAAGTGAGAGTAAATGAAGACTTTGCTGTGCCAGTCCTGTCTTATATTCTGCATGATTAGTCCATGCCCTGCTATGAGGGTGGTCATTTGGAACCAAAATGACATTGTTCTTGTTGAAAAAAAATGTGTATGTTTTTGTGTGCATTAATAATTCTAAAATAAGACTTTATTAAATGCATCATCTTTTTTTATTACTAACTTTGGTATTTATCAACAAATATGTGTATGTAGCCACAAAATGCATGTATAGAAATATATTTTTGTACTTTACCTGGGTGACTGTATTTGTGCCATAATATATTTTGTGAGAATAAATTTTCTTTGGGTTCCAAAAATAATATTTATTTTAGAAAATTTGGGAGATAACTGAAAGTGCCTTGTATTGTTAATCTCAGAGCAATTAAGGTGAAATACTTTAAAATTTATGTAGAGCCATTGAAAGTTGGGGTTAGAACAAATCTTTGGTAAATAATCAACAGACCAAAACACTCCACAGGAGAAGAGTTTCTGTAGTATTGAATCATAGCACTATTCAGTCATATAATTTTGAAATGTGACATTACTTGGGTTATGGAACTAGAAAATAAAATGAGTATATTTAAGTAAATAATAATTATAGTCAGTACTCACATTTTTGGACATTACATCTCTACTTCTTCTTAGCTTCCTAGTCGATGCCATTACCATTTCTGTCATCTTATTACTTTCATTTTATTGATCCCCTAGATGCAAACATAGGAAAGCAGAAGTTAGACACCAGGCATGAAATGTCGGGATATATTTCTGTGCTAACACATAAGTAAGGGATGTTTTTGAAACTCCGTTTAAAAACTCCACATAGGTCATTGTTTTTACTGTTTTCCTTTGAAGTAGGAAGGGCTATGATATTTGCCCCAGGTTGTTTTTTAGAGTCAGCAATTATCTGGTGGTTTTAGTCTTTCTGAGTAGCTGCTGTTATCTGTTTGAATACAGAGGTAATAGACTACAGTAAAGGAGGGAAACAATAGGTCAAATCTTTTTTTTTAACAGGAAAAGTAACAATTATTTACGGTGTCTTTATCAGGAATTCAATTTTTAGCTCTTCTCACTCCATATTATCTTCAATCCTACTTTTCAATTCAAGAAGAGAAATGAATGACTCTTTGTACTTCAGTATAGACATCAATATGTATATATGTGGCTTCTGTAATTTTAAAAGCCTGTGCCAGATGCAACTATTTGAAATAACAATGTTTTCAATAATGTGGAAGAACTAGCATGTTTGTAAAGTTAAGTGGAAAAGGCAAGATGTAACAGTTTATATGTTATGATTACTGTTTACCGAAAGCATAGGAAGAAACTGTAAGGAGATGTCCCCAGATATGTACAGTGGTTATCTTTGGGTGGTGAGCTACGTTATTTTTCCTCTTCCTTCTGGTTTTGTCAGTCCATTTTTTCAGGAGTGTGAAAAAAAATGAATTTAAAAGACCCTAGGAACCCTGGCTTGTGTGGCTCAGTGGATTGAGTGCTGGCCTGTGTATCAAAGGGTCACTGGTTCAATTCCCAGTCAGGGCACGTGCCTGGGTTGAGGGCCAGGTCCCAAGTAGGGGGCATGTGAGAAGCAATCACACATTGATACTTCTCTCTTTCTCCCTCCCTCTCTCTCTCTCTAAAAATAAATAAATAAAATCTTTTTTTAAAAAGACCCTAGGAAACCTTCCATGGGCCTAAGCCCCTATTTTGTTGTTTCACAACAAAAGAATAGGGGTTCTGCATTCCTTTTGTTTTATAAAGAACACCTATGATACTTAGTCAGTATTTGCCACTTTGGGCTTCTTTAAAATATAACAAAAAAAAATTAAAATATTTACAAAGCAGTCTAGATCTTCAGATTTTTTCCTCAAGTCTTTTGCAGTTGTTTTGTCAATATCTGATTCAAGGCCAGTTTTTACTGGGTCTTTCCAGAGTATCCTATTTGATTTTCAACAGTCCTTTAATGTTTTTGCACTCATATATAATTGACTTAATACATGTCAATATTTAACGTAACTAGTGTAAACCAGTTTGGGAACAAACAGTTAACCAAAAGTCAAACTTAATGAAACTAGCAAGTTTGTTATTTATTACTACATATATTTCTACAGTATGTATGCTTTTTGGTAGGGGAGGTGGGGTCTAGCTTCTTTAACTCAGCATAACAGTGTTGAGAGTAGATTTTTTTCCTTACTTCCAATCACAGAGTATAAAGATACAGTCTTTGATGTTAGCTATAGATTTTTCAAAGATAATCCCTTACAGTTTGAGGAAGTCCTGTTACTAGTTTGCTGAGATTTTTATCATGAATGGATGTGGATTTTGTCAAATATTTTCTCTGCAAGTATTAAGGTGACTGTATGTTTATTTTTTAGTTTGTTAATATGGCAAATTGCATTGACTTTTGAATGTTAAACCAACCTTGCATTCCCAGGGACTCCCAAGTCCCGAGACTTCCCAAGTCTTCCATGGGAGACACCCAAGTCTCTCAACACTGAAGACTCAAATTTATGAGTCTGGTTGACCTAAAAACTGTACCAGTAAGAGCCGTTACAAGGCATACTACAGCAACACTGAAACCTAATACATTTTTGTTAACTCTGGCTTATGAACTTGTGGATATGATTCACCATTTCATCCATAACTAACATATTTTGGAAGAGTTCTTTGTAGCATTTCTCATCTTCAGAGGCCATTTTATTGCTAATGGAATCCCAGTTTGTTTAAGATTTTATTTATTTTTAGAGAGAGAAAAAGGGAGAGAAATATCAATGTGAGAGAGAAACATTGTTTGGTTGCCTCTCATAAGCACCCCAACCAGGGTCTGAACCCACAACCCAGGCATGTGGCCTGACCGGGAATTGAATTGGCAGCCTTTCACTTTGCAGGACGATGCCCAACCGAGCTGCACCAGTCAGGACAAAACAAAGTGGCTTTTAAGGACAATTAAAATTTAGAAACAGTTACTTGATAGAATCTCCTAAAAATATTTAAATTTTTAAATCCTTAAAAATTGATATTTACCCATTAAGAGTAAATGAATCATTGCCCTGGCTGGGTGGCCCCGTTGGTTGGAGAGTCATCTCGTACATCAAAATGTTGTGGGTTTGATTCCGATTTGGGGCATATACCTGGATCGTGGGTTTAATCCCCAGTCAGGGCAAGTGTGGCAGGCAGCCGATTAATGTCTCTCTCTCTCTCTCCCTCTCTCTCTCTCTCCCCCCTCCCCCCTCCACCCCCTTCCTTCCTCTGTAAGTCAATAAACATGTCCTCAGGTGAGGATTAAAAAAAAGAGAAAATGAATTATACAACCCAGTGAAACTGGAGAAAGTGTGAAGGCAGGAGTCTGTTTTAACAAATCCTGCAAGTCATTCTGATGCATGCTCAAGTTGAAAACCACTGCTCTAGAATATGATGTATTTCAAGCTCTAGTGAAATAATGGCAGGTTTTCAGCACCGGTAATTCTAATTTTCAAACAGCTGCTGCTTTAGGTTTTAGTTAATGATCTCCAAACCCAGCTGGAGTTGAGTCCTAGTTACTCCGTATTCTTTTTTCTTACTAGTCAATGGAACACCAGGTGCAGTTGTTGAAGTGTGAAAATAATTCAGCTTTGTAGACAGTATTGGCATTTCATTCTTGACTTTGAAAATCCTTTAATCTTCTTGGTATGGTATTTATTTCAACAATCAAAGCACATCTATTTTAATGGCAGCTTGGACTTAACGCTAAAAATTGAGTAAATTTCCAAATCTTGCCAGTTTAATATAAACATTAATATTTTAGCTGGATTAAAAAACTTACGTATAATTAGTCCCTCATTGTATTTTTCCTCCAGTGTTTTCATATTAAGAAAAACATTTTTGTCTCTCCCTTAAATAATTTACTTTCCACCTTCTTCACCTCTTCAACATCATATCTTTATTTTTACTTAAACTCCTAGCGTAGATTTATTTTAATTAAATACATTCTGTAGTAGTAAGACTCAGATGTGTTCTGTGAATTAGAAAACTCATCAGGCCCTCAAAAAGCATTCCAAAAGCATATTAATAAAGTGTAAATCAGGGATCTATGTCTCCCAACTGCTTTATATGTTGAAGTGTACTAAAGATAGATATTTAAAAGTACATGAAATATTTATTAGTAGGGAAGCACATGATTTTGCAGTGATATTGCAGGATTGTTTTGGTTGTATTACACATGTGTTATAAGTAGGTAGTGTGGTAAAAGATCAAAGATCAAAAGTCTGCTTTGATGTTTATTTTTAATTCTGTGCTTTGCCTTCATGATCTCATTCATTCCTTTGACATCAGCTGCTGCCTTTGTGGTGTGACTCCTAAATTTCTACCTTTAGTTAAGAATTTCCTCTTGTGATAGGTCTTCAGTACCCTACATATTACTTCCAGGATATCCCACGGGCACCTAAAACTCACTAAGTCCAAAAACTGGTAAGCCCAGTTTTCCTTGCACCAACTCTGTGAATGTGTATGGGATCAGAATTATGTAATAGTGGAGTCAGAGTTATGTAATAGCCTATTTTTTCACTTGGTCTTGACCCCAGATGTTCAATTAAAATGTCATTCCGATATTTCTGGAAATTTTCCATAAATGTTTCGCATGTGTTTTTAAAAAAAGAAAAAGCAGAATCCCCTCTACCTCCAAACTTCTGCTTGGTCACATTTTTGTCAACTGGGCAACTATCTCCAATCAAGTATCATTGTCTCTGCTGGTGCCCCAAGAGAAAGTGTCAGAAAGTACTAGAACCCTTGTAGACCCCCATCTGCTTTGTGTGCTTGTGTAAGGAGATGGCTATATATACACCAATTGTTTATACTTGTCTTTTCATATTATGTAGTTATTATTAGGAAGCAACTAATAATAACCAAAGACTAAATTTCTTAACAATCACCACTACACCTAGGTGTAGCCATATGACTAATGTTTGACAGCATAAGAAACGATTGTGTTCTCTCCACTCTGCCTTCCTGTGTTTGCTAGCTGCATGCAGAAGTCTCTGAGGTCCTAGGGGAATATCAGTCACAAGAAGGAAGGAACCTGCTTCCTTGAATCATTGTATAAAAGGCCACTTTTCAACCAGGGACACGCATACTGCTACTTAAACAAGAACTAAAATTCTGTGGTAATAAACAATTGAAATTTTATTTATTCTAGTAGCTAATATTTCCCTAACTTAACTAGTGTCCCTGTGTATTACAGAGCACTTCACTGAGATAGCTCCTTTATGATCCTGCATGCCCTTTCTCCAAAAACTCAAACAGATGGGTATATGGCTATCCATGAGGCTGGGAGGGATTAGATGCCATATTGTACTCTCTAGTCCAGATCTTTTCTGCTGTTGCGTGTTTTCTACCCTATCTTCCAGAGCTGTTATGTAAGTTCAAAATAAAAGCCCTTATGAAAATAGATGCTTCAACAGATCACCTACATATTTTATTTCTCAGTTTGGACTTCAGTGTAGATTTCCAAATATCCTGAATTACTTTCTTCTCCTTTCCCCAGTTGTTCTTCCTCCTGTCCCTAATTCGCAAAATCAGTGAATGGCCCCTTCCTCTTCCTCACTTCAGAAGCTGAGACAACAGCTTACCCTCTTCAATTCCCTCATCTGCTTTTTTCATCTAAGCTTCTATTCCATTTACTTACTCCTATTTTGTTTACTTACCTCCTACCAGTACTGCCCCATCCTTACTGCAGCTGCCTTTAGGTCTTCATCCTCATTGTGTCTTCAGGACATTAATATTCAGCTTAAGGGGTATCTTTGAAATGATGCCTCATGTAGTCTTGAATTTTGGAGGTCCCACACGGGCTATTATTTTAAACTCTTTAAAATGGCTCTACATTGCATATAGAAGATGTTCTAAAATGTAGTCCATGAATCTCAGCGGTCCTCAAGACCCATTCAGGTGGTTCACAGAGTGGTTCACAATTTTCTTAATAATTCTAAGGTGTTGCTTGCCTTTTTCATTGGTTGACATTTGCACTTCACTCAGGGTACAAAAGCAATAGTGGTACCAAATTGTACTAGTAACAGTTGTATTCTTTACCTTCTTACACTCACAGTTATCCACCTGCTCCCATAAAAATCCATTTTCATGTCAGAATATCCTTTATAAAGCAGTCAAAATGATTAACTTTATTAAGTCTTGACTATTTAGTACATGCCTTTTTAATATTCTGTGACAAAGTAGAAAGTACACCAAGCACTTCTGTATACCTAAGAACAATAGTTGCCTTTGAGGAAAAGCACTGCTCGTGTTGTTGATTTCCAAACTCAATAAGCCACTTTTTTCATACAACACTGTTTTCACTTGAAAGAACAACTGACAAACTGTTTATTCAGACGTTGGTAGTTGGCAGTTATTTTCTGAGAAATGAACAAAGTGAACTTGTCACTTTAAGGAAAAGAACTGCCAGTGTTTGTTGCCAATTATAAAATTTGAGAAAATGCGTGTCTGGTACTGAGAGCATGACAGCTTCCCAATACTTAAGAGACATTTCTGATTAGATTGGTGATGATATAATGAATGTGGGGCTTTTTTTGAAATTATATAATTTAAATGTGTGAATATTTGGAGGAGCTGTATAACTCCATGACCCAGTATTTTCCAAATGACAGTACAAGGTAGATCAATAAAAAATGTAGGAAAACTTTATTAATATGGTTTTATATCACATAGCAACTAACCTTAAGAAGCTAACACTTGTTGAATTTTAGTGTAGTGTCAAAAAAGAGTATTTCCAATTACTTGCAAAGGGTATTAAAATATTCCTTTTTCCAACTGTACATCTGCAAGTATCCAATATTCTTCACAGATTCTAATGCAAGTAATACATGGTAACATTTTCAATAGAGAGGCAAATATGAGAATATAGTTATCTTCCATTAAGCCGGATATTTTAAAAGATATGAAAAAGTGTAAAAAATGTCACTTTTTACTATTTTTTATATAGTAAAAATATATGGAGAAATATTTTCACAAAATATATCATTTATGCTAACATGCTTTATTATTTTTAAATGGATACTTTTAAAGCTTTATCATTTTTATTTCCATTACAACATTGATAGATATAACCCACACAAATAAAAACTCTTTGGAGTCTTCAAATTTTAAGAAAGAGGTTTTGAGACAAGTAAGTTTGAGAACTGCCAATTTATAGGGTACAATTCATGTTCCCAGTATGGTGACTAAGGCCTCTGCCCGTGTGTCTGCCTCATGTATCACCTTGCCCTTACTCCCTTCTCCCATATTTTAAGCTTATCAAGAACCACTTTTACCCCAATAAATTCTATTTAAAATAAAAAATAAAGCCACATAGTTTGAAAAAAAAAAAAAGAGCCACCACAAAGGGGCCGAAAAGCACTGTGCAGCAGTATGTGTCTGGGGCGTTGCTTATGCTTTTCCCTTAGCCTGGAACGCCTTTCTTTTCTGCTCAGAATGCGCTTTTTATCTTTCTCAGCCACATCTTCTGTGAGGCCTTTCCGAACCATTTTGTTTTGGGGACCTCCATTGCATCTTGAACAAACTTATGATATGCGACCAAACTCTCCAAGAGTAGGTTTATCTTCAGGACCTGGTGGAATACTTATAAATTAATAGACTCTTGCTAAATGTTTATGGAATTATTTAATGAATCTAGTGTGAAGAGCTTGGTTATAAATTATTACAAAATTTTTATTATTCAAAGCTACATTATTCATATCGTTACAGTAATCACAGGAGATACATTCTTTGTCTTTCTCAAGGTAGACAAAGATTAAATCTTCAATAAAACAAGATTATGGGAAAGTGGTGAGCTTTTCACTCCCTCTTGCTCAGTTGTCACTGGCCTGCTTCTCTATTTCTACGTTTTCCTATTTTTTTTGGAGCTTGGTTGAGGCTGGGTGGGGGAAATTCTCCAAAATACATCTATACCGTAGAGGAGAAATTGATATCATAGTTTTATGAAATTTATTTAGTGGAAATGAACCACAGAAGGCCCTTGTTTTCAGCTCTCATCACTCCAGAAACCCTTTTCACATCATCCTTTGGGGCGAGTCCTCATGTAGCCTTTGTTTGAGTCTCCAGAGACTGATAGCCTACTTTGCCCAAAACTGCATGTGTCTTTTCTCTGCATTCCTAATTATTTGAAAGCCCGTTTTCCCATGAGCAACAATTTATCTTGTCTTCTGGAATAATACTGCAGAAAGGATGCCTGTTTTTCACACTAACTTTTTAAATATGTTAAGATGCTTTTAATACTTTTTTAAAAATAACTGATTAAATAGGAATTTGGAGACAAGCTATAAAAAGGCCGATGAAATTAGAAGACTTTATTTACTTTTTCAGTGGTCATTTATATTAAATACTATTTTGGACCAGTTTCAGGTGTATAGCTTACTTTTATGGAATTTCTTTAAGTGCATTAGGTTTTTTGAAACAGTTCTTTGTGTGGCATGGTTCATCCAGTTCATTCCCATTTTGAATGTACTCTTTTTGTGTGTGTGCCTGAAATGATATATAATATCCTCGTGTGATTGAATACAGATTTCTTAGGAATTGTGCCTTCCTGTGATTTAAGATAGTAATTACTATGTTTGGTTAGGAATATAGGCTTTGGTATTAGATTAAGGGTTTGGATTCTGAACAGAGTCTAAATTTCCATAATATTATCTTGTAGATAATAGGTATATATAGTTGTTGTAAAAGTCAAATGAAATAATGGAAGTTTAAATACAAAGCATTTTTCTGACCCATAGTCAAGGCCCAATATGTGGAACAGTTGTTGCTATGATAATTATATGTTTATCAGTGTAGCCTAAAATTGTCATAGATTTTTTTAGTTTTTTCACACTACTGTAGTTAAATAATTTTGTAATCAAATTATACAAGTATTTTGCTGTTTATCTACTTTTACCGCTATGCAGGTTTTCATGTCTTCCCCCATGACCCATCTCTACATTTTGAAAGCTAGTCCCATCCTTTCAGGTCTTAACTTATTCAGTGTATCTTTCTTTCGAAGTTTCCCACCCCCCATTCTTGAATTCAGAAATATTTTTGTTCTTCTTTCTTATGGCATTTATTATAGTGGCATTTGTTTGATTTTTGTACAAGATGAAAATCGAAAATACGAATAAATCACTTGAGAAGTTTGTAGAAAGGTAAGGGATATTTTGAGATATAAAATCTTGGTATAATTTAAGAAAAGGGAAAAAGCATATTAGGTAGACTCCCCATGTCCTATGAGAGTATTTATTTCAAGTGATTGAGACCTGTAAAGAGTGAAGTCATGAAGCCAGCTCAGCTATGATTTTTAACTAGAATATATTTTAAAAACAGGCATTTGCAAGAAAAATGTAGTTGCTTCTATAATACTATCATACTGTGTTTAACTGTGCAGCTCTTCCCCTTCCTAGTAGAGGAACAGACTAAATCTCAGACTACCAAGTCCAACGTGGAGTATAGGTTCTGGAATCAGAGTGACCTGAGATGGTGTCCTGGCATCAGTGTTCACTTTCCTCATAAGGTGGTGCCTCTTAGGGTGGTTTTAAGAATCCAAACATGAGATAATGATTATACAGTCATGTGCTGCTTGACAGTGCGAGGACGCAGCCTGAGAAATATGTTGTTAGGTAGTTTTATTGTGTGAACATCACACCCAAACCTCGATGGTGTAGCCTACTACACACCTAGGATATATATAGTATAGCTTGTTGCTCCTAGGCTGCAAACCTGTACAGCATGTTACTGGACAAAACAACATGAGATTATTATTATTATTATTAGCTTTAATTCACAAGTCGGAACTTCCATCTCTATTTTTCATAAGAGTAGTGAGACTGTACATCATGCCTTGTTCTTGATTTCAGGAAGGAAACTTTCCGTCTTTCATGATGGAGTGTAATTGTAGCTGTAGTATTTTTGTACAGGAAGTTCCCCTCTATTCTTACTTTTCTAAGAGATGTTATTACAAACTTGTTCAATTTTGTCATATCCTTTTTCTATATAGATGTGATCATGTGATTTCTTCTTTTGTAACCAATTAATATGATAAATAACATCAATTGATTTTATAATATTGTACCTTCTTTGCATCCCTAAAATGAACCCTACCTCCCTACTTGGTAATGATATGCGTTTGTTCTTTTTAAAAAATGCTTTCTTTTAATTGCTGTATTCTGTTTGGTAAATTTTTGTTAAGGAATTTTGATACCCTTATTCATGAGGCATATTGGTCTGTAGTTTCTCTTTTTTGGCCATGTCTTTGGTTTTGTATGAGGGTAATATTAGCTTTATAAAATGAATTGGGAAGTGTTTCCTCTTCTATTTTTAGTCGTGAATTGTATAGAATTCATGTTAATTCTTCTTTAAAGATCTGTGCCTGGAAATTCTTTTTTGAGAGTTTTAAAATTGTTAGTTAGATTTTCTTGTATGGCTATTCAAATTATAAATTTCATGGGGCACATTCATGGTTTTGATGAAGTTGTCCATTTCTACAAGCTGTCAAATTTATGTGCATACCATTGTTCGTAGTATTTTCTCATCTTTTTGATGGACGCAGGATCGCTATTGTCTCATAATGTGATGTCTCATCTCATTTCTGATATTAGTAAATTGTCTTTGTTTTTGTCAATCTCGCTAAAGATTTATCAATTTTATTGACCATTTCAAAGAAACAGCTGTTTGTTT
This sequence comes from Mormoops blainvillei, assembly GCA_004026545.1. NCBI lineage: Eukaryota > Metazoa > Chordata > Mammalia > Chiroptera > Mormoopidae > Mormoops > Mormoops blainvillei. The sequence goes on along the minus strand of PVJD01001982.1, from coordinate 120,048 downwards.
CATTAATTTTTTCCTCTTTTTTTTGTTTTTAATTTCACCAACTTTTGCTCTTTATTATTCTATTTCTTCTTGCTTTGAGTTTATTTTTGTCTGTTTCTAGATTTTTGAGGTGGAAGCTTAGATTGTTGGTTAGAGACCATTTTTCTTTTCTGATGTATACACATAGTGCTGTAAATTTCCCTCTTAGTCCTGCCTTAGCTGGATACCACAGATTTTGTATTTTCATATTCATTCACTTCAATGTATTTTTAAAATTTCCCTTGATACTTTTGTTTTTTCTGCTTTTTATTCTTCTGTGTACCTGTGGGTTAGTTTTATATTTTATTTTTTACATTAGTTTTTATTGTATTTTTTCTATTACCACTTATCTCCCTATACCCTCTTCACCTCCACCCATCTCCCTCCCGCAGTCACTACACTGTTGTCCATATCCATGAGTTCTTTCTCTCTTTTTTTTTTGCGTGATCACTCTGCTCCTCACCTCACTGCTCTCAGCCTGCTTTCTGTTTATGAGTCTGTCTCTATTTTACTTGTTAGTTCAGTTTGTTCATTAGATTCAACATATGAGTAAACTCATGGTAATTATCTTTCTCTGACTGGCTTATTTCACTTAGTTATAATGTTCTCCAGGTCCATCCTTGCTGTCAAAAAGGGTAAAATTTTCTTCTTTTTTATGACCAAGTAGTGTTCTGTTGTGTAAATGTGCCATAGCTGTTTTACCCACTCATCTACTGATGGACACTTGGGTTGCTTCTAAATCTTGGCTATTGTAAGAAACACTGCAGTGAACATAGGGGTGCATATTTTCATTTGTATTGGTGTTCCGGGTTTCTTTGGATAAATTCCCAGAAGTGGAATCATTGGGGCATAAGGCGATTCCATTTTTAATTTTTTGACGTATCTCCATACTACTTTCCACTGCAGCTGCATCAGTCTGCATTCCCACCAACAGTGCAAAAGGATTCTCCTTTCTTTACATCCTCGCCAGCACTTAGTTTGTTGATTAATTGATGGTAGCCATTCTGACAGGCGCGAGGTGATAGCTCATTGTAGCTGTAATGTGCATTTCTCTGATGGTTAGTGACATTGAGCATCTTTTTATATGTCTGTTGTCCAAGTGTATGTCCTCTTTGGAGAAGTGTCTATTCAGATCTTTTACCCATTTTTTAATTGGATTGTTTGGGGGGGGGGGTTGTTGAGTTCTATATGAATTTTCTATATTAATACTATATCATATATATTGGTGAATATGTTCTCCCATTCAGTGGGTGTCTCTTTATTTTGTTGATGTTTTCCTTATCTGTGCAAAAACTTTTTAGTTTGATGTAGTTCCATTTGTTTATTTTTTCCTTTTGTTTCCCTTGCCTGAGGCAATATATCAGAAAAAATATTGCTATGAGCAATGTCTGAGATTTTACTGCCTATGTTTTCTTCTAGGAGTTTTATGGTTTTGGCTCTAACATTTAAGTCTTTAATCCGTTTTGAATTTATTCTTGTGTGTGGAATAAGAAGGTGGTCTGGTTTCATTTTTCTGCACGTATCTGTCCCATTTTCCCAACACCATTTATTGAGTAAAGTGTCTTTAGCCCATTGTATGTACTTGCTTCCCCTGTCAAATATTAATTGACTATAAAGGCATGGGTTTATATCAGGCCTCTTTATTCTGTTCCATTGATCTATGTGTCTGTTTTTATGTTGGTACCATGCTGCTTTGATTACTATAGCCTTAAGTATAGTTTGATATTAGGTAGCATGATGCTTCCAACTTTGTTCTTCTTTCTCAAGACTGCTGTTGCTATTTGGGCCCTTTTGTGGTTCCATATAAATTTTTGAAATATTTGTTCTAGTTTTATGAAGTATGTCATTGGTATCTTGACAGAAAGTGCATTGAATCTATAGATTGCTTTGGGTAGTATGGACATTTTAATGATGTTAATTTCTTCCTATCCATGAACACGATATGTGCTTCCACTTATTTGTATCTTCTGTAATTTCTTTTTAAAAATTTTCTGAGTGCAGGTCTTTTACATCCTTGGTTAGCTATATTCATAGGTATTTTATTCTTTTTGAAGCAATTGTAAATTCTGTTGTTTTCTTAATTTCCCTTTTTTTTAAAAGATTTTATTTATTTTATTTTTCGACAGAGGGAAAGGGAGGGAGAAAGAGAGGGAGAGAAACGTCAATGTGTGGTTGCCTCTCGTGCGCTCTCTACTGGGGACCTGGCCCACAACCCAGGCATGTGCCCTGACTGGGGAATTGAACCGCTGACGCTTAATCCACTGAACTACATCAACCAACCAGGGTTAATTTCCCTTTCTCATAGCTTATTATTGGCATATAAAAATGCAGCTATTTCTGGATATTAATTTTGTATCCTGCTACTTTGCTGAATTCATTTATCAGTTTTAGTGGTTTCTTGGTGGAATCTTTAAGTTCTCTATGTACAGTATCAGGTCATCTGCAAAAAAGACAACTTTACTTCTTCCTTTCCAATTTGGATGCCTTTTATTTCTTCTTGTCTGATTGCTGTGGCTAGGACTTCCAGTATTATGTTGAATAAGGTGTGAAAACCGACATCCCTGTCTTGCTCCCAATCTTAAGGGGAATGCTTGTAGTTTTTACCTATTGAGTATGGTGCTGGTAGTGGGTTTGTCATGTATGGCCATTATTGTGTCTAGGTATGCATATGTTCCCACTGTTTTCACTTCACTGAGAGTTTTTATCATAAATGGGTGCTGGATTGTATCAATTGCATTTTCTGCTTCTATTGATATGATCATGTGGTTTTTACCCTTCATTTTGTTTACGTGTTGTATCACATTTACTGATTTGCAAATGATGTACCAACCTTGCGTTCCCAAAATAAATCCCACTTGAACATGGTGTGTAATCTCTTTGACGTGTTGTTGTATTCAATTTGCTAATACCTTGTTGAGGATTTTAGCATTGTTCATCAGGGGTATTGGCCTATAATTTTCTTTCTTTGTAGTGCCTTTATCTGGTAAAACAACAGTATTAATTTTTTTAAAAATTAGTCATTAATAGATACATTTTGGTTAAAAATAAAAAGATCTTTTCTTCAGTTTTTCTGTAGTCTAATATATTTGTGTATGTGTGTGTGTATTTGTGACTTTAATGCCTTGTAGAATTTAGGTCAGTCTATTTTTTTAAGAGGTTTATTATTTTAAATTTTTTTTAAAATATTTTATTTATTTTATATTTAGACATAGGGGAAGGGAGAGAGAGAGAGAGGGAGAGAAACATCACTGTGTCGTTGCCTCTCATGTGCCCTCTACTGGGGACCTGGTCCACAACCCAGGCATGTGCCCTGACTGGGGAATCAAACCATCAACCCTTTGGTTCACAGGCTGGTGCTCAATCTATTGAGCTACACCAGCTGGGGCTAGGTTGGTCTATTTAATGCAGTGTTTTATACTTAGCTTGATTGTTATAGTCTTTTAATACACAAGGCCTTTAATACACAGTCAATGAAGAAATAGGTATTTATTGTTATTATGGTCTTTTATAAGACTTGAATTTGTTCACCACCTGCCACACGGAAAAGTTTATTTAAAGTTGAGATATGTGCCACTTCCAACAGGAGCCCAGAAGAACTAGAATCGCCATGGAATTCAGTGTCAGTCTTCAGTGTCGGGCACATTAGTGCTGGTGTTGCCTGGCTTGCCTATAATTTCATGACTGTAGACCACACCCCATGTTCTAAATACTTGATTTCAGAAAAACTAGTGAAATAAAATTTAGCATTGTTAATTGTAGGTGAATTTTAATTTTAAAGGCAATTTCACACGTATCTGGAATGCTAGAGAAAACTCTTGCCCTTCAGTGACAACAGCAGTTTCATTTTCTCTGAGTAGAAAAAGAAGTGTGTATAGACATACTGATACCGTAATAGTTTGTGGCTATGATGATAGTTTAAGTTGGAAGATAAGATTTATTTAAAATTATTTAATGTAATGTCTACAGGCTCTCATTAACACTTGCTCAGTTTAATTTGAGACAAATTCCAAATCCTATGTAGATATTAGAGCATCATAGCATTACCTTGATTTATAGGTTCATTTGGAAAGCACTGTCAATCTGGAAAAATGTTACACTTTCTAAAATGTAGCATGTGCCTCTGAAAAGTCTGTCCTGTTGCCTTTTCTTTCCTTTTTCTTCTTAGGTTCTTTCTATGAATTGCCTTTTTCTACTTGTCCCTTAAAGTGTTGGTATTTCCTAAGATTCTGTCTATGGTCTCTTTTTATGCTACATATTCTAGGTTATAAATGCAATTTCATCCGTTCCCATGGTTTTCCCAGATGTCTTCCTTCTTTCTACTTGAACCTTTATTCTCAGCTCTCAACCTATATGTCCAATTACCTGTGTAACATCTTCCGATGTCTCTGGCAATCCAACAACATATTCAACATTAAACTCATCTTTCTTCTCACATTTCCAGCCAACTCTCCCAAGGGAAAAAAAAAGGATACATATGTATGCATATACATATTGAATATAGGTCCTTTTCCCCCTGTTTTGAAAAGCCCTCTGCTAATAAGCAGCAAATGTAGAACTTTAATTCAAGTCCCCTGAATGTGAATCCTCAGCTCAGAGTGTACTCTCTGTAGCATCATGACCTTATTTCCTGAACTAAAACTTTAGATTTGTGGTCCAACAATATAATTATGGCACATTGCTTTTTCTTGTCACTTGATTAAATCATAGGCATTATGGTAGGCAGGTACTAATAACAATACTTAAAATGTAAAGTTGCAATTATGGTAAGTACAAGGCATAGTATGAGGTACATTATGTATACATACATAAACATTTGTAATTTCCTTTTTACTGAATTTATTGGGGTGACACTGGTAAACAAAATTACGCAGGTTTTAGGTGCACAATTCCACAAGCACATCATTTGTTCACTGTATTGTCTGTTCACCACCCCAAGTCAAGTCTCATTTCATCACTACTATTTATCCTCCTGTACCCTTCTCGACAACCCCGCATGACAGTCATCACAAATCACCTTGTTCATGTCCACGGGTTTTTCTCTTTTTTGCTCAATCCCTGCACACACATACACACACACACACACACACCCCCGCCAAACACCCAGAAAGATCCACGTGTGTAATTTGACATAGTTAGGGAGAGCAGATGATGCTTCCCTTGCAAGTGATAATGAAATTGATTTGAAAGTTGAAGAGTTCCCCTGGCAGGATTGGGGTAGAGGGAGAAGGGAAGAGTGTTTAAGGCAGGCAGGCAAGCGCAATAGCTTTCACAAAGATCCGGGGTAATAGGTACATGCTATGTGTGAGCAGCTGTTTCTGTGCAAAGAAATATGCAGTCTTGTTAGAGATGTTTTCTTTTCATTTCTTCCTTTGCTCTTTCTTGCTCTGTTATTCTAAAAAATATTTGAAGCTAAAATGTGTATTAAATAGGGAGTAGTAGAAAGCAAAATGTAACTGCTTTTCAAACTTACATGGTAGACAGGGATTTGAATGAGAGGAACTATGGAATTTAAGGAATAAACATAGCCAGGACTTACCTATAATGCAATGCCAAAAAGAAAAGGGTTTTTTAGGGTATAATCCTAGCTGTGGAATTGCTGTGTCAAAAGGCCGTTCCAGTTTTAGTTTTCTGAGGTAATTCCATACTGTTTTCCACAGTGGCTGCACCTGTCTGCATTCCTACCAACAGTTCACTAGGGTTCCCTTTTTTCTGCATCCTCGCCAGCACTTGTTTGTTGATTTGGTTATGATGGCCATTCTGTCTTGTGTGAAGTGATATCTCATTGTGATTTTAATTTGCATCTCTCTGATGGCTAGTGATGCTGAGCATCCTTTCATATGTCTCTGGGCCCTGCGTATGTCCTCCTTGGAGAAGTGTCTGTTCAGGTCCTTTGCCCATTTCTTAATTGGGTTGTTTGTCTTCCTAGAGTGGAATTATGTGAATTCTTTGTATTTTTTGGAGATCAAACCCTTATCAGAAGTATCATTGGCGTAAGTGAAATAAGCCAGGTGGTAAAAGACAAATGCCATATGATTTCACCTATAAGTGGAGACTAATCTACGAAACAGACAAGCAAGTTAAATGTAACCAGAAACATTGAAGTGAAGAATAGACTGACAGTGAACAGAGGAGAAGGTGGAGGGGAAGATGGGGGGGAATCAGGGGAAGGGTGGTCAAGGAACATATATGGGGGGCTCATGGACAAAGTGAAGGGGGGATGGGTTGAGTTTGGGGGGTTCGGGGGAAAATGGACCAAACTGTACTTGAACAACAATAAAAATTAAAAAAGAAAAAGGTTTTAGATGGTGTTGTTTCTACTTTTGTTACCTCAAATCACACCAGCATTTATAATCACTGCCCTGCTACATTTTGATAAGCCAGGTAGTAACTAAATCCTAAGTAATAAATTTCAAAATCTTTGCTTAAATTTTGAGTGATCTGTTTTCTAAGTGAATTTTTTACTATGAAATTCAGTATTCTGTATAACCTGTCTTTGTGTGTTTGAGGATTAGGTCAGGCTTTATAAATTCTGTTAGACTGTAAAGTGACTTTTGAAGTACACTGAAGAACTCTCTGGTCTTTGGTCTTCTTTTTTTCTGTTTTATATGCATATGTATTGTCCTTCAAAGGTAGTTTGTTCCTCAAAACATTTCTTCAACTGCTCTTACCCAATTCTTGAAATGGAACATTATATTCCAGGTACAGGAAACTATTTTCAGTGTTTTATAACTTCCTTATTGTCTCTTTAAAAACTGAGTTTATATCTGTTTTTCTTTGCAGAAAGGGCTATTGCAAGACATGAAGTCCGAGAAATTGAGCAACGTCATACAATGGATGGTCCTCGGCAAGATGCCCCTTTAGATGAGGAAGAGGACATGGTGATCATTTATAACAGAGTCCCCAAAACTGCAAGCACCTCCTTTACCAATATTGCCTATGACCTGTGTGCAAAGAATAAATACCATGTTCTTCACATCAACACTACCAAAAATAACCCAGTGATGTCACTACAAGATCAGGTAAACACCACTTAAGGAATGTGTGTTTTCTATTCTAATACTGCCTCACTCAAATTTTATATCTCAAGGGGATAAAACATTTTAAGGGATACATAACACAGATCCAATGAATTGTAAGTCTGTTGGGGGACGGAATCAACCAAATTTTTTTATAACTTTAAGTTCTTCACAGTATTTGGTATATTTCTTTGCTTATAGTATCTGTGCAAATATTTGTGAGATAAATGAATTAATAGTTTGAAATTTTGAAGAGAAAATTGATCTCTTCAGTATGATATTCTTTTAAAAATATATAGTATTATCAGCAAGAGGCTATGCAATAAAAAATTATATTGTCTCAACTTAAGATAGAGAAATCTTTATTTGATGAATCTATATTCTGCATGACTCAATTTTGTGAGTTTCATCTTTACTACTTTACTACTAATTTTTATAAATATTAAATATTAAACTTCTGGAAAACAGGGATCGTTGGCTTATATTTTAACATACTTGAGCCTTTTAAGTTGTCAAGAAACTTTAGATAAGCAGATGGGTAGATAATTTTATGGAACAGTTTTAAGAAAAGTAGAGTAAATTATCTCATGAAATGAACTTCATTCACCTCCTTATTAATAGTAGCACACATTTTCTCCACATCTGGAGCTCTGACTATAATTATAAATGAAGTTCTTTCTACAGGTATTGAAGAGAATGGTTATTATGTCTCATGAGAAGAAAAGATAATATTTGAAATACTACCTAGGATTAGTTTTTGAAATATTTTACTGTTTATGCTGTTACAGTTGTCCCACTTTTCCCCGCTTCATCCTCCTCCATCCAGCCCTCCCCCCACTTCCAGAATCAGTAGGGAGCCGTTTGTAAAGGCCAATAGTATATGGGGTATCATCTGCCCATATAGTTCTTGGCTCTCTGCAGTATAGTCAGTTACTCTTTTTCATAGAACCAAAATTCTGCATCTCTCAGCCAAACCAAATAACTTGTCTATAAATGAGAAGAAACATGAGCTTATTTAGCTAAGTGGGTCATAAAAATTATTCATTACGTAATATTGTATATCTAAAGGCAAGTGTCCTAAATAATCAGTTTTTAGGTGGCATTTGGTATATTTTAAATCTATTTGCATGATTGCTTTTCAGAATATATCTTGGTTCAAAAGAGACATTTCTTAGTGCTCGTATAATGTTAGATTTCTTTAGTAATGTTTTTTAGAAAGATATAGTTAGCTTGCTTGTTCAATTTTTAGAGTTGTTTTGTGTCCAGCATTACAGAGTTCTCTGGCAGCTACAAGATGACATTGATGATTTTTTTTCAGGAAATACAATGAACAGCACTTAAAATATATTTGTGTGGAGAGAGTAGAGGAATAGTCTTAATCATTAGCTGACGCATTTTAAAATGTCAGCTGGCAATTGACAACCTGCTCTTAATTAGGAATGGCTTATATACCAAATATTCTGTACTATACCATATCTAAATTATTTACTGGTCTTACTCTATATAGAAGCAGTTGTTCAAATAAGTCACAGTTACCCGCTTCCCTGTCCTTTATATGACATATTAGATAGCATTCTAATTTCACATTCAATCTAGTAAACGTCATTTAAATGTAAACCTCTAAATTATACCAGATGCCTTGAAAATTTTTAAAAAATATTTCTTATTTTGCATCACATACTTTAATACCATATTTTTGTTCTTATGTACTGTTCTCAACTGCTTTATTATTCAAATAGGAATTAAATGGCCTATTTTTCTCTTCTTTCTTCTCTGAGAAATAGTTTCTAATCAATAGCTGACTGAAGTGAGACTTAAAAGATTAGATTTTTGTTAAATCTGCCCTTCTCTCAATCTTTCATTTAAAGCCCAATTTACTCATAAAAATATTTTGGCATATAATAAGTGACCACTCTCTTCTCTCACCTTCCAACCTTAGCAGCTCAGCCTGCTTAGTCCCTGCACTTAGCCCTAGCCCTTTCCCAGATATATTTGTACATACTGTGTGTTGTGCTAAACTGTTTACATGTGTAATTATTTCTCTCAAAAATTTTAGAGACGAAGCCCAATTTTTATTCTGTTCCGTAGTTAAAACTATTCAATAATTATGAGTATTCTGCTAGTTAGAAACATTTGTCAACTCTGCTTTGAAGTTTTCACTTATTGAATATGTAATATATACAGAGATTGTATGAAGGCTCTAGGGAAATACCAAAGAAATAAAAGCAAGGCCACATCTTTCAGGAGCTTATTTATAATTTACTTGGGAACATAAAGCATAGCCGCAGGAACTAGGACTGTCCACAGGAACCATCAGTATATGCTGTTCTCACCAAAATGTTTAATCAAAACTACTTCTCACCCAAATGTTTAACCTGGGCCTCATCTTGAGGAAACAGGCAAATCTGTGCTTTGGAACATTCTCTAGAACAACTGTTCTGAACTATTCTACAGTGTCAGTGTCATGACAGACAAAAAAAGCCAGGGTCTGGTGGGATAGTCTTCTCTAGACTAGATGAGACTAAGGAGACATGAAAACCAAATGTAATGTGTGATCTGTGATTGGATCCTTGATCAAAGGTGTCTGCTACTAGCTTTCAAATGTTTCTGGAAAAATTATGTGTCTCCATATATCTAGATATTCATATATCCATATAGAGAGAGATATACACAAAGGTGTCAAAAATGTTAACAGTTAATGAATCTTGGTGGAAACTGCAGATGTTGGCTGTACAATTCTACCAACTTTTCTGTAGATAAGGACTTTTTCAAAATTAAGAAGTTGGGATGAAATAAGAGAAAAAGAACAAGGAGATTAACAGATAAACATTTGAGATCATAATGCATGAGAATACTAAGTAATAAGAATAAAGCAGACTCAGTCATGGGTATGTTTTTGAAATGGGCTTTACTCAGTTAATAGACGGGAATTGGCAGGAGACAGATACTCAGTCAGCTGTTCTCATTGGAAAATGAAGTTTACTCTGCTGTCATGAAAATACGGCTGCATTAGAGAACATCTTGTCTTTAAAGTATCTATGCCAAATAGTGGTATCATCTTTATTATATTTCTTAATTCTTTTTGCTCTTATATATTTAGGTCTGTGATTGTATTTAACCCCTTTCTCTTGAGACATTGAAAATGTGTAGAATTTGCATTCTTTATAGAAGAACATAGTAATTTTTTATTCTTTGAATTCACTGTCAAACCAACTGCTGCTCATTTGCATTAGATCCCGTGGTTTATTATTAGTTGTACATACTGCTTTTCAGCACAGCACTTCGGATGAGTGCTTCTCAACTCATAATGTGCCTGCTAATCACTAGTCAAAATACACATCCTGATTCAGAAGGACTAAGATGCAGCCTGATATTCTGGATTTCTATAAAGTTTCTGTTGGGTGGAAACCTCTTTAGGAGGTAATCGGAAATCAGCCTCTATTCTGGAGAGCAGGGAGAGAGAGAGAGGAGGCCTTAACTGGGTTTAGTTGTGTACAGTTCAGGTAGTCTCATCACCACATTTCGATCTCAAGGCTGTTGTCCTCAGGCAGCTTCTAACATGGGGAAGGCAAGTGGAACACACAGTCCAAGCATGGCGGGGTGGGTACAGGGGGTGGTGAGCTTCCAGCTGTTCCTGTCAAGCTTGTGGGTGGGTCAAACCAACCATCACATCTTTTTGAAGACCTCCACAACAGCTTCCACTTGATGTCAAAACTGATGCTTCTAGGCTTTCAACCATGAATAGTGAAGATCTAGAACATAATTCTCAGTGGGATTATGGGAATTAAGGATGGTGAGGCACTTGTATTTAAATTCATATTTCTACCTCCCCAACAAAATCCAAATTCCTTACCTAGACCAACGAACCCTTTTTAGTAAAGGCCTTATCCTGTGCTCTAACCTCTTGTTTACTAGCCACACTGGCTTTTTGGTTCATTGAATGCATCAAACCTTTTCCACTTACAGGCTTCTGCACTCACCATTTTTTCTTAGAATGCACTTCTCCTGGCTCCTTATGCTTTGCTCCATGTTATCCATTTAAGGTTTCAGCTTAAATGACATTCTCTTAGAAAAACCTTGCTTTGTCATTATATATATATATAATATGATATATATATTCTGTTACTTGCTGGTTTGTTTATTGCCTTTCTTTTCCTCTGTTACAAGGTTTTTAAGGACAGGAACTTGCTATATTCCCAGTACTTAAGAACAGTGCCTGAAACATAGTAGACATTACATAACTTTTGTTAAATGAATGAACAGCTGAACCAACTTCGATTCTAACAGAAATTCTTAGCTGAGCATAACACCATGATGATAATTACTGTCAGAGTGAGCCCTTCTGATTGATGGTACTAAGGTAATCTACCCTTACTTCAGGTGATTTGGAACACCCTCCACCACTACCACCACCATCACCTCCCCACCAAAAAAAAAAAAAAGGTGGGGGGGTTGAATAATACAGTTCTGAACGTTAGTGAAGATACTGTGTTCTATTGCCGGCGACCTTTCTTATACATTTATCCAACAATTACTCAGTTTTCCGCTTTATGTAGAAAACTCCTTTTCTAGTTTAACCTCATAAAACTACCTGCACTGTGCAATGAATTTTTATCTTAAGTATATGCGTGAGTAGGAGTTCCGTATATAGTAATCATCCAAGTTAATAGTAGTGTTCATTTAATCAGTAGTAATTACGAAGTTGGAGTTTGTCCAGGATGTTCGGAATGGCATTCTTACTTTCAGATAGTGAAAACAAGTCCTTTTGTGATCACAGATAATCATAACATTGAGATTAATCTTACTAAGAATAGGTCTAGATACCCTGTTATTGAGGTGGTGCTTTCCTAGATTTTTCGTATAGCGCTGGTTTAGGTCTGATTCAACACGCAAATAAATCACAGCACCACTCCCCACATTGCTTATGTTTTCCCTGAAAGTCTTTTCTGATTACTTGCTAGCCTGACTTGGCTTCAGTTATAAAATCTGACAAAAATTACAGTTTAGGTTCTGCTCCAGGCTAGGCATAAAAACATCTCTTTTCATCTACTGTGTCTTATCTATTACTGATGAAACATCTTTCTTGATAGCCTGTTTCAATCAGAGTATGGAAATTCTCTTTGAATAAAGTCACTGTGGTGACTATTTTTTTCTCCCCAAGCTAGAGTTTTCAGTGTCTTTGGTCTCCTTAGCTTCATTTGAACATGTGTTATTAGTTTTGCTCCTTTTTGCCTATCACTTTATCTTCATTAATGCCAAGTATAGTCAGAATCCATAAAATAAACCGAGTAGAAGCTTGCTTACCTACTCTCCATTTCCACTTACTCCTTGATACTCGAGCTTTATCAGGGTCTTGGGCAGAAGGTTCACTGTAAAGGAAAAGAAAAAAGAACAAGAAAAACCGAAAGACAAGGCAAGTGTTGTAAGAGAGGTAAGAAGGTAGAGAATGGTGATGGACCAGGAACTGCAGCTAGACTAACTAAAGGGAAAAAATAAAGGTGAAGATGGGAGTGACAGAAAATTTTGGAGACCTGAAAGGATAAAAAACATGACTAAAAGGAGAAGTGGCTAAATTAATACTTTAAAAAGAAAACTTAAAAATACTGTTCTTCCACAAGGGTTATTTAGTTGGTTATGTCCTTGGAAATCACTTCTGAAGAAGAGAGTAGGATCGTATAAACTTTCAGTGGTATGTAAATGACACTTCAGAATGTTCAGACTATATTCTCCAGATCAATGTGAAGAAGGGCCACTTTAACCTTATTGACATCATTTGTTTGCTTAGCGCTTTTTTCTTTGCTATAAAGGAAAGGTAAATTTCAGCTCAGCATCTTTTGATTTATTGCAGATTGTAAGTCAGCCACAGTTTTATTAATGAGGCTTTAACATATTGCCTTAGTTAAATGTTGGTGAGATAGAAAAAAATACCTATGCATCAAGCATGTAGGCTTCTGTATTCAATTAGTCGGAGATTAGAGAAAGATCCTGAATGTTGTGAAGATGTTAGCAATGAGTGTGGAGAATTTAAAAGCAATGTTAACGCACCTGAATTTCCCTCAGAATGAATTTGGGAAATAAAATTCAAAAGTCCTGCATAAGTGTTTAGACTATGTCTCTTAGTTTTGACTGACACTCTTTAGCAACCTCGGCATTTACCCAAGACAATAAAAAGGACAAGAATAAGTCAGTGGACCTTGTTGGGCTTGTCCATATGAGAGAAGTGAACAGGGTGGTTTGAAAGTTGAGATTATAATGAATGTAATGAAGAAAATAAGCAATTGAGAGAGATGTCCACAGAATTTGGAGATCTTAGAGGTCTTTAATGATTGCTTTTGTGGGATTGCTGTAGTGGATAAAACCTGAAACTCTCAACGTCCAGGTTTCTAAATCAGAATCATGATATGAATAATGGCTGCTCTCCTTTCCTTTCAAATCCTTCTAATTTTTTTTTGTTTGTTTTACCCTTTTGTGCAAATTGGACAGTAATAAGTTAAGGAAATTAGCTGGAGTTGTGGAGGGGTGATTGGACCAGAACTGAAGGTACATGGCTCTTGGGCTTCAGTTTCTTTATGTGTGAAATAAACGGCACAGGATATCCTAGATCTCTTCCACCTCTGAAATACTGTTATATAAACAAGAGAGTTGGAAATGACGGCAGTGCAAGATTTGTGTCTTGTTCTGTTCTCTCCCTTTATTAAACTTCCCTGAATCCAACTAGGGACACAATCCTTATTTCATTGGTTTTCAAACTGTATTTCTTGGAATTCTTTGGCTCTAATGTACGTCAGGCATCACTGTGTGAGGCTGGAAGGAGGAGACTGATTAGTCAGGATTCATTCTGCTCCTGTCCCCGCTTCTGTTTTGTATACTAATTTTAAAATAATTTTAAAATAATTTTTCTCTATTTCAGTATTTTTTTTTCCATATCATAAAAGCAGTGAATATCCTTGCTAAGGAGCTTCTGCAGACCTCAGGCCACCTTCACAAGCGCGACAAAAACAAGCCTCATGTTATAAAACCAAGACTTAGTTCCTGGGCCTACACAGGCTGAATGAAGCCTTGCTTCTCAGCGTTGCCCATGAACCTGGCCCTCACACGGAGACCCCATAGAGGTGCAGAAACCCGAGCCCCACTCCAGACCCACTGAATCAGAATCTGCATTTTAGCCAGAGTCATCTCATCTGCACATTGAAGTTGGAGAAGTCCCGAAGCAGTCCAGGGCATCGTCCAGCTTTCCTGGGCTCTTTATCTCTCATTGAAGGACACGTGTTGAACTAAGTGTGTTCTTAGAAAGGCTTGGTTTAATCTTGACCTGTCTGAGGACGGGTGGGGGAAGGGGCACTCGAAGCTCATGTCTGACTCTTACTTCTGCCTGAGTCTTTCACAGCAGTGTACGCTTACGTTTGTACCACTATGATCTCCTCTAACATTTGGTTTGTGGAACACTCTTTTCTCAGACTTCAAACTAACATCTCCTTTTATCTCCCTCTTACACCATCACATCCATATGAAATACCAGCTTTTGCAAAATAAAGCTGAGTAGCTAAACATGTGTTAAGCACACTCGAACCACCAGCTCCCATTCCTATTCTCTTTGCCTTCTATTTCCCCCTGATTTTTGGCCGGAATACTGGAACTTATTTTTATAGAACCAAAGGCTTATGTGAAATAATTTACCATTAAGTGACAGTTGTAAGGACTTTTGATATTCAACATAATAACTTTTTTTAAGGATTCAGTTTTTAGGTTATCTGATTTTTCATTTTCTGTTTCTTATTCACTTGCTGTTTGTTATTTTCATTCTGCTTGGCGCCTTCCTCGAAGAACAAATAGGAAAGAATATGAGAACCTAGAATCATACATTTATTTGGCCCTTTGTTTTGGTGGGGAGAAATTGAAAATGTCTGCTAAAATATCTGCTAAAATATTTTCTAATGCAACATAACTTTAACTACATTCAGTTTTCAGATTTTATTTTAAGGTATGTGAGTGTGCATGTGAGGAAGATAAAAAGATAGGGTTCATTTAATTTCCCTTCTAAAAACTCCATTATTTCTCTAGAATATGAATTACTATTGCTTCCCCTAAAAAATAAATTTTACTTCCAGAAGCTCATTTTCTTTAGCGCACATTCTCTGACGTTGCCACCTTTGCCCTGTTCCTCTTCTCTGCCCTGCAACAGCCCTTAACCAGCAGGCAGCCGTCATCGTCGCTCTTAACTTGCTGACTAATCTGCTAGAAAATGCTCCAGGATATCTTTATGTAACTAACTTTATTCTAATGTGTAAAGACTGATAAATTGTCAGAAGTATCCTGTTGACAATCCTCTGCTTTAGAGGCTGAAGTCATAGTTTACAGATGCTTTCAATTCAATATAGGGTGGTGGGCCGCCACCCCTCACCTCATCCCTATCTTCTTCTCTACCCCCACACTGTATCTAGTCGCCAGAAGAGATTCTTAACCACTTGGTGTTCATCATGTAAAGATTTGTGTATGAAAAATATGAGGTCTGTCCAAAAAAAGTCCAACCCTTGTTCATATAACGAGGAGTTTGCATGACATCGATATAATCTGACAGCCAAGGAGAGTGGACTGGAATGAGCATGTGTGAACATTGATGACTTCATTGTACTAGACAGTGGGGGTGGTAGACACTGCTGAGTGAGCATGCGTGCTGTGTGGCTGTCACATTCAAAATGACTGAGCAAGTGGAGCAACGAATCTGCATCAAATTTTGCATTAAGCTTGATCATTGTTCCTTGGAAACTATTTAGATGATTCAGAAGCCTTCAGCTATGGGCAACTGGTGATTGGCAGCTTCATTGCAACCACGTGCCTGCTTGTGCATCAGATCTCGTGCAGAGGTTTTTGGCAAAACATCAAATCACCCAGGTGACTGAACCCCTGTATAGCACAGATATGGGCCCTATGACTTATGGCTTTTCCCAAAACTAAAATCACCTTTGAAAGGGAAGAGATTTCAGACTGTCGATGAGATTCAGGAAAATACGAGAGGGCAGCTGATGGCAATTGGGAGAACTGCAAGAGGTGCCAAGGTGCCTACTTTGAAGGGGACTGAGGCATCATTGTCCTATGTACAGTGTTTCTTGTGTCTAGTATCTTCTTCAACAAATGTCTCTATTTTTGATAGTAAATGGCTGGATATCTTCTGGATAGACCTCATATATATCATTTTCCTGAGAAATAGTGTATCACTGCTTTTGCAGCTGGTGATATTTAAGCTTATCAAGTTCTATATTAAACAACTTAAAATTTTTTAAACATGATTTACACTTGAAGAATTTTTTATATTAACTAATCTTTTGTATACTCTTAATTCTAGGGAATTAAAAGAGCAATATTTAGATTTTTTAAAATTTTATTTTACTATATCACATCTCTAATTTTATCTTTTTTATGAACAAACTTATGGTGTCTCCACTTCACACTTTAAGTCTTCTGATAATCATCATGTTTTGTTTAATCATTTTGGCTTAGCAATTAATTTTTTTTGTCTGGTTGTTAATGAAAATGGATTTTTAGGTGTAACAAGCCTGAGAAGAAAACAGATTTGCGTGGAGTTTTCCTGTACCCTAGTGCTGCCTGCCTCTTCGTGTGTGCAGGGATCCACCCTGCCCTCACTCCATGTGAATGTGCGCACTGCACTGCATTGCAAATGACTGCGGTGTGCGATTTTGGTTTTAGGGCCCTCTTCTACTCTTTTCTGAGTGTGGTGGTAGCCCTCTCTATGATGAATCAGTACTTACAGATCACACTATATTTTTCTTAGTTAGAAACCTTGTTTTAAGTTCTGTAATTGTCAGAGTGGTGTGATTGGTTTTAAATGCCCACATGGAAAGTATTTTGCTATCATTAAATTTCATTTTTATTAAAATTGTACTTAAGTAATGAGTGTGTTCTCTTCTTTTAGGTGCGCTTTGTAAAGAATATTACTTCCTGGAAAGAGATGAAACCAGGATTTTATCATGGACACGTTTCTTATTTGGACTTTGCAAAGTAAGTTATACCTAAAATGACATGTCAAAGAATGCGTTGTACTTTAGCAACCTAAAAATGAATAAATTCAGTAAATTGTTATGATTTTGATTTTTTTTAAAAAGTACTGGCTTGCCTTTGCCATATTTAGATATGTAATTTAAATATACCTTCTAGTGTTTTACTGCCCTCTAGTGTTCATAAATTGGTAATTGTCATTAATTTCAGGAATTCTAGGTAGATTAAATTTAGGTAATACTCTTTAAAGGTATTTATCATTATTGTATTTATGCTTTTTATACAACCAAACGAAACTTTTAAGAGAGCCCCAAGTTTTAACCTAGAATCCAATCAGATTATGACTTACAATGTCATTGACAGAGAACTAAGAAAGCAAAGAAGTCATTATTCAGTTATTGGTGCTCCAGTGCTTCTGCTGCTTAGCCAAGACACAGTAAAGCATACATGTTCCCTTGGGCTACCTTGTTTTAGCTTTAAAATTAGGATGTATTCAAAAGAGATATTTGAAAATATAATGGTTTTCCTCTATTTTTCTATATAGTTATTTTTCTGATACTGGAGCTGAGTACCACTCATTTTCCATATTTTATGAGAGAAGTAGAATCAGGGTATTTTCTATCATAATTCTCTCAAGAAAAGCTCATAGAACTAGAGGCCTCCTTACAATATCCACACACTATGTAGCTCCCCCTAGAGTACATGCTACTTTCAGTACTAATCAGAAAACTGGTCAAAAGGAATATTCTAAATACAGGCAGCTTGTGAATCCCATTTAAATACCATAGAGTACCATTATAGTAAAACCCCAAATCCAAATCATTTGCCTAATCACATTCTGTACCAATTTCAAAAACATTAAAAATATATTTAAAAGTTATCTAAGCTTAGATATGTTTACTTGGTCTTTTCTTAAGCAGCCATGACATCAAAATTACACAGTTGTCAATTTTAAGGAGCATTCTGGGTAAAATTTAAAAATTAAATTGATATCCTGTTGTCAGTTTCTTAAATTTAAAAAGAAAATGTTGAATGAAATATTACTGATTCAGATTAATAATAAGTCTTAACTTTTTGAAAAGCATATAAATAAAAAAGAATCTCCCAAATATTGCATATACAAAACAATATATTCTTATTACTAGTTGTTCTCACGGTATTCAAGATCTTCAATAAAATGGTAGTTCTAAAGTTAGATGTGCATTTTTCTATAAATAATTCATATTGCAATATTGAAAACATTTCATAGGCATCTTTAAAATAAACTAATTATTTTTTCTTTGCAGAGGCATTGAATCAATTTCATAAACTTCATTCATATGCATATTTCCCCTCAGGGCTGCATTATCCTTCAGTTGAATGTTTGTTACCCTTTCACCTAAATGATTTATTTTTTCCACACAGAGCTTGGTTTCTAATACTTGAGGTTTTCATTATTAAAATAATAGAGCACTTTTGCTTTTGGCAAAAGTCTTGTACTTAGAACGAAATTCTGATGATATATGCTGGAGTTCTTTCATTTGAAAAAGTATAAAGCTTCTTGAAAAAAATTAATCTCATTTATTAAATACAAACATGAACATTTAAGGGTTTGTATATTTTCATAATGAATTTCATGTTATTGGAAGTGAAAAGTATTGTGAGAATTTTGAATAGACTTTTACAACATTTTAAGCAAATACCTAAAAAATCAACCAGAAGAAATACATTTTGATATATGTAGTCAAGAACTATTGTAGATATAACTAGTATCTTTTAAAGTAATTTTTAGTTTGATAGCCATATGCACCAGGAATGGGTAAAGAAGAAGAAAAAATTTTAAAACACTTTAGCCTTCAAAACATATTCTTGACTGGCATAGTACCTTGTAGAGTCCACTAAAATACTTGCCCACAGGAGAAAACGGTCAATTTTGGTGAAAGAGATATTTAATCACAATGCTTTTTGATTGCCTTACCAGAGACGCTAAAGAGTGTAAACCCAGGAAATGTAGGAGATTCAATAGTGAAATAAAAAATGAGAAGTGCTTTTTCTTTAGACTGATTACTAAGAAGCACACATTTTATTTGCAGGCCTATTTCTGCTCAAGCCATGTTTTGGTTATATTTATATGGTTTTATTCAGAATGTTAGAATAATAAAAATATCTCCTTGTTACATATTTGTATAATTCCTGACTGTTCCTTTTTGTCCAAATTTGATTCTTGATTTTTTAAAGCACATTTTCTAGTTCTTCTTTTCCATTTTTCCCTCTAGTGTTCAATGACTATTTTATTTTCTTTTTAATTGGTAGACAACACAATTTTAAAATAATGTAAGTATCATAAATTAATGTCATAAGTTCATAAATTTTTCAGTTAAGAAATGTATAGGTTGGACATTTTCCAAATGTCCTAGGGTGCAGACAATATAAAGTCAAATAGTTTCAGTTCTTATCCTCAAAGAGTTCACTGAAACCCCATGTTTTCTATAATTATCAGTTCATTATGTTTCTTTATAAAGAGTGAAAATATTACAGATTACCCTTTTTAAAATCATACTATTTATTGATGAGCAGCATCTGTTACCCCCATTTTGATTTTCTTCAAATGATACAAAAGAAAAACATTAGAGGTTTCAAAAACCTTTTCAGTAACATTTTCTTTATAAAGTTCATCTAAAAGAAAACTTTTTAAACTGATTTTTTTCAGACTCTGTTGAGATTTTTTTATATTCTGGTGACCTAGGGGTCCCATGCCAGCATCTGTTTTAGAAAGACTTTGGAAATTACAGTTGATACAGCAGCCAGTTTTATTCAGACGTACATCGGGTGCATCTGTACCTTGTGGCTGTCCCCAGGAACGAGCATGGGTGTTCGTCACCATCCTTGCGGTTTCTCAGTATCACCCCTGCTGTCTCTTTCAGAACAATTGCAGTGAATCAGTAAAAAAGCAGATATATCAGGATAAGAAATAAATAGCTAAATGCTTCACTAGGTCTGAAATATCTTAGAGAATAATCAAGTGACAATATTTTAGGCCTAAATAGAGTTTGTTAGTATATAGATACATATAAGATTATCTCTTTTATTTCTCTGTTGAGCCAGTTGAAGTTTGCACCATTTTCTATAACTTTCAACGTATATCTCATAACACTGGAGAAACATTGTAAAAATAATTTTAATCATTACAGGCACTCTGTGAAAGTTGCATTTTTATTGACCTTGCACTTCCAGCTCTTCCTACAGCACTGATCCCGCAGGCAGTAGGGAGCAGTCTCTGAAGTCAGATCTGCAGTTAAACCCACACAGCTCCTTTCCAGCTCTGTGGTCTCAGCTACGTTACTTCAGATCTTCAGTTTTCCCACTTATAAACATGAGGATAATTAATGTAACTGCTTCATGGGTGGCTGGGAAGATTAAATACCATAATGTATGTGAAGTACTTAGCTCTATGTCTCACACAGCAGTGTTTTGTTCTTTAAAATTCTGTCTTCTTTCAGTTACCATGTTGTCTTCTTGGTGTTTTCGTTTTCTCCCTGCTAGAATCTGCTGGCCCTTCTTATTTCAAACTCATAATAAAGCATTGCTCAAGACTCTGTCTTTGCCTTCATTATTCTCTTTTGGGAAGTTAACCCATTTTTATTTATCAAGACATCCAAGCAAGAAATTAAGAGTCATCTTGGACAACCCTTTTCTCCACCACATGTATCTAAGTAGTTACCAAGTCTTTTGAGTCAAGCTTCTTTCACTCGCATAATGCTTTTGACATTTATCCAATTTGATGCATGTATATCAGCAGTTAGTTCCTTGCTAGGTAGTACTCCTTTGTATGGATGCACCACAGTTTCTACCATTCAGCAGTTTCTGGATATTTGGGATATTTCTAGTTTTTGGTGATTATCAGTAAAGCTGCCAAAACACTTGCATGCAGGTTTTGTGTGGACATTTATGTCCTCACCTCGCTTCGGTACAGCCTAGAAGTGGGATTGCTGGAGTGTGTGGTAACTCGATAAGACACTGCCAAAATGTCTTTCCAAGTGGCTGTATTATTTTGCAACGTCACCAACAGTACATGAGAGTTCCAGTTGCTGTGCATCTTCACCAGCATATGGTATTGTTAGACCTTCTTTTTTTTTTTTTAATTTGGGCCATTCTGTGCCCAGCGGATGGATGCCCACTTTAAGAGAGAAATAATTACTTTTAAAAAATCACTTACTCACCACATTATCATTAGTGGGACCAACATATACCAACAGGTCATTCTCTGTTTTTGAAACAAGACAATGGGGACTTGTCACTAGAAGGAGATGGAAGTTTCATACCTTTTTGGGCTCAGAGAGTCCAGAATAAATAACAGCTATGTATAAGATATCCATATCCCCAGTGAATCTGCTGTTTAACTAGAAATGTTAAATATAGTATAAAGCAGAAATCTCAAAGCGTAATGCTCCCTAAAGGCTATTCAGCCCTCTTTCAGCTTTATCATCTTGTGTTTAGGTTTGTCTTGCCAGTTGACAAAGGTTCCCTTCAGATGCTCTGTGTATGTGCTTGTTCTTTTAACCATTCTTGATGTTCATTCATCCATCCAAACTATATATTAGACTATATTTGTAAAGAAATGAGCCTTGTTTGTATTCCTTGTTTTGTCATACTACCTATGCCGGCATGTTAAGAATAAGGTTCCTAAACTGTCTTTTTACCAACCTGCTGCTCAGATTATATTTTTCCCCTTTTGATTCTTATATAAATCCTAGGTTCTTTTTTTAAAAAAATTTATTTATTTATTTATTTTTAGAGAAAAGGGAAGGGAGGGAGAAAGAGAGAGAGAGACATCAATGTGGGATTGCCTGTCATACACCCCCTGCTGGGAGACTGACCTGCAACCCAGGCATGCACCCTGACTGGGAATCGAACCAGTGACCCTTTGGTTCACAGGCTGACACTCAATCAATTGAGCCACACCAGCTAGGGCTAAATCCTAGGTTCTTACCAAATCTGCTCTTCCCAAAAAGATCATGTTCTAAAAGATCAATATAGTTTATTTTCCTGGAATAAAGATAGGTTTTCTCCTCTTCCACCTGAGTCCTTGTGAGGAGCAGTTCAGATGGCTGGCCAGGGTTAAAGGTGGGGTCAGTGACCACAGAACATATTTTTCCATCCTGTACGAAACCACCTGGTTGGCAGAAGAATTAAACATATAAACCTAAAAGGGTCCTTGTTTCCTAACCAGCCAAGTTGAATGGCCCAGATACTATTTTTATCTTGCCTATTTTCAGTTATAATCTCTTGCTTCCATGTTCATAGAAGCATACTCTAACTTACAAATAATAATTTCAGAGTAAGTTCACACACATTATCTCATTAAAATCATATGTATGCATGTCCCAGAAAGTCATTTTCTTAATAGCAAGAAGAGTTTTATAAAGTGCCATATCCCCTTTTCCCTGCTACTTGGTAAGAATTGCTGCCAGTTCCACATGTCAGGAGCCAGGGAACAGGAGGAAAGGGGATGCTTGGTGGGAGATGGTCTTTTGGGAGAAGGTAGTTCCTAAGGGAATGGCTCAGGGCTGGTCAGTAGCTAATAATGGAGAGCTTAAGGATGGTTCCCAGGGAATCCCACAATTTCAAGAACAGAGTCATTGCCCCACTGTCGGTGCTTTTCCTTTCGTGTTGGTTCAGCTTTCTCAGTTAAGGTAGCCACTAGGCATTCCTGGTGCCTCCCCACCTTCTCAGTTCTGAGTACACCCTCCCAGAGAAAGGCTCTGTAGGTGGCTAATTCACAACAGGTTATTCAACCTAATTCTACTGTGTGTCAACAGTGGTGCCAAAACAGCGAAGAAGAAGGAAACAGCCCCTAACCTCATGGACCTTCTGCTCTAATACCCAAAGTGATAATGCCATACATTTGTAGCAATACTATTTCTTCTTTTAAAAAATTATGAAAAAAAAATTTTATTGCATTATTGGTTTTATAGATTTGTGATCTGTTCAGTGAAAAAATACATACCAAGTTCTGACCAACCAACTCACAACTGTTATAATAATGTTTTGTAAAAGAATTCTCTCTAGTTTTCAGTATTTCCAAATGTACAAAGAATTTACTGACTTAGAGCTACTTAAATGATGAGAAAAGGCCTAGAATTCAAGAGAGCTGACCCCCTTTTACTACTCACAAAGCAGTCCTTACTGAATACAACCTATTTGTAAGTTAGAAACTTCCTGTTCAGTTAATTTTGATTAGTTTGCTGAAATAATCAAGTTATCTAGTCTCCTTGCTTTTTCTCTTCTGTGGTCTCTTTTCACTACTCTCTTACTGAAGAATTTAGTATAAAACATCTGTAGAATGCTGTTTGTGTGTAAGACATTGATTGTAATAGGCAGAAGGGGAAAATATGATATTGACTAGCTTAGCTCTTTGCTTTTTAGTACCCTTGGGAAAAGATTTCAGTAAGAAGGGAAGTTTAAGCTATAAGTTGTTTGCTGAATTGCGGGTTTCTGTGCGCAGATGATTGAGTCTATCAAGAGTGGTTAAAAGAAGAAGGAACTTCCACTGTCTTTGACTCCGAGTCTCACAACTTGGGCTTAAGTCTATCATATCTCATTGTGGTTCTCATTTTTAGAGAGATTGCTAATATTTCTAATCTTTCAAAGTAGTACTAATCAGTAGGCCAGTATTCGTGTATACTAGGTTCTGTGAAATATAACAGTGTGATGTACTGTGCTGACCCTCAAATGGCTTATCGTGATATTAGGGAGAAAAGACTTATAAGAGAAATACTTAGTAGGACAAACTAAGAGTAAAATTGCCTGATAATAGTTGCTCCTGGGTACAGGTAAGAAATGAAAGAAAATAGCACCGTATGCCGGAGTCATCAGGAGGCTTCTAGATGTCACAAGATTTCCTCCTTGCCCCTCTACACTTTCTTCCGAAAGAGCAGCCAGTGCCACCGCCCCCAGCTTTATTGAGATATAATTGTTATATAAAATTGTTCAAGGTATACAACATGATGATTTGATAGATGTTTGCCACAAAAGGGTTAATGCATTTCACCTCACATGGTTACGTTTTTGTTATTGTTGTTATGAGAACATTTAAAATTGACTCTCATAGCAACTTTCAAGTATATTGTATAGTATTGTTAATTGTATAGGCATTATGCTATACATTAGTCCCATGTTGTGACACTTCTTTGCTGACTCACTTAGACCTCCCTCCCAAACCTTGTAATGGTCTTCAAGACCCACATGATCTGCTCTTCCTCTGCCCCACCCCCATCTCTCTGTTCTCGTGCCCCATTAATATCCCCTTTCTGATTCTGCTGCACCCAGAGGGATCTCCTTGTATTTCTCAAAAATACCTGGTACTTAGCTGCTTTAGGGCCTTCATACTTGGAAGCCTCATCTTCTGGCACACTTTCCCCCAGATGTCTACATTGGCTCCCTTCTCATCACATAATGCCCGTGATGTCTTCCTGAAAAAACCCATTTTGGATTGTCCCCACCCTCACTTCTCCTGGCAGTCCCTGTTCCCTTTCACTGTATTTTTTTCTCTCTAGTACTTTTTGCCATCTGACATACTTGCCTATTTATTTGTTTATAGTCTCCCCCCAAGTAGAATGTTAGCTCCAGAGGACGAGGAACTTTCTTTTACTGCTATATCCCTAGTATTAGAATAGTCTATGGCATACATTAGGTACACAGAAAAGTATTTTTTGAATGAATTTATGTAATAGAAAAAGAAGGGTGATATTCTAGTTAAGAAAGATAATGAGCAAAGCATGTAAGAAGAAATAGGAAGAAGTATAGTAAGAAACAGTAATAGGAGGGGGGTAAAGAGGCAGGCCAAATTATAACGGATTGATGTTCTCTTATTTGAAAATAAAGTCAGATCAACAAGTTGGTACCTAAGACATAAGGCAAGAAGACATTAACAGCCAGGCCAAGCGTTTGGGTTTGATATCAGTGTAAATTGTAGAGTTATTTTCATCTTCTAAGAAGTGTGATCTAACAAATGGTGTTTTAAGAATATCGGTTGAGAATTGGTATGGAAGATAGATTGAAAGGGAGAGAGACTGGATGTAAGAAAACCAGCTAGGTGATTGCAGCACTCTAAGCAAGAGATCTAGGGAGAGGCCAGTGATGAAGAGAAACAGAGTCATTGACAAAGGAAGGTCAGATCTGTGAGAAAGCCTACAAAAGAGCAAATTAAAAGGACTTGGTAACTGTACTAAAAGAAGAATAAAGGAAGGTCAGGATAAGGTTTCAAAGACTAGCACAATTAAAATTGGGAGCCAGCTGGACAATTAGAGTGTCTGCAGAGGTTGCTAATGTAAAAGGCTCATGTTCCTTCAATTCATTCCATGAGGAAATAATGCTGAAAACACAATGTCTTTCACTTCTATCTTATCTTTAATATCAGCAATAGTAGAAAGCAGATTCAAATGGTTATACTTGTTGGGACTTATGGTTATGCTTGTTGGGACTTATGCTGTAATTGATAACATTTATCTAGTCTGATGGGCCAGAAATTGAAAAATCATTGCTACATAAAATGGAAATGTTTTATGTCATTTTGTTGGTAAAATTTTAAATTATTTTTCATTTAATGTTTCCTCCTCTTCCCTATCATCAACCATGACTTTTAAATTCCTATTTCTTATTTACTTTATTGTAACAAATAATCATAAAATATTTTCTAGTCTCCACATAGCCTATTTTATTTAAATTAATTGTTCTTCCACATAGAATGAATACCTTCTAACTTTAGGATACCACTAAGTAGAGTGAAAATGTTGATTTTACCTTTTAAATTTTGCTTTATTTCAGATTTGGTGTCAAAAAGAAGCCAATTTACATTAATGTCATAAGGGATCCCATTGAAAGGCTAGTTTCTTACTATTACTTTCTGAGATTTGGAGACGATTATAGACCAGGGTTAAGAAGACGAAAACAAGGAGACAAAAAGGTAGTATTTTATTTTTAAGATTTTTATAAAGATAATTGTCTATGAAATACAATGAACAGTATGCTTTTAAAATTTATTATTGATTATAAATGTACTACTTGCTTATTGTGGAAATGTAGAAAAGAGCCCAAAAGTATAAAGAAGCAAAAGTAAAACTACTTTATACTTGGTACTTGGGAGTATACATAATTTTCTGTCATTAAGAAATATTTTACTTATGTTTCAGGGCTGAATATTTGCTTTATTATGGTTATATTATTAACAGCATTCTGTGAGACCATTATAATTATTCATTAATATGATGTATTTGTGTATGTACTTTGGTTCTCTTAGTCTTGATGATCATCGGTTTGGTTACTTTCTTTCTTTTTTTTTTTTTTTTAAACATTTTATTTATTTATTTTCAGAGAGAGGGGAAGGGAGGGAAAAAGAGAGGAGAGAAACATCAGTGTGTGATTGCTTCTTGTGCACTCCTTACTGGGGACCTGGCCCGCAAGCCAGGCATGTGCCCTGACTGGGAATCCAGCCGGTGACCTTTTGGTTCACAGGCCTTCGCTGAACCCCCTGAGCCACACCAGCCAGGGCCAGCTTGGACACTTCTTTGCTAGAGCAGCTATTCTCAAGGAAAGAATAGTGGCTCAACAGAGTTCTTGCTTAGCAGGTTCAGTATTGGGCTGTATTCTATTTATGTGCATCTTCCACAGAAGCACCAGAGTAGCTTTTCTAAAAAAACAAACTGGTTTGTCAGCTTTTCTGGTGGAACACCTTTACCAGAACCTCGTTGCTCACAGGATTGCCCAAGGCATAGGACATACTATCTGACACAACCTGACACCTGCCTCAGTTTCTTTCAGGCACCCAGTGCTTCAGCTCATGAAATGTCACTGTCCTGCAGACTCATCATTTCATATTTTCTGTACATGTATTGTTCCCTATGTTTATAATTTCTTTCTTTCACTCTGAAAATTCTTTGTCCACCTTTAAGTCCAGCTCAAATGTTACCTCTCCCCTGAAGTCTCTTCTGGTGTCCCCAGGCAGTTAGTCATGCCCCATGCAAGGCTCCCAGAGCACTCCATTCAGACCTCTTTTAAGCATTTATTTTGTGACATATGAATTATCTCTTTACATTATTTTTGAACTTCCTAAATCAGGGGCTATATTTCATTCATCTTTATTTCCCAAGTATTCAGCCTAGTGCCTAGTTCATCTGTACGTGCTTAACAAATGGTTGAATTTTGTACTTTCTAATTCTAAAGTGTTATATGGTAGTGATGCTGGATGCTTGGTATATCATAATAATTAATATCCTCAATTAATTTTTTTCTAAGTTAGATGTACCCTGAGTGTCACATGAGGAGGCACTATTTTTTGTTTTATTTTACTTTTCTATGTTTCTAGAAATTGGTGTTTCTTTCCTTAATCTCAAAACTTTAGGCGGAAGGTGCTAATCCAAACACGGCTAACTGCCCAGACCATTATTTTTAGTGCCCACAGATCTCAGCATTATTTAATCTCCTAAAAATAATTTATTTTTTTAATAATCTCCTAAAAATAATATATACTTATGTTATTATGGAGATTCTGCAAAATTTTACAAACTCTAATAATATAACTATTTTTTGACCCAGTACTTTAGAATGTATTGATAGTTATTTCTAAATTCATTTACACGCTTACAACTTTTTTTAAGCCTTATCATTTACATTAACTGTTACTTAGTAAACATATCCCTCCCTTTCCTTCCACCAAAGCAGTTTTAATGTTGGCGAGGAAAAGACTTGCCATTGTGTAGGTTCCTACACCTACCATTTGTCGTTGTCGGCCCTGGGTACCGTGGTTTTGTGGTTTGGAGAATTAGACACTAATAATACTTAATAATAATAACTCACATTTATTGAGTGCTTATTGTGTATCAAACATTGTTTTAAGAAATCTATATATATATTTTTTCAGGTAGCCTGTACAACAGTTCTATGGAGCAGTTGCTATTACTGTCTCCATTTTACAGATAAGGAAACTGAGGCACAGAAAGGTTAAGCACCTTGCTCAGTGTTCGCTGGTGTTTAAACCCTAGTGCTCTAACTCCAGACCTCACCCTTTTAACCCTTCTATGCCCTCGAAAAAGGAGGGAGGAAATGCAACATGCTACTCAACATTTTTGTGTGAGAGATATCCCAAAGATGCAGTATTCAGTACTCAGAAGCAGATATTTTAACATAATTTCACTTTCATATTAGAAAGTTCTAGGTAGATAACGCTCTTTTAACCATTCTTCACCTTGATGGTGACAAGGTTTGGTTTATTTGTTTTTTTAATGTCATTATAAAATACCTATTAATACGCCTATTTATTAGATGTAGTATTAGTAATATCAGCAACGTACCATTGCATTACCTTAATTCTCAAGGAGACAGAGCCATCTACAGATGCCTTATTAAAGTGAAAAATTCCTGTTTTGTGACTGACAAAATGGAACATTTCAATCTTATAACATAATGAGATGTACACATTTTTATTAGTTTGACGTTTTTTCTCATGACACAAATGTTGATAACATTCTGGGGTCCAATGAGTTTAACGATGTTGCTTTATTGCAAATAATTCCTTAATATCTTTGACTAGAAAGAGTTTTCAGTAGTAAACTCACATCTATAATGTTGATAAGACTGCATAGCATATTACATTTTTGAAAATGACAGGGTTAACGTTTAGAAAATGCAAGATAAATGGGGATTAAAAGATGGCTATAATGATGTAGGAAATACCTGGCATTGGTTTCATTTCCATGAAATTGTGTATTGTTTGCACCTCAAGTAATAGTTTGAAGTAGATTAGATAATATTCAGTTCAGCACTCATGGCTAGTATGTTCTTAAACTGCAGTACTGAACTATTTTCTGTTTACACTTCACACAAATAAATTTTAGGCACGTACACCTTATAAGGTAATCTTGTAAGGCCACAGAATTTATTTTATCAGGGGAGATTTCATATACTCTTGTTTTTCCTATTTTATAGCTATAATTCTGCTTAATTTTCTCTCTGCCCAGAACCTGGAAAATAGGGCTATTAAATGATCCAAAGGCCAGCATTGAAGAGCTACACAGATAAATCAGCGGTCCTCAACCGTTTTAGTCTCAGAACTCCTTTTACTCTTAAAAAATTCTTAAGGACCACCAAAGAGTTTTTGTTTATGTAGTGTATATCTACTGATACCAATATCAGTAGATGGGAGCTTTTAAAAATACTAATTAACTTAAAAATAACAATAGGAAACCCATCATATGGTAACATTAATATTTTTATGCAAATAACCATTTTCAAAAAAACAAAAGCGTGGCATCTTGTATTTTTGCAAATTTAAAAAATATCAAGCTTAATATAAAGAGCTAGATTTTGTCACCTGCTGCTGAGTCAGTTTAATCAATTCTTTTGGTTAAAGTGTATAAAGAAAACCCAGCTTTACACAGATACTTAATTGGAAAAGGGAGAATTTCAATAGCCTTTTCGGAAAACCATGGATATTCTTCTTTAATACTACATTAAAATTTGACAAGTAGTAGTTTCTTGAATTTGTTGAAGTGTAAAATCTGAAGCCATAGCAGTGAATTCAGTATGCTCTGCTACATTAACATCCATTGATATATTTTACACTTTGATTGGATTTTAACCAGTCATACTTTTGTAACATCATGCATTAGTTATTTAGATCATATTAGTTAACTGAATATGTGAGCCTTCCAAATGTTGACACATTTTATTATACAATATCAAAAATTCACATTCATTAACATCACCATTGATCTCATCAGAAAAGTCTTTACCTGTTGGGAAAGAGTCAAGCTTATGGTGACTGGTCAAGTTTTCCAAATTTTATTTTTTTGCTTGAAAACTTAACTTTGATTACTGGCTACCACAGGGTTTCTCAACCTCCATACTATTGTCGTTATTTTGGGCCAGGTAATTCTTTGTCGGGGGGTTGCCTATAATTGTAGGATGTTTGCCAGCGTCACTGATCTCTACCCACATGCACCCCAGTTGTGAAAACTAAAAATGTCTTCCAGCATTGCCAAATGTCACCTGAGGGTCAAAACAGCTCCAGCTAAGAACTAACACTGCCAGTTGTTTCCTTTCAAGTGACAGGTGGCACGCTTTGTTCATTTAGAGAAAATGCCCGTCAAATACCCAAGTTTGAATCGCCGCAGTTTGTCTCTGAGGCCTTCTTTCAGCACAGGCTTTCTTAATGGCTCCCAAACAACGTTTACTGCACCGGTAAACCTCATCACTCACATTTCCTAAATCTGTAAATATTTATTTTGTATGACTTTAACTTTATACTGCCCTATAGATCATTAAAATTTTTATTAATTATTTTACTCTCAGAACATTAAGAGGGTTTATACTGATGGAAAGAGTAATCAGTTACTGGCTCTCAGTAACAATCTAAAGAAGGGTCAGTTTATGTTGAGAAGTACTCAGTCCCAGAGACCCAGTCCCTACCTGATTTTTGTATTTCTTTACATTAATAGGCTTATCAGCAGCTAGAGGAGTTACAATGAATTTAAAATATACTACCAAAAATATATATTAGTTTATAAAAGATAGGAAATAAGGCTGGAAGGAATTTATACTTAGCACTACCTGGCTTTACCATTGACTTACAAAATACTATCTTCATAGTCCTTGGCAGTTCACAGTTCTCTGACAATGGTTTGCTTTTTGAACATGAATTTTACTTATTCTGTCTCACAAAGGCATTTAGGAACTCACTGTTTGCTTAGGAAATATTTTATATGTAAAAAACACCACAGGAAAGCAATATAATATTTTTCCAGTTGACATATTTACAGGTTTGCTTACTTCGTTGTAGACCAGTTTTCTGTATATCAGTAAAAGGTGCGTAACCCAGAGTCAGTCTTGACCTGCATTCTTCCCAAGTTTCTCATTGGACCGTAGGTAGTTCCTTTCACTGGAAGAGAGAAAACAAAAGGAAAAGTTAGTTGTAATGGAGGTAAAGAAAGAGATGAAAATGGACATTATTTTTAGTTATTATTATTATTTTAGTTACATTTAGTTATGTATAAAAGAAGGTGGAAGTATGAACTAGAAATTGTATTCGTACCTCAAAAAATAGGTCTGACTTAATCATAGATTTGAGAGTCATCCACATTAGGTAGAAGCTGAAACAAGGGATTGAATGAAACTGTAGTTGGAAAGATATGTAGAGTTTGAAAAGAGGACCAAATGAAAAAGGAAGAAGAAAAAGAGGGGGTACAGACGTGTAACTCTGGGGAATGCCAACATTTAAAGAGCAGGAAGATAAAGAGCAGCATGACAAGGAGGCTGGTGTCAGAGAATGAGAAGACACACCTGGCAAGTCCTTGAAATGGATAGGAAAATAATTTCAGTTGCAAAAAGTTTTGTGAATTGAGGATTGAAATGTGTCCCTTTGATTTGTCAGTGGCAGGTTCACTAGGGATGTCAGAGAAAGGAATCCAAAGGGTTTAGAAGCAACTGAGAGAAAAAAAATCAGGAAATGTTTCTTTAAGATGACAGACACTTGGGCATATTAATATACCTGAAGACAGCAAGGGGTGAGCATGCAAGGAACTGGAGAAAAATTAATGGAGCAGGGTCTCAGAAGGGGGTAAGAATGGTGTTCAAAGATAGGGGAAGGAAATGTCTCTTTAAAGATGAGGGCAGTAGGGCTATAGATGCAGATAAACTTTTATCTAAGCAGGAAATGAGAGAGCTCATGCTTAGCTTCAGTTTTCTATATAAAGTGTGAAGCAGAATCATTTTCAGAAGAGGATTTAATGCAAATATAATTGCCATTACTATCAAGCATCTGTTTAATTCTTTTAACCTTCAATTTTAGTAGTTAGAGATCTAAGCTAATCATCTAAATGGTATCAAGAATATTTTGATGTTTCATGCTTTTAAAAACATTTGTGTCTAGTTCACAAAAAAATTGCTCTTTCTAAAAGCCATAAATGGTTTTTTAAAAAGATTTTATTTGTTTTTAGAGAGAGGGGGAGGGAGGGAAAAAGACAGGAAGAGACACACTGATGTGAAAGAGAAACATTGATTGGTTGCCTCTTGTACACACCCCGACCAAGGACCAGACCCGTACGCCAGGCATGTGCCCTGACCGAGACTTGAACTGGCAACTTTTCACTCTGCAGGATGATGCCCAACTGAGCCACACTGGTCAGGGCAAAACCATAAATGGTTTTTAAGTGAAAAAAACTGATCATAACTTTTTGTTTCTCTGGTGATTTTGTGGGTGAGAAAGAGTCTGGAGTAAAAATGGTATTGAGTTGTCTTCATTTGGTTTCACTAGGGAATACTTGGTTTATTTTATTCAAATATTTACATAGAAATGGGAGAATTTCTGTTGTATGCTAAGATCTGACACACACATGCATGTTCACCAGTTTTTGATCATTCATAGTTTTTGTTCCCCCTCCACATCTTCCCTGCCGTCTTTGGGTTGTTTCTTTTAGTTGATAGGAGCAAAACACCTCCCCCAGATAATAAGAAAGAACCATAAAGGAGGTGAAAGCCCAAACTTTTTTTTTTTTCTTTCATATTGTCTGTTAAAACATTTGGTAGGTGAAGTAATTAAAGTAGATGCTAAGCTTCTAAAACAAAGGAACCTGGATCTAGAAACTCAGGAGCCTTTACTCCAGATGAGTCCTCTTTCTACTCCTTCATGCTCCCCCTTCTCAGAGATTGCAGCGGGTGTTTGTAGATGTCTCACTGCAAAAGCACAGCTCCCAAGTTTGTTCTCTGGTATCTCAATATTATATCATTTCAAATAGATAATGCCTTCTGTTAAAATGCCTGTGACAGTAAGTACTCAAGAAAGTGAAATCGAGTAATTTTAGATACATAAGCTGTGAATCTCTTTCCCTTTTACTTATTTCAGTCAGATGCATTTGAAGAGGAAGGCATACAAGTTTTAAGTATCTGAAGTCATTTCTGCTTTGTACAATGGTTATTTTTTTGTTTTGCTTATTTTAATGAAAAAAGGAAAAATGAGTTAAGTGTAGTCCTCTGCCTTATATATTTTTTTCAAATGGCTGTAAAGAAGTGATAGTATCTTTAGCCTTGTTTTTATTTAATTTTCCTTTAGTACTGGGAGTTAGAAAAGTATATATATACTATATATACTATATATACACACACACACAAATTTAACATAACCAGTACTTACTTTCAAGGAAAAGATTTTATCTGGAGGGTTTCCATTTCATATAGTGAAAGAACTCTTATAAACATTGGCACAAAACAAAGATGTGAGAAAAATCCATGTTTAACTTTCCTCGGAATCTCAGATACATGTTCATAACCTGTGCATCCCTTTAATTCAGTGGCTCGGTGAATGGGTACTCACTACCACCCATTTATTTGGTAACTTAATACATTACGGTGTTTGGCCGGTGAGACTTGGGTTTCTGACTCACACGTGTTGTCTTTGTTCCAGACCTTTGATGAATGTGTAGCTGAGGGCGGCTCAGACTGTGCTCCAGAGAAGCTCTGGCTTCAAATCCCGTTCTTCTGCGGACACAGCTCGGAATGCTGGTAGGCAGATACAGTTAGCTTAAATTGATAATCTTCTTCATTATTTCAATAATCTCTGTTTCACAAATGTGAATACGATAGGAAGGGGTAGGTATAAGAAAATTAGTGAAAGACCAACCTAAAAATAGCATGTCATTAAGCAATACCTAGTTTTGTGGTTACCTTTAAGTGCATTAAAAAGATTCTTTATGTATAATAATCTTGCAGTATTTTCTCAGATGCTAGTTTTTTATTTTTTTGTTGGTTGGTTGGTTGGTTTTTAGTGTTACATGTTTTGCTGCATTCCAGCAGAGCTCTTAATTAGAGGTCAGGGATCATTTTATAAAACCTCATTTTCCCCTAAGCTTACTGTTTTAGCCATTCATGTTAGATAAAGTGGGACTTTTGTCTTGCTGGGTGAATTGCTCACCTGGTTTTACTGTTAAACTGGCTTTGACTTTGGGAGAAGGTTATGGTTGTGGTTTAATCTAATAAATGTGAGATAGAAAATAAAGATATGTTATCTTTTATAAAGAGTTTATTTCCTCAGAATGTGCTGAGTTTTCAGTTTTTAAAAATAATGGCATGTTGTCCTTTGATCTATTTAATAATTTTGATAGGAAAAGTTAAAAAACACAAATACATGGAAAGTTATTATCTTTTTAAAACCATCAGGAGATGCAAAGAATGTCTTCTTTCTTCATTATCTGAGATATTTGATTATTGTGAACTTTAAAGTCCTATGCAATAGATTTAATAAAAGTATAATAAATAGTATAAGAAGAATTGGAAGCATAGGAAGAATGTCTTAATTTTTAACCATTTTGTAGAATAGGGATTGGCAAATTACAACCTGGAGAGTAAATTTGGCCCATTTCCTGTTTTTATAACATTTTATTGGAATACAGAACCACGTTCTTTTTTTTACTTATTGTCTGTGGTTGTGTTCATGCTGTAAGAGCAGAATTAAGTAAATCTGACCAAGACCATATGGCCTGCAAAACCTAAGACATTTTCTCTCTGGCTTTTTATAGAAAGTTTGTAACCTCCACCTTAGAACAATAAAGAATATTGCTCTGTTGGGTGTTATTGAGGAGATTTTTTTTTGGGAAATATTTTATTTATTTTATTTTTAGAGAGAGGGAAAGGGACGGAGACAGAGAGGGAGGGAAACATTGTTGTGTGAGATCTGTTGCCTCTCACATGCCCACAACTGGGGACCTGACCCGCAACCCAGACATGTGCCCCAGCTGGGAATCCAACCTGTGACCTTTTGGTTCGCAGGCCGGCACTCAGTCCACTGAGCCACACCAGCCAGGGCTGTTGAGGAGATTTTAATTGAACATCTTAAATATGTATTACAGATTCATAGAACTGGGAGAGACCTTAGAAATAAACTAATTTATTCTGCCCCACCTCTCACCACAGCTTTTTAATGACTGAGAAAACAAAGAAAGATAAAGTCAACAGCTGAATATCACACAGCTTAAAGACAGAGCTGAAATTATGGTTAGAGAATGCCAGTGCTGAAAAGAGCTGAAAAGTATAATTTATTTAGAGCCGAATCCCTATTAATACCCATTAGCTGACAGTGTCAAAAATCAAAGACTCCTCCTGGCAAAGCCATTTGCTGTCTTGCTTCTGTGCCTCAGAAATGGCAGTAAAAAACCTAAGCTCACAAATGAAATTAAGGTAAGCATTACACACAGGTTACTTAGACCTTACTAGAGAGTTTTTAAAATGAACAAAGTTTAGTTTTAAAAAAATTCAGTGCACAAACACTAAATCAGATAAAATACCGTGTGTGTGTGTGTGTGTACATACGTGTGTGTGTGTATATATGTATGTATGTGTGTGTATATATATATATGTATATATCTGCCCTCAAACCAAACTTTGTTAATATTAAGCTAACTATAAGGTCTGAATTACACATGCATAGTTGAGCAGAAATTGGGAAAAGAGGCAAAGGAAATTGAAAACAGGTGTGTCTCCCAGAGGACGTTAACGAAAGAGCGTTAAGGCTTTGGATGGACATGCGTTTATCTATTTTTTTCCATAACGTACAGTGGCAAAGGCATCAAGTTCTTAATTTCTTTTCTTGGTTTTAGGAATGTGGGAAGCCGGTGGGCTATGGACCAAGCCAAGTATAACCTAGTTAATGAGTACTTTCTGGTGGGAGTTACTGAAGAGCTTGAAGATTTTATCATGTTGTTGGAGGCAGCATTACCCCGGTTCTTCAGAGGTGCTACAGAGCTCTACCGTACAGGTATATAAATGATGGCTTTCTTTGTAAAGTTGTCCTTAACTTTCTTCATTTGAAAATTGAAAAATATGTATGATTTGAAGTTTCTTGAGTAAAGTACAAG
Organism: Mormoops blainvillei; assembly: GCA_004026545.1. NCBI lineage: Eukaryota > Metazoa > Chordata > Mammalia > Chiroptera > Mormoopidae > Mormoops > Mormoops blainvillei. The sequence continues at coordinate 84,122 of PVJD01001982.1, read as the reverse complement.
AAATAACTCCAGAAAGACAGGCATGTCTGTTTCTCCTCACCATTCTGAAAACAAAACAATTCCTGGCATTCAGATGGTGTTCAGTAAATATTTTTTGAATGAATAAACATGTACTAGATGATAATTACAGGGCATTATAGGAATAGTAGAAGTATTCAAACTAAAGAACCAGTCTTACAGATGTATAATATTTAATCATTCCAGATACCAAACATTATGACTGTATTCCACCCTTAGATCTGCTTAACTTAGAGTAGAGGTGGGACGGTAGGACTCGGTCACTTTAATAATGATCATCGTGCACTATGCCTGTCATAGTCCTCCTGACAGTGTGCTTCAGCAGCCTCGACAGTATTTCATATCAGAAAGTGACTGTGCTGCTCCTAGTTTCGAGCATACAATTATATGGAGTATAGGTAATGAGAAATTCGTATTAAGGTTGAATGTAGATATTTTATCATATTTTCAAAAACAAACTAGTCAGAGCACTTGAGAATACAGCATGCATTGTGACAGCCTCCACTTCACTGATTGGCAATCCTCTTTTTACTATTTGACAACTCATTAAATCTTTAACAGGTTAAGGATTCACATTACAAAGGAATAAATCACAGTTGCAGCATGATTAGGGTACTGTGTTTTTGCCCAAGTGATAATAATATAAAAGTTATGTTACCTGTCCTTCAGTATTAATTTAAGATTTTATTTATTTTTTATTTTTATACAGCGGGGTAGGGAGGGAGAAAGAGAGGGAGAGAAACATCAATGTGTGCTTGCCTCTCATGCGCCCCCTACCAGGGATCTGGCCCGCAATCCAGGCATGTGCCCTGATGGGGAAATCGAACCAGCGACCCTTTGGTTCGCAGGCCGACACTCAATCCACTGAGCTACACCAGCCAGAGCTTAATTTAAACCATCTATTCAAATAAGAGACATTGATTTTTTACGTGTTCTCAGAATTATTTACCTTTTCTTTTTTTCATTTGTAAGTAGGAAAGAAATCTCATCTTAGGAAAACCACAGAGAAGAAACTCCCCACTAAACAAACCATTGCAAAACTACAGCAGTCCGACATTTGGAAAATGGAGAATGAGTTCTATGAATTTGCACTAGAGCAGTTCCAATTCATCAGAGCCCATGCTGTACGAGAAAAAGATGGAGACCTCTACATCCTCGCACAAAACTTTTTTTATGAGAAGATTTACCCTAAATCGAACTGAGTACGTGGTGTGACCATTGGATTTTTGACCTAAAACTTTGACCCTGTCTTCACCTTAGTTCTCAGCTCCACAACTTGGATTGCTGATAGGTGTAGAAGACAATTTGTATTGAGCCGAGTTAGGATACAGACAATGACGTCAAAGAAGTAGATACTGGCTGATATGTCAGTGGTCTAAGAAGTTTGAGTTTCAGGCTTTTTGTTTGTTTGTTTGTTTGTTTGCTTTTCTTGGTTAAATTTTGGTGGGAATTACAGCCTCCTGCCTAAAATAAGCATATAGCAGTTCTAATCAAAAGGCTAAATACAATTTCAGAAAAAGTTCTGATATTCTGTTTTTGATAAAGCATTTTGTCAAGTAACCATGAATGAAGATGAACCTATTCGCCACTTCACCTTCACCTGGAGGTTTGGGTTATAGGGCACCACCGAATAGTGTTATTAACTGTTTGGCAGCGTGTGCTTTGTTTTTGTGAATCATGTCTCATGAAATTTATTGGACTGTTTGATCATGTTTGCTAGGAAATGTCTCTGCTGTAGTTGGAATTGCCCATATTTATGTAGGTTATGTTAATTTCCTTTAAATATAATTGTCATTAGTGTTAAAAACCAATTTAAATGATTACTAATACAATAAAAAGAGTCAAAGCAGTATTTCTCATTCCTGTCTCCCCAGTATCTAAGACTGGGGAGACACTTCAAAGAATGTCACCATTGCCTGAAGTTTTAGTTAAGGCTTCCACATATTAATATTAAAAAAAAGTAAGTTTAGTATTTGTTTCTCCATGGGTTATTTGTAAAGCTGTAAACAGGTATCAGTGACTCCATATTATAACTCCATTAGTGAGCTGTGGTATGGGTAGGATTTCCTACTTCTTCTGTACTTTTACTTGTAGACTATTTTTACTAAGGTGCTTTATAATGTGTTTTAAAGCATTGCATTTACAAAAAAAAAAAAAAAAGGAAAATGCTGTAAATATTGCGTATTTTATGTATTTGGACCAAAAGGTTATAAGTAATTAGACAAAAGTGGTTTTGCACCAATTTTATTATGTCAAGTAAAACCATCAGACCTACTGTTCTTGTATTTCTCATTTAAGATATCACTGAAATTTAATAACCTTTCAATTTTTATACATAGTACATTATTCATAATTGGCGGCAGTAATTATAGTGGAAAGAGTACTTGACCAGGAATCAGAAAACTTGATTTCTGGTCTTGCTCTGCCACTTATCAGCTGTGTGATCTTGGGTAAGTCACTTAACCTCTCTTTGCCTCAATTTCCTCATCTTGAAATGAGGGAAATAATACCTGCTGTACCTACCTCGCAGGGTTGTTGTGAGGATTAAATGAGACGGCATGTGAAAGCACTTTGAAAATTGTAAAGCGCTGTATAAATGTAAGGTATTATGGAAGCATCTTTAACATAGTTTCACACCATTCATTTTTTTTTTAAAGGGAAAGTCCACTTATAAGCTGGTTGAAAAAAATTAATCTTGATATAAATTTGTGTTTGATAAATACCTTCTCAGTGTTTTATCTTCCCTGTTTCAACTGTTGAAATACGAAACACCTGTGAATTCTTAAAGCTTCATGAGCAGCTGCTTGAGTTCAGAAGATTCCCTAGTTGAAAAAGACTTCATTAGCTGACGAAGGGCAGGGGAAAATTTGTTCTTCAGATTTGGACAATTTTCCTGTTTTTATAGCTCTTGTTTTTAAAGTATATTTTGCAGAGTTTAATTTCCCTGTTCGTTCTTTATCTTATTCCCCTTCTTAGAGTGACAGAGATTAAGAATTTTAGAAACATTTTTCTAAAAGAGTAACTTTTAATATGTGTAGTTTAAATAAATATTCCCAAAGAAGGCCTCACCAAACTACGTAAGCGTTTTAGGCAGGTTGCTTTCCAGGTTATTAATTGTATGGGACGTGAGGAGGGAGCACTACTTATCAAAAAACATTAACAAATTTAAAGAAAAGTTAAAGGAAGTTGACAGAACCATATTTGTACCCTTTCCCTCCAGTAATGGAAAAATATTAAGAGAACATTGACATGCATACTTTTCATATTTGGCTTTCTTTCCTTTTTGTGTATTTATTAACGTTTACAGATATTTGTTGAAAATATATACAAATTATTTCCTTGCCCAAAAGTAAAGCACCACTTCAAGGTGGGGTGCTTGACACTTATCTACTACGGAGCCCTAGAATATAGGTTATACTTGGAATACATGCTGAAATCCCCTTGAGGTGCAGCGACTCTTCTAGGTAACCAGAGTAGCACGTGCACTAGATCAGGGGGTCACTAAACTTTTTTAATAAAGATCCAGAGAGTAAAATATTTTAGGCTTTGCGGGCCATGTGGTCTCTGTCACAATTACACAGCTCTGCCATTTTAACACAAAAGCACCCATAGATAGTACATAAATGAATGAGCATGGCTATTTTCCAATAAAACTTTATTACAAAAACAGGTGACATGCTAGATATGGACCATGGGTTGTAGTTTACCAACCCCTGAAATAGGTCATTATTTATGGAGAAGTCATTTTTGAAGCTGTACTCTAATGGCCTAAAAGAGTTTATATACTTCCCAAAGCTCCTAACTTATATCCAAAGAATAGCTTTCTGATTCAGGCAGTGTCCCACAGATTCATAAACTTTATGACTTAGATTGCTTCCAGGTGGGCTGTTTTCTTTCCTGGTTTAACAGTTCAGAATGGGCATTTATTCTATCATCTTTTAGGGTTAGGAGTATCCTTCCTGGAGACTGAGAAGGGGTTAGATTTAATTCCATATGGTCCTCTACAGTCCTAGGAGTCTGACGAACGCAGAGTCCTTATAATGGCCTAACTTTATAATCGAATATATAGAACCACTGAGACAATAATGTATTTTTTTAAAGTGGCAAATGTGGTTTTCTTTTTTCAGCCTTTGCGCTTTTTCGATATTTTGATCATATAAGGATTTTTTTTTAATAATACAAAAGCAAATCGACCACTTTGAATTTTAAAAGATAATGTTATGTGTGTATGTGCGTGTGTGTATATCTATATCTTTATTTCCTAAAAGAGGAAAAAGTACTTTTTTGTTGAACTTGTATCAACTCCTGTTTTCTAATTGCTGTGAAATGGCAACTGTTGATAAATTGTTGTGACTGTTTTAAAATGTAATGGGGAGGATATATTTTGATTTTACCCAGCTTTAATCTGTAAAGTATCACTTAAATATATCTGATAGCAACACTTAAGATATTGCATGGGGATTACTTTTCTATCATACTCATTTGTGCAACTTTGAACATACTGGGTGCTTCTGAATTCCTGATGATTGGATTTAAATTATTGAAAATCAGATAACTTGAACTTACTGACTTTTAACCTTTAAATTTTATTTTCTATTTTTAAAATTCAGTTAATGTCTACAGTTTGAAATCTACTGTTACTCTTTCTTTATGTATGTCCTATTGAAAATTCCTAAAATTCTTAGTGCCATCCGTGATTTACAAATAGTATTTTGATATTGCAGATGATTTGCTCATTGTATTTGCATAGTTAGAAAGAAAATAGTTTGTAGACAATTATTCTCTCTTTTTCTAATAAAATGAAATAAAAGTTCTAAAAGCACTAGAGAATTTAACTAAAGGCTGGTTCCCAAATGCATAGTTGGTATTTTCATGCATATTTAAATTCTACACAGAGAACATCTGTGTAAACCATCTATTTGCATTTTCCCAGTGATCACTGTCAAACACACCTATGGTCCTTGAATCCTTTATTATGAGAAGCACCCAGTACTGTAACCTTTCAGGAAGTTTGCCTTTAAGAGGCCCAGGTGCTTCTAACTTATGATTTGAAAACTTGCCTCTTCATAAATTAGTGCTATTTAGTTGGAGAGGAAGCGGGGCAATCGCTGTTAAATTTTTGCATCCATTTGCCCTACGCGGAGTTGCTGTCTGATGGCAGCTGAGCTGCTCAGGCAGCCTTTTGAGGGGAAGAGCAACCCTGTTTCAGCTGCACTGCCAATTCAGCTCCTCTGGAGTGGAGCTTACGTGCTGCTCTGATTTCCTGAAGTGGGAATTCGAGAGATTGAAATGGGTGATCATGTTAGTCAGATTTATCCTATAATTTAAGTTCATGCAGCTTTGTGACCTTTGCAGTACTATTTATAAAAGGACCCTGATGGGGATGATCTCTTTAAAACACATTACTGTTAAGCCTATGATTTAGACACACTGGTGCCGTCTATCTGATTTTGCAGACAGCTTCAGTAGCTTTCTATTGAGAGGTATGCGAGCATCTCTAAAGCAGTGTCAAATGTAATTTTGAGAAACATGGATTGTATATATATATATTTTTTATTTTATAAATATACAGACAGCTAAAGAGTGCCTTTTCCCCCTCACAATCCATGTTGGAAGATGCTGACTCCTTGCTCTGTCTCTGTTCTCTCTCGCTTCTCCCTCCCCCATTCAGTTGATTTATTTATACAATACTGTTTCCAACTTGAAACCATTTTGTCACATCTGCTGGAGAGATAATCACTCCTTTTCCTTATTCTGCCAGCTTTCTGTTGTTGAAGTGTTTCAGTTGATTACCTGATGCAAAAGCTATAAAATAAACACTTAGTGGGAAGGGGAATAATGTTTTGTGTGTCCTGTTTAATATTTTCCTCTCTACCCGATGCTGGCGGACATTTTCCAAGTGGACTCAGTGTTCAGGGTCACAGCGTAACTCTCAGAGATGTCATTGCCACCAGAAAGGGATGCACTACCATTGGTCTGTAACGATTTCCTGGGTTATTTTTGACAATATTTTATCCAGACTGGGTTTCCCATGCTGCTTTTTGCTTTGTCCTTCATCACTGGTACTGAAATTTCAGGTTGAAAATTTACAAGGTATACTTAGGATATGCACTTAATTAGAAGAAAAAAGGAAATAAGGAAAGGGCTAACAACTTAGAATAAAAAGGAAATTTGAAAGAAAAAAGTTAATCTGGTTGACATTGCATAGTTTTAGACGTGTCCATAACGTTTCTTTGAGAACACATTTCTCGTGATTATGATTTCACCCTTACAGGAGAAACTCTCAATTACATAGATTGCCAATTCCCAGCTGCTGGTTCATTGTTTGAGCAAGCAATTGATTCTTTTTATATTATGTGATCCTGGGTTGAATAAAATACCAGTCCAGTGATAAATTTTCCAAACAGAATTTGGTCTGTAACCGTAGAGGCAGAACAGAGAGCACAGATTTGAGATCAAATAGACCTGCATTTAGCAATGTGACTTTAGTAAACGGAAAGAACAGTATCGTTGTAAATGTTGGACGGGACAGCTGCAAAGTGCTGGCCCAGGTAGACTTTAAAATGGAGAGCTTCTGTATGCTATGTCGGAATGTTAAGAAGCTGACCTGCCCCTTCTCACCCTGCAGAATACTAGTTGCATCACATTACACAAGATATTTTATAAATATTTTTGAATGCCACTGGATTTTACTTTTTACTAACAGCCTGTTCTGTTGCTGCCTACCTTACTTCTATGTCGGTAGCATAGATGTCCTTGAATCTGATGCTTGCTGTTGTTTCCATCTATAAATTTCCTGTGTGAAACGGGCACGAGGGGGTAGTGGTGATTGTTCTAAAGGAGACTGGACTTGCTTATTCCAGAAGTGGCAGTAATTTGGCAGTGTGGACTGCCAAGTGGTACCCATACAAACTCAGGAAACCGGGAGTAAAATACTTGCATTCCTTCACCAGAGAGGAAGCTATCCACACTTGGCAAGAGAGGGGATATTTGCCCTCGAGTTATGACTAGTGGATCATGTTAGATTTCCAGGTTGTTAGGATATCTAAAAAATAAACTCTGCAATGATCGTTGCCTAAATCTGTACATTTTCACCGTATTCTTATCATCACCAGCTATTTTCAAAGCAATTGAAATGTCTGAATTTTCTTCCAGTGGTAACAATGGAAAAATGCAAACTTCTGATCACTTCCACTCATTTTTCTCTGGAGGAATCCCCTTACCTGTTACCTTACCCTGTCTTCATTATACCCCATCCCACCTTTGTCACCACAGAGCACCAGTGTAGCGCCTTGCCACAAAACAAAAAGTAAAGCAGCATCAACAATAAAATTGACTTCAGAATGCACATTTCCCCCTCTCTACTCAGGAATAACCAGTTGAGCAAACAAGGAAAATTTTTATGAAGTCACTATTCTCTTTGCAGTTTGTTATATTTCTTCTTGTATCATGAGGCTAAACAGATAGGAAAGTTTTAAAGATATTCCAAGGGGCTATTTAAGGTACAATGGACTTCTACAAAAGACACCCAGCACTTAACACCTGTGTGGTGGGGCAACAACAGGAAGCATGTAGGAGGGATTTTTTGTTTGTTTTTGCCTTACCTATTTCATTCTATGAGAGAGAATAAAGTCCCTTGAATAGATAATTTTTTGGTTTGAAAACGGCAACTGGGGATTCATGACAAGATAACCCCTAAGAGCCGGCTAGTCCTTATCCGTCTTTCTACCTTCGGGCCCAGTGTTTATCAAAAACTGGATGACCTGTTTAGTCATCCAGTTTTAGTCACACCCTCTTTTTGGAAAACCTAGATATCCTTACTTTTTCACCTTGACAGTCGAGGTCTCAGACATTTGATCCCTCATATTCTCACATGACCTAGTGCCACCTCCTCTCTGTCCTACAGCCCTTCACCGTTTACAGTCGTACTGGAGACTCGCAGCTAGACAATGAAAGTCACTTTCGAAAGATGCAGTCACGAGGTATAGAGCATCTGTGAGTGGCTGTAAAAAAGAGGCAGCTTATATGGCAGTTAGAATATGGACTCTGGAGTGATACCACTTACTAGCTCTCTGGTCTCGAACAAATAACACTTCCTAAGGCAGTTTCCTCATCTGGAAAATGAGAAGAACACTAATACCAACAGTTAGTTTGAGGAGTGAGATAATATATATGTAAGCGTACTTAGTACTTAATTAGTGCCTGTTACTTAAGCACCAAAGAAATGCTTAACATTGCCCTCTATGACAGATATGAAAGAAAAAGATGAGGAATCGCCTGTTTGGGCATACTGTGTTGAAGTGTACATCCATTCAGATTAATCTATTATTGAGTGGATATACACTTACACCAGGCATGAGAAGTATGAAAGGTGAACAGGAGGCATGGCCCCTCTTGGTTGAGAAGAGGGGGGTAAAGAAGACATACAAAGCGTTGCGCAAAAGTTTCAACCTTATTGATAAACCAACTCTTGTGATTTTTCATTGTTAAGGAGTCATAACCACCACCCCCCCCTGCCCCAGATCTTTTAATTTAATGCACCAAATCTCTTAGTTTCAACTCAAAGTAGCAGAAGCAGAAACCTAGCCCTGGTAATCACTTTCTAGACACCTGGGCCCCATTAGTTAGGTCTAAAATGTGAGCTTCCATGTTCATCTGTATCATAGGCTTAACTTCATGACAAATGACTGTCCTCCCACTACTCGACACCAATTGGATTCAGAGTTTAAAATGATAAGATTTTACTATAAGAGGCATTGTTGACATTCAGATGTAATTTTTAATTCCATTTCAATTCCAAAGTCATTTTAAAAATAATACAAATAAAGCAATACACATAGTCCCAATTTTACAATTGAGTTGCGTTCTCAGAATTCTTTATAAACTGTTTGAATTCCTTGTAGAACCAATATTATACATGCGGGCCCAACCCGTAAAAATTAGTTTAATATAAACACTCATGGATTTATCCCTTCATTAGAGCAAAGGACTCTAAGGGCTGTGTCCTTCCTGGGGCTTAGGTGTTTCTGCTGCTTCCCCAAGGAGATTTCACAGCCTTGAATCCTAAGCGAAGTAGTTTGTATTATATTTTGTGGGTGATGGGGGTTGTAAGCAGAGGATGAAACCGTCACAGTGAGTTTTTCAAAGATAATTGCGGCAGTAGAGAGAAGGAAGGAACTGTCGCGCTGAGCGCTGGGAACGTGAAAAGCTCTGAGGAGGAGGCTACTGAAGTCGTCAAGGGAAGTTGAGATGAGGTTGGGGAGACGCAGATGGATCTCGGGGCCAGAAATCCCAACGTTTAGTGATGGATGTGATTGGTCACTGGACAGCGGAGACAATAACTTGGGTTTGTAACACACTGCATGTGCACAGACGTTCCAAATTCCTTGCTTTTGCCCCAGTTGCTCGATGACGGTTATTTTCCAGGTGAATATTTATAAAACAGGCTAGTGTTTATCCAAAAAACCTAGGATCACAAAGACAGAATTCACTGTCTCGCTATCAAATGTTTGCTTTTCATGCCTCTCTGCTCATTCAGATTTTGTGACCTGGGTTAGAGTTTGGAAAAGAACCTCCCAGAAACTTCTATCCACCCTGTGGTTTGATGACAAAGGCGTCTAGTGAAGCACACCAATCAGCTTCAGCCATACCTCTGTGCCTTCCCCAAAGCTGGAACCTCACAAAAGTAAAGTCATGCCTGGAAAGGTTTCACACCCTTAGCACTGGGAGAGTTTATCAGGAAATAGAGAAAACATAGTTGGAGCAATTTTCATTTTAGGTTTTCAGGCAAAGGCTTGGACAAGCAGATTTCTAGAGCTGCCAGCCTGTCCGTGGTGCTGGGAAAGGAACAGATCGAGCTCTCGGTGCAGTGAGTGACCCTCTGTCCGGGGCTTGTTGCTCAGCACTCCGTCTTCCCCACCCTCGAAGTAAACAGGTAGGGTGATGACAAGTACCCTGAACTGTGAGAATGGTAAGAGGTCTCTGTCCCCGAGCAATCCCAGCCACTCCCTCCCAGAGGCTGGGAGTCAGGCAGACCAAGAGTGATGGCTGTGAAATTCTAGAACCAGGGCTCAGCTCTTTGTCTTTCACCCTTTTCCTCTCTTTCTCCTTCCTTTCCAATTTAAGTCAGTCTCTTCATAGAAACTTGATATCAAAGAAGCTCTGACACTTAAACACCTAATTTGTGATCTTTTTTTCCTTTTCATAAAGATTGTGCCTCCTGCCCTGGCTGGTGTGGCTCAAGTGGATTGAGTGCCGGCTTGTGAACGAAAAGGGTTGCTGGTTCGATTCCTGGTCGGGGCACATGCCTGGGTTGCAGCCAGGTCCCCAGTGAGGCGCATGCGAGAGGCAACCACACATTGATGTTTCCCCCTCTCTCTCTCCCTTCTCCTCTAAAAACGAATAAATAAATCTTAAAAAAAAGAAAAGATTGTGCCTTTTGAAAATAACAAATCAATTTAAGCTTTAGCTTGCATCTCAGTGAGTTAAAATCTGGCCAAGGGCAGACCTGCAGTCCCCAAGTCACCTGGCTTCTAAACTTCGGCTTTCTTTCACAATTGTGAACCAGTTTGACCTAAATCAGGCTATTCACTGTAGCGTCCCCAGAGACGTATTAAAGTGTTTGTGGCAATCACGTTTAATCTGTGTCTATTTACTGGTTCTGGGTGCCCCCTTACTAACAGGGTCAGGTTGCGATGTAAAAAACAATGTGTCAGAAAGTTTTCAGTCTTATGTGTTAGAAACTGATGTTTTAAGCATCGCTCAAAACTGACTGACTGAAGTATACCTCTTCTGAGAGACAGTAATTCCTTTGAAGTGGGCAGCACCTTTCTGAAAATGGCTGACTAGAAATGTGACATTCTATTCAACCAAGAGTAACCAGAGAGGGTGTTTTTAATCTCTCTCCTTTAAAAGTAATTTAAATTCTCCGGAGGATTGGTACTTAGGTCTCTTGGCGTAGCATGGTTGTCTGACCAGACTTTCATGCTCATTGGCAGTGAACATGCAGGATGTTGACTCATTCACGTGTTTTTAAAGGAGGCGATGGACTGACCGTAAGCTCCGTTTTCCTGCTCCTTCTCACTTGTGCTGTTTCTCTCTGTCTTGGTCTCATGTGAGGGCTCTTCAAATAAAACCTTAGACAAGAATAATGTTTAAAAAGTGGGTCAGTTATATTTTGCTTCTCTATTTCTACCATGCTAATGGCTCCCTGCTCGATCCTTTAAACACTGATCCAAATCCAGATGGAATTGGATGCCCCTTCCTGCCGTCAGACAGTCTGTAATACTTGATACGGATCTTCTGAGTGGACAAGATGAAATTAGATTGGTCTCTCTGGGAGCCAACACTATTCATTTTGTAAGAAAGTTATACTGGAGGCCCGAGGACTGCCAACAGCAAAGTGGAAACAGAGCCCAGCTTTTTCCTCTTATCAAGATCCACACTTGGTTCCACGTGGAGCAGCGGAGCGCTCTGTGGTAAAAGAATTTGAATAATGAATTGGATCAGAAACCAAGAAGGAGGTCCCTGCCACCCATGACGGGAATACAAATTTCAAGTACTGTAACTTTATTACCATTTTTTTTTGTTTGTTTTACTGTATGACAGAGAGAAATCTCTGGCATGGGGTTGATGGCTATTTTTTAGTTATTGGCTATTTTTTAATTTAATATTTACTGAGTCCTATTATGTGCCAAGCACTCCATTTCAGACCTCTCCATGTACTTTGAACGTTGACCCCTTAGAATAATCCTTATGTTCAATCCTTCACAATTATATAGAATGTTATGCTTTACAAGGCACTTTGACACTTACCACCTCATTAGCTTCTCACTTGGAAGGTGGATATCATTACCCTCTTTTACAGTCGAAGAAACTGACAGCTAGTAAGAGGAAGACGGTTTAACTGAGGCCTCACAGTCCTAGTCCACCAAACCCGAATGCCCTGCCTGCGGTGTTCCTGTCTCTCCAAGTGAACAAGGTCTTTCATACAGATGAACAGTTGCCGTGGTACCTGGAAGTTTAGTCCTGACTCTGGACCAATAGCATTAATATCACCTGGGAACTTGTTGAAAGGCAAATCCTTAGACCCTGGACCTTCTAGGTAGGACCAACAGTCTATGTCAACAAGCCCTTCAGCTGCTTATGACACCAGCTGAACATAAGTTCAAGAACCACTAGACTGAAGCACCAGTTTACAGAAGAGGTGACTGAAGCCCGTCTAGGTTAAGTAATCCATCTAAGGCCTTGTAACAGAAAGTGTGAATTAGGTTTCGAACGTAGGTGCGTCTGGCTCCAGTGCTGCCTGTTTTCTACAGTGGGCTCCTTACTATAGACTAACTTAGATCTTCCATTCTTGGTAAATTCCTCTCTGACATACATTTAGGGAAGAGGAGAGGTTAGTAAGAAGGTCTCTGGGTGTATGCGTCTTCATTGAGGCATAAATTCTGCCCCGTTTGCTTTCTGGGTGAGATGACTTGGGGGATGGACATCAAAGTGACTCCTAGAATACCCCTGGCAGACAAATTCAGGAACATGGCTTGTGGGCCCAAAATGCTATCCAGAGTAAGCACATTTCACCCAGAACATTTCTGGGCCCGATGTGCCGTGGTCACCCCTGATGTTTTACTGTGGGGATTCAATGCCAAGAGGGCACCTTGCTCCCTGCCGTGGCAGCGTCAAGCTCTGGAGAGAGGCAGTGTGGGAACACCCACAGCTGCTTGGAAATCCCTGGTACCATCCTCACTGACAGTATTTTCCCAGGTGAGATTTATAGCCTGTGGTCACATGTGGATTCATCCAGCTGTGTGGCTTAAACAAAAGTCCCCACCTGTTTCTCACGAATTCCGTCTGTATTTTTTTTCCCTCCTTGAAGCAGGAGCCCAAACCAAGGCTTAGTCCATACCTCAAGGGGCTTCCAGGGAAACAAGGCCTTTCTGGCACAAGCTGTGAAGATGAACAAAGGCGCAGCCTGAGCCTTTGGTGGAAGCATTCTCATCGCACTCTGTTTTTTGTTTTTATTTCCTATTTTTTTAAAAGATTTTATTCATTTATTTTTGGAGAGGGGAAGGGAGGGAGAGAAACATCAATGTGTGGTTGCCTCTCGCACGCCCCGCACTGGGGACCTGGCCCACAACCCAAGCAAGTACCCTAGACTGGGAATCAAACTGGTGACCCTTTGGCTCGCAGGACGGCGCTCAGTCCACTGAGCCACGCCAGCCAGGGCTCATCACACTCTTTGAAAGAGATTAACCGTGACCCGTGTGTGCAGCACTTCCTATATGCTGGCACTGTACTGAGTGCTTTGCATTTGTTCTCACGTTTCATCCTCTTAATCCTCCTGGGAAAGTATTACTCTTTTAGTATTACCCCATTCTACAGATGAGAAAAATGAGGCTCACGGAGGACCACTTTCCCACAATCACGCAGCTAGGAAGTGCAGAGGCAGGATTCAAGTCCATGCCTGGCTGCAGATTTCCAGCTGTTAATCATTGTGCAACATAGGCTCTGACAGCTGTGACAGGCGGGGAGGGGGTTCGTTTTGAAAGTCTTGCCGCATGTCTATTTCAGCCTCTTTCGTGCAGCCCCACAGAGCTTGGCAGCGGGAGAAGTGGGACTTGGGCCGTGGTGCTCACCCACGTGGGCTCCAGCTGCGCTGTAACTCAGTAGGGGCCTCCAGCGGGGAGGATTGCAACTGCACGTTGGGATGGGCATACTTAGGCCATTTTTTTTAATGCTTCCTCCTATTCTTATTTCATACTTCATTCTCAGGTCAATAAATGGTAGCATGTTGTTACTGTCGAAAGAGTAACCAGGTTCCCAGCTTCGGTGTTTGGAAAAATCCTTGTAGGTGCCTTGGGTCTGTTTTGCAGTATGTGTGCAAGTGGGCGCAGGCAGGTCCCACCCTCAGTTCCCTGGGGTCAGCCGAGGTCGCTTTTGAATTCTCCCTGGGCTCTGTGGTTCTAGCAGGGGCTCCAGGTGCAAATCTTGCCTCTGCACAACAGCCACCATGGCAGGAGGTTGTCCAGTCTGCTCTGGAGAGAGGGAAGGTGCTGAGGGGCTTAGGTCTCCTCCCAGGCACCGCACGGAGCGGGCTTGGCCCAGATCTAGAGTGAGGACGCAGCAAAGTGTAGATTGTCTCCCAGTACCCCTGCCCTTTCTTCCTCCCATCCCTGTTAGAATGTACTGGAATGTGGACCTAAGCCACCGCCTATGCTGGAACAAAGAAAGTTTATATCACCTGCTCAGTACCTGACCATGAGATTCCCCGTATCAGAAGCAACTGAGGCATAGCCACTGGCACCCTGCTGGAAACCGGTTGTATCCCCATCGCCCCCTCCCCTCTCCCTGGAGGACTGATTCTTTCTACACACTCAGTCCTCCCTGATCAGACACCCAGGACGCCTGGAGCGGATCGGCAGGGTGACCCACCTTCCTGGGGGGTCTGCTATACACCTTAAAAGCCCTTCTACCCTTTCCCTTGTGGTTGCCTGCTGTTCAGACCCAGCCAACTTGATCACAGTGTTCCGCCTCGAATAACAGCCCTCAGTTGGACTTTCCTGGCTCTGGGTCCGTCCTTAGCCCCCTCGGCTACCTAACAACCCCGTTGTTCACACACTCACCCTGTGTGCACTCTGGGCCTTTCTGCAAAGAGAGGTTGAAGGCTATCCATGACGAGTGAGCCCGACCTTCCCAGGGTGGAGGGCAGAGCTGAGTTTGTGTAGCATGTGCAAGGCCTGAGGCCAAAGGAATAAAAGTTCTCCCTCTGGGAGTCCAGCATCCTCAGGCACAGCATGGCGGCACAGTGGCAAGTGACTAGGAGAGTCCTCCAGCCCCCAGAGATCTGACTTCCTAGGTGGTACCTGCTTTGAGCTCCCCAAGTCCCTAAATCTTATACTCTCTATTACTGCATCTCCCCATCCCCCTGCACAGCTCACCTCTCCCTCCCCCTGCAACACTCCCTTTGTGTTTGGGGAAGGTTCCCAGCTCCTCCCTGGCTGATAGATCAGACCCATCTGAGTCCAAGACTGAGCCTCCCATTTAGTCACTTAGGCCTCTGGAGTCCGGGTGGCCTGGGCCTCTTGCCAAACCCACTGCTGCTAATAGCAATATGATTATAATGGCTTTTGTACTTAAATTTCCTTTCTTCCAGGAGCCCCCAGTTCTTTAACAAATGCACGAATTATGCTGCAAGTCAAAAAATAGAAACTGAGCAAAAATACATACCTTATTTCAATTATACTCCTCCTCCATGGCCTTGCACAGTTGCTTTGAAGGGTGGATATTAAAGGTTTACAACCTGTGGCGGGCAGGTAGGAATGAGTAAAGGAGAGCTGAGGTTTTCTGGCTGCCTCAGACCCTGCCAGCTGTCGCCATCTTCTCTTTCTCCGGTTTTGCAGCGCTGAGACCTGGGAACTCCATTTGGATGAGCCTAATAAACTTGTGTGTTAGAAGAAGAGATAAAGTTCGGTATCATGATGTTTGCCTGTCATGGCCCCCAGAGGCACTCACTGAGCCCAGCTTGTTATGTGGCTTAGGCAGGTGACAGGAATGGCTTACAACAGGTGTCTTAGAGGACAGTCACCTTAAAAGGCAGGAGTTTGATTTTGGCCAAACGCCCCCATCCTCAGCACCCATGAAGATGACAGAGGGTGAAGAGAATACAGACCGTGGTCCATTGCTCTGCCTGGCTCTAGGGGGCAGGCGAGGGGGAGACTAGCCGGTGGTAGCTTTGACCTTCCTTTCAGTCAAGGGTCCAGCCATTTTGTTTGATAAAAGGGAAAGAGGATTAGTCTTGGAGTCAGGAAACAGCTTTCAGTTCTGATGACTGCTTTTCTCACCAGAGGTTTGGGCAGTATGCAAAAAATTTTGTTTTCTTTCTGTTAGAGGAGAAAATATTATCTAACTTTATTAAGATTTGATATTGTGCCTCGAACTCATTCTTCATACTGACAGTAGAATTGTCTCCCCAAGAGAATTTACTCCCTCCTTCAAAAAGTCTCAGTGGTTCTTCATCACTGTGGGAAGGAATTTCTGCCCTTTAATGAAGCATTTAGACCTTCTATGATATGTCCCCCAATCTCCTTTTAGCCTTGTTTAGTACTATAGTTCTCTAGGAACCTGGGCACACGAGTCTCTTCATATATACTTTCATGCCTTTGTCCATTTTATTCTCCTAATTCTCAATAGAAATGCTTCTCACCTTTCAAGGTCTGGTTCAGACAACATTCCTCACGGGACAATTTCTTTAATCCTGACAGTCGGAATCAATTGTTCCAGCCGCTGCACCCACAGAGCCCATTGTTTGTGCTTATGTTCAATCATAGTGACGTGTGAAACTCATGCTTGTGGAATGAGACAGACTTGGAATTAACTCCTGGCTCCTCACCCACCTGCCATGTAAAGTTGGAAAATCCCTGATTTCTTAGTTTCCTTGTGCTACAAAAAGTAAAACCTAAGCCTTCTTTACCTTACAGTGTGGTGAGGATTGAATGAGATCACATTTATAAGCTTGGGAGAAGAAAACTGTGGGAGAGCCGAAGGTGTTTCCTAATGTTGCTTTCCAGGCCTTGTCAATACCCACCACCTCCACTAGGTGGCAAGCTCTAGCTCAAGGCCCGAGTCAGCCATCTTGACGTTTACCCCACCCAACTCCAAAGCCAAGTGTTGTGCACAGTGAGCATTCAGTAAACATTTAAAACAGCTGTAAGCACTTAATTTATCTGTTCCTCAGTTTCTCTCTCTGGATCGTAGTGACAAAGAATAGCAAAAATGCATGTTCTGGGCTTTAAAGAAAACTTCCCAAAGCACTCCTCCCAGGACAGAACCTATTGTTAATTGGAAAATAAGTAGGTCTTAGCTGAGCATGCTCCCCCTTTCATGGGGCCCCCTGCAATGCGGTGGCTGTTTGGGAGACAGTTACACCTCCTTTGAGGATAATAATGACTGCCCCAAATTCCTTTGGAAGAATGTTGGGAAGACAAATGAGATAATCCACATGACAGCTCTTTGAGTTCTAAAAAGATATCCTTGAAATAATAGGATACAGGTGTGCCTTGCTTTGGTTTGTGAATTTGGAGGATTTTATGAAAATCTGCACCTACAAAACAGACAAATTAAGGGGTGAAAATTAGCATCACAAACAGCCTCTTGGCTTGACAAAAAGATTCACAGCAGGACGCCTTTAAATAGCCAGCTCCCCTAGTGCATTTAAAATATGACTCAATTTATAAAGAATTTGATTTACATATACCCAGTCAGGAACACGTCTACTACAGAAGGGGAGGCACATATGTTTTTTATAACAAAGATTGATAACTGTGGGATTTCTTAAAATATAAAATCTTTCTTTCTTTTCATGATCTTTAATCATGCAGTTAACACTTCCACTGCTAGGAAGCAGCCTTGAGAAGGCGCAGAAGCTGCTGGGGACGCTGGGCCGAGCCTCCCGAGCGCGCCTCCAGGAGGGCACAGGCATTAAAGGGCTCCGCTCCGCTGACGCCTGATTGAAATAAATAAGCAACTGGCTTGAGATCCTGTCTGAATGCAACACGCTGTTCCTAATTGGGCTAAAGCATTTCTAACTTCATATAAGATTAAAGATCAGCAAGCTGTGGGTCTCTGATGTCTGAAAAAGTAAAAATCAAATATACAGATGGTGCGCTGTAGAATTGTACACCTGGAACCGCCATCATTTTATTAACCAATGTTACCCCAATAAATTCAATAAAAGAAAACAAGTAAAAATCAGCCTTATTTAGAAGAGGGACCATATGTACACAGATGCAGAAACCACTAGACATGAGGGAGCTCATTCAAACTTCCCTTTTGGAACTTTTCAGATACGCGCGCGCATGCACGCGTATGTGTGTGTGCATGCGCAGGGCACCGCCTGGCAGGGGTGAGAGGAGTGTGCTAGTCAGAGCGACGATCTCCCGAAGATATCCACGCCCTAATCCCTAGAACCTGTGAATATGTTGTGTTACACGGCAAGGGAGGGTTAAGGATGCAGATTTAATTAAGTTTCTAATCAGCTGACCCTAAAATAGGGCGATTATCCTGGATTATTCAGGCGGGCCCGGTGTAATCACAAGGGTCCTTAAAAGATGGAAGAGGAAGAAAAACTAGGCAATGTAATGTGGAAAAGACTCTACTGACCATTGTTGGCTTTGAAGATGGAAGGGTCCGTGAGCCAAGGAATAAGAAGCAGAAAAGGTGAGAAAACAGATTCTGGAAAGGAGCACAGCCCTGATGACACCCTGACTTAACCTAGAGAGGCCCGGTTTGGACTTCTGACCCGAAGAACTGTTAAATAATAAACCCATGTTGCTGTGAGTCGTTAAGTTTGCAGCAATTGTTACAGCAGCCATAAGAATCTAATAAGGGGTAGGGATGGGGTGGTTACTATAGCTTCACTGGACATTTCGTGCTAATGAGGCCTGTGCAACATCTCTGGGTGCTCTCATGAACATGGATGCAACCTCACGTTCAACTGCTATGAGTCCCATATGCCTGGCACCTCATTGTAAGCAAGAGGCAAGATGTAGGGCAAAGTGGGAACATGTGGGCCGGCCCTGGAACCGTCCTTGTGTGCCACCTAAGCAGGGGGAAACCTGGGATTTTCTCTGCTGCTTCTGATTCCTCTCTCCCAGTTAACTTCCCATTGGTTGGCCAGCCTCTCAAAGCCAAGGGCATATATTTGAGCAATTCCAAGTTTCCCCCCTCCCCAAAGTTAGTGTTTTTAGGACCCTCTTCTGATGTCAGCATCTTCCTCTCCAAGCAGAGCCCTGATTCTAACACACTGACCATCTGGGAACTCCTGTGTCTCAGTGCCCACCCCGCCCCCCGCCCTTCTCCTTTCCCAGAGCAGGTGGCTGTGGCTGGCTGGCGTGGCAGGCTAGCCTGACTGCCATCGCCTGGGACATGATTTGTGTTTGAAGGGCACCGACTGCCTGACTCCCGAGGGGACCGCACTTTTATCTCCCGTCCGTGCGTGCCGCCTGCCCTGGCAGGTGCCCCTGGGCAGGCTCTCCTCCTATCATGGGCCTTTGACTGCTGGGTTTGGGGAGGGCAGGGTGGGCGAGTGAGTTCAGCTCAGGGGAGAAAGTGCAGGAAGACTTGTCTAGTGATAAGTTTAGCTGCATTCTCCAATGCAGCTTTTTCCAGCAATAAAGCTTCATCCCTCAAATGGCTCTAAACATACAATGCAGAGGGGTGCAATTAATTGACCCCAATGGTTATCATAAGTAGAGTCTCCTGATAGTCCAAGTTCTGAATTCCAAAATCCTTTATGGTGAGAGAAATATAAGTGTGAATCGCTGGCCTTTTACTAAGTGTGTGATTTGCCTCAACTTACTTCTCCAAACCTGTTTCTTCATCTCTATATTGTGGATAATAATAGTACCTACCTCAGGGGTTATTGTAAGGATTAAATGAGATGGTGCTCTAAGTCCTCAGCATAGTCGCTGTTTTACAGAAGGAGAGGGGACAACTACTATTGTTATTATTTTTATTTTTATAAAAGGATGGTAAAAGGAATCCTTTCTGCTGTAGTTTCCGCTGAAGTCCTTCAGGTGATGCATGCTAATTTCTTCCATTTTTCTCAGTGAGATGCTGGCCACCAAAGCCAGACGTGCAAAAGAGGTCGCCCAGAACTGGTTTTCTAATAATTCACTGATGTCAGAGACCAAAACAGTGGCAGGGATTGGAGAGAAAATTTCTTTCAAAAGAAATGTTTTGCGTTCTGTGCCATCCCCGACCCCCGCCAGCAGAGTCCCGACGCCCTGAGGCGTGCCCTGCGAGGATGGCCAGGAGTTGCCCTTCAGGTCCAAAAGGACTTCCTGGAGGGGCAGTGGGGCCCCAGAAGAGACCTGTGAGGGTGATCTCAGAATTCCTGAGGCAGGAGGGGATGTAGGCAGCTGGGTGGAGGAGGACGCATTGCCCGAATTAGCAGAAGACCCAATGAGAGAACCCAGGCTGGGGGCCCAAGGCAGCTCTAAATAGGTTTGCTCAGGCCCATCTTCGTTGGTACCTGTTGTTCTGGCGTGACTATAAAGCGCATCTACTTTCACTCCCAGAAGCGTCCCAGCTTGGACAAGAGATGACAGAGTCCCCCTTCCCCAAGGTCAGAGGCAACCACATCCAACCCGAGACAGTCCTTGGGTCCCCTCCTCCTCTAAGCGCCCCCTGTCACTCTCAAAGAGGGGTGATTCCAAAGAGCCTGATTCCCCGAGGACCAGGGAGAGGAGCAGAAATCTGGGAGCAAGAGAGAGAAGCGTTGAGCTCACCCTCCCTCCCCGCCTCTGGAGTGTGCCCCTGAAGGAGGCCCATGCTGCAGGGGAGGAGCCCTGAGCTGGCCTTTTTGATCGCTGCATGGAGCTGGGCATGTTACTGTCTGAACTGTGTCTGTTCCTATGACTAGAAGTGACCGGAAGACTCATTGATCTCGACTGAGAGGGCAAGTTCTGGGGCGGCCTGGGAGTTCACAGGGTTGGAAGGCAGTGCTAGCCCATAGGCTGGCTGGCGTGGGCAGTGGGGAGGACCAGACTGATTTGTCTGATGACAGCCTTCATTTCTTATTGTTAAAGACACTGGCTATGTTAATACTATTGTCATCCCCACCATTTTTATTTCCAGCTCCACAGACACTCAGGCAAATGACCAGTCTTTCTAACTAGAGCTCTGGCCTCCAATCATTGTTCAAACTCCTGTCTGGTGACCTGCCAAGGCCCTCATGCCAACTTCCAGGAATTATTTTGAACTGCAAATTCGAGGCCTCGACTAGAGGCTGAAGTTGCCAGATGTCTTCTTTGAAAAGGCCAACAGAGGATGGAGAGAGGAAAGGGAAGAGTTAAAAAAGAACAAAACAAAACAAACCAGCAACCCCGCCCCTAGAGGTATACTGCTTCTTCCCCCAATTTTGATAAATAGAATTATAGAGGTTACCCAAACATTCCGTATTCAAGTCCCTGTAGTCACGAAGTTGTGTAGGGAAGGGAAGGTCAGGACAACACAACAGATTTGCTCATCGACATCCGCCACCGTCCTTCTTCCCTGCCATCCCACGAATCCCTTCTGATCACCGCCCGATGACTGTGGAATATTGTAAACATCTGACAGGACAAGGAAGTCCATGCAAATCTATTTCCAAGTCAAGTTCCAAATCTTGCAAAGATGGAGGATTTTCATGGTGTTGAGAATGTAGTTGTAGAATTGCTCAAATCATAGGAAGGCGTTAAAAATAGGGGTGTGGTGAAGATGTGCCAATAATGATGGGAACATAAAAACTCGGCAGAGGCAGTAACCCCAGAGGCATTTCAAAGAGGAAAGTGTGTGTAAAAACCAATTATGCGAAGCCTTTGTGAAAGTTCATAAAGCTCCTGTAGACTATTGTAAAAATGTCTCCTCATACGATTGGCTATAAACATAAAATATAAAGCAAAGAACGTAGTGCTATTGCACAAATATTTTGAATTTTTTTCCTAAAATAAATGATTCCTTTCTTAGTTCAGTCTCAAAATTAATGCCTATTTGTAATAACTTAAATTGAATTAAATATAAAAATTTAAAAAGCTTAATTTTATAGTTTTGAGCTTTATTATCCGAGTTCAGGCCCCAATCAAACATTTTTCTCCTTCTTCTCCACAAAATTGTCTCTCGAGTAGTTTCCTAGTAAGCTGACACCCCAGAATAAGTGCCTCCCGAAGACGCCCTTCGTCACACTCTAAACGACGTCCTTCGCTCCTGGAGAGTTTCATCAGGGTCAGGACCAGAGGAGGCGTGTAACTGACACCTGCAGAGAGTCACGAAAGGGAACCCCCAGACGGAAGCAAGTTTCTGGGCCCAAAACAAACTCTAGCTCTGCCTTTAGGGACAGACCAGACCAAGTTTCTGTTCATTTTGAAGTGGCCAGTTTGTCCCCACTGTCAGCTGCCAACAGGTAGAATTATCAAAACCCCATCTCAGAGATCCCCACTATAGGGGCAAAATTTTTTTTTAGGTGACACCCCCCGCCCCCCAACGTTTTTCTATCCCCTGTATATTTTTTATTGCTCTCTTTGCATTTTCTAGGACTGGAAGCCAAACTCCTGCCCTGTCCGATGAGATACCAGACACTGGTCTTCCCTCCCGGAAGCACCTGGGTGGCCTCCACAGTCCTCGGCCCTGCCCGGCCTTAACCCAGGCTGGCTCTGAAGGCAGCAGGAGGATCCCAACCCAGGGGAAGTGACAGGACAAGAGAGGTGCCGGCCTCTCAGGGAGCCTGAGGACAGGCCTGCCTAAGGCCTCACTGTGCACCTGCTTTACCGTGGCGAGTCCGCCGGGCCCTCCAGGTCTTCTCTGGGGGCGGGAGGAGGGGGCAGAGGTTGTCTGCCAGCTGCCTCTGGACCCCGCTCCCTACTTCAGTGGCTCGGCGGCGTGGGCTCCGTGAGGAGAGAAACGGTGACAGGGGGCTGTCCTTGCGCTGCAGTTCCATCCACACCCTTTGTCCTTCAGCCGAAGTCTGCCCCTCTCCCTGTCCTCTCACCACCTCGGCCTGTCCGCGGAGACCCAGATCAAGTTTCCTTTCTTCTCCGGGGTGGAGCGAGGTTTGGGGGGGTGGGGGCTTCAGCCTCCTGGAGGTCAGGGTGTGTCTGGGACCGTCTAGAGTGGGCGAGTAACCCCCCCCACTCGAGGAGAAGGCATGAATCTGAGGCCACCGCTCGAGGTGCGAGAAACATTACTTTTGAAGCCAATGTCATTTCCAGTTCAAACCTCCATTCTGCTTGCTGGCTGACATTTTAGTGATCACTGGACAGGTTTTCTAACCCCGGGGGTTGTGTCCCCATTCTGGGTGGCTCATTAGTGCCATAGCAACCTGCAGGCTAGGGGTGCGGGCGGGCAGTGGAGAGAGGGGCCTCTGCCCCAGGTCCTCTGTCCATACCAGTCTCTCAGGTCTGTATCGTCCTGTCCCACGCTGGGCCACCGGCCCGGGCAGGTTTGTGGCTGCACTGTCTCCTCATGGCAAGGCCTGCACTCCTTCCTAACTACATCCGCACCCGCGGGACACTCCGCTGCCCTCCCACACTGCCCCCGGCACCCTGTGGGGCTGGCAGAGATCTGTCCGTCCAGGCAACCAGGAGTCCTTCTGCTCTGCGGCTCCCACTCATGCCCGGCCCAAGTCCTGGTGGCACAGCAAAGAAGGGCCGAGGTGTCCTTTGCTCTTCAGTCCCCCGGCCTCTTTGGCTGTCCCCTCCTTCCCCTCCGCCCTCCAGGAGGCAGTGCAGAGTGGGGCGGGGGAGGCAGTTGCAGCAGGATGTTGTCAGCGACCCCACGTCAGAGTCTTCTAATTCTCCTTCTGCCCCAAGCCAGTCTGGGGACTCGATGTCATCTCAGGGTGAGGTCCATTGAATCTTTTATGTCTTCAGTTTGGAGTCCCAAAACCTAAACATTTGAATCTTGAGTGCCCCGGTTCCACTGGGACAGCCTTCCTTTGAGACAGGAATGCCTCATGGCCCACGGCCACATGGGGAAGAGGCACCATGCAACAGAGACACTGGTGAATGTCTCAGTGTATTGTCCCCTACACAACACGTGCACCCGTACCACCTGTGGGCCAAAGACAGACATGCTGCGGAGGAGCTGTGCTCCATGAACATGCAGTTATAGAATACAAAGCTTGGAAGATTCCGATTTGTTGCAAGTTTAAACATGTAGGTATATCTCCTTGGCCCAGCTCAGAAGATAGATATTCTCCCCCTTCTGTGAGCGCAGTTGCTGGCAGTTTTAGCTTTCTACGAACATTCATCTGGAAAAGAATCGCAGCTTGTTGTGAGTAGTTAAGTTTATTCAACATATAAATCTCTTAAAACCCATGCACTTAAATGCTTGTGGTTGTGTGGGATATTATCAGTGTCAGGGATGGGCAGAGTTGAAGGCATTTTGGGTCAGTCTACTTTCTTTAAATCTTCTCCAAACATTTTAGGTTTGGCAAAACCTGAATTGCATTTGCCAAACCCCTGTGCCTGTAATTTGTAAACCCCTGTGTATTTTCAGGGAAATGTAGTCCATATGTTTCTGATTGATTTACACTTAACTCATCTAAACGTTGTTTTGCTAGTGTTATTTGATGTCCAAAGGGCCTCCGAGCCTGTTTACGTCTGTCTAAGCTGCTTTCTTCCCCCAGAGACTTGGGAAGATCTGTTTTGCCAAGAGTAAATTAAGTTGAACACTGCACTGCCCCTCCCCACCCCTAGCCCCTGTGTTTGGATCAGACTTGGGTTGAATATGAAATAAAGATCTGAGGAAGTTGCGTGGGCCTTTGAAGTTGACCAAACACTCTACGCCACCACACTTCACTAAGAGGAATCAGAGCCCAGAGCCTCCCTGCTGGGGACCGTGAACAGTGACACCAGCACAGAAACCAGCCCCCGGGCCCCGCCGACATCCCAGCCTGGCCTCGTCCCTAATGGCACCGGCACTTGGCTGCAACCAGCCCACCACCCCACCTCCATGTTCCCTTCCATTAGGACAAAGCCCCATCCAAGCTTCATTGGAGGAGTGCAAGGACTAAAAGCTATCAGCCCGCTAGATCTGTGATAACAATCTTGTAGAGCAAGATTATGGTTTTCAAACAAAGCAAACAAAATTCCTCAGCTAGCGTCCCACATCACTGAACCTTAATGTGAGACAGTCTACGTTTGCCTTGCAAATGAATCCAAAAATTACCAAGCCACAAACATTGAAAACTATCCTACCCACTGCCAGAAGGAGCAGGCTGGGTGGGGGGAACAAGGCCAGCACCCTCGGCTCTGCGGCACTGGAAGTGGGAGAAGGGTGTTGCGGGCACTTAGATGGCACCCCATAATTTTGGAAACATGATCACTAGGCACGGAGGCACACTCATGAATCACTCAGTGATTCATCGCTGAGGGGAATGGTGTCTTATGTGGAGGAAGTGCCTTAACGGGCGTTTGGTCATGTTCAAGTCAGACTACTGGGAACGGAGATGGCTGAGACGCAGAGGAGTAGGTGGCTCCGTGAAATAACATGACAGGCGATCTTCTCCTTATGCAGAGTTGTATCTCCGAGATTACTGCCCGGACTCGGAGCCCAGCCCGAGATGTTGCTGTCTCTTGTCGGACCGTGAAAGTACTAGGGAACCTAGGCTCTGGCAGAGGGGACGCGGTCAAAGCATGGAATTGGGGGAAAGAGGCTGGCCCCTGAAATGTGGGGCACACCAGGGGCTATGGACAAAGAGAGCTCAGATTCCCTGTCTCCAGGGTTTCAGGTTTTTGTTTCTATTTCGTAATTCTCTCCAGCTATCTTTAAGCTTTCAGAAAATCTTGATCGATATCGTGGGTTGGCCTTGATTATGTCCTGGGGACCTAGGGGCGGGGTCTGTGTCTAGGCTGTCGGGGAGCCAGAGGAGACTCAGAGGGAGTGGAGCGCGGTGCAGGGCAAGGTGACAAGCAACACTCGGGCCTG
The DNA here is from genome assembly GCA_004026545.1 of Mormoops blainvillei. Lineage (NCBI taxonomy): Eukaryota > Metazoa > Chordata > Mammalia > Chiroptera > Mormoopidae > Mormoops > Mormoops blainvillei. Next base: position 58,643 of record PVJD01001982.1, on the reverse strand, counting down.
ACCTCTGGAACATGGATGCATTCCTCGGGGATTCTCCGAGACATCTAGGGTGGGAAGGACATGCTGAAGGCTGGCTTTCCTGCAGCCTCCTGAGATGCTGAGCTAAGAGAAGAGTTTAGCCTTGCAGGCTGGGGGACCTGGGGACACCAGCCTCACATCATTGTTATCTCTGCTCAGGTGGTGATACTCACTAGTCTTATTTAAACTGGGCACCGGTGGTGCTGTTACAAGATCCTTCATGTTGCGGCCTATGCGGGGGGACAGGCAGGTTGCTATCCCACGGCCACGTGAGCCGATGGCTTCTCCCGCCTCCTTGAGCTCAGGCAGCTGATTGGAGCACTACTGATCTACTTTCACTGATGACTCGCTCCACCGTAAAGCCAGTGCATTCAGACTATGGCTTAAAAGCCCAGGCAACCAGATGTATGACCACCTGAAACATCTAGGTCCTTCAGGGACTCTACTCAGCACTTTTTCTCTAAAGTGCTTTGCATCCCAGTAAGGGCCAGCCCCTCTGACCTGGGCGTATGGGGAGTTTGGGGGTGAGATCGGGGTTCAGGCTGGGATTGGATGTGAGGGATATGAGCTGAACGAGCAAAGGCCCAGACTTCTTATTTAGAGCTGATACTACCCAGCCAGGATCTGAACTGTTTTTCTTGGAGGCATTTGTCTGCATGGGAAAGTTGTCAGTGGTCCTGAGGAGTCCGTTTCTTTTGGGTTGTCTTGGGCTGTCCTTGTGAACCTGAATCCGTGCCGGTTGGGGTCTTCAGGCTTCTCCTTTACAACAGCCTTTACACCTTCAAGCCCATTGTTACACCTTATCTATCTTCAAGGACGTAACTGCAAGAAAAACTCGCCCACGCGGGCTGTGAGGGTGGAGGATGGCAGCTGCAGTCGGTGGGGGGCGGGGGGGGCACGCGGGCCCGAACCCATTCCTGCCACTCTCCAGAGTGTGGCTTTGGGCCACTGCACTTCTCTGAGACTCTGTCTCCTCCTCTGTAAACAGGGACTATAATCCCTTTCCTTCTGCCTTGTTTTCAGATTAAGGGGGAAAACCACACACTTAATAACATGTTATTATTGGGTTGGCCAAAAAGTCCATATGGTTTTTTTCATAAAATAAAAGACACATTTTTCATTTTCAATAAGTTTATTGATTTGGATATTTTGAGTATGTCGGCTATCTCCCATGCGGTAAAACATTGATTGTTCTCAATTAGTGTCTCGATTTGATTGCAATCAGCTTCCACTGGTCAGCCTGACTGTGGCGCATCGGCCAGCGAGAAATGTCCAGCATGAAACGTCACACGCCGCTTCTGACACATTCGATTAGTCACAGCACCTTCTCCATACACGGCAGAAATCTTTTTTTTTTTTTGCATTTCAGTTGAGTTTTTTACCTTGAAATAATAAAGCATAATATGCCAAAAATGTTGCATATTTTCTTCTGTCCTCAATATTAAAATGGCTACAGAAGAATTCACCAATTTTGATTTGTTTTTTTAAATGTACGCTGATATGACAGCGGTCACGATACAACCTAACAAAATTGTTTCCAGTGAAGTTAAAGACAACTAAGCACTACAAGAGCCATTGTACAGAAAAAAAACAAACAAAATTTTTGGCAAGCCCAATACAATAATTATTATGGGGGACAACAGATTATCATACATTATTGTCTGAATCTATGGATGGAAGGTGCCCAAGCTCTTCAGCATCAACTTTATCCTTCCTCTCTTAGGGGATTGACTGTGGAAGAGAGGAGTGGGCTGGGCGGAGGGGGGCAAAGGGGGAAAAAATGGGGACAACTGTAATAGAATAAACAATTTTAAAAAGTAAAAAGAAACCCTCTATCCTTCCTCTTGTGGCCTAATTTGTTGTTGTTGTTGTTTAGTTTTCATTTTATCACCATAAACTGAACTCTGCAATCCAGCTAGACTTGGAAGGGGTAAGGAAAATATGGAATCCAACGAACTGTGGCGAAAGCATGAAGATTGTAGAACATTCCAAGCAGGTGAGTGTGAAAGAGTGCTCTCCTGAGCTGCAGAAGGCATGGTCTGGTGATTAAGGTAAAACCCAAGTTAGGTTTATTAGAGTTGTCCACAGTCGGCAACGGTGATCTTCTTGGTGGCCTTGCCATCCCTAAACCCACAGTGCTCCATGGCTGTCCCAACATCCGCACCGTCTTTCACCTGGCTGAAGACCACATGCTTGCCATCCACCCACTCAGTCTTGGCAGTGCAGGTGAAAAGCTGGGGACCATTTGTGTTGGGTGCAACATGTGACATGGACGAGGTGTCGGGACCCATATGCTTCAGGATGAAGTTCTCATCGTTACATTTCTCCCCGTAGACGGACTTGCTCCCCGTGCCATTGTGGCCTGTGAAGTCACCACTCTGGCACATAAATCCCGGAATAATTCTGTGAAAGCAGAAAACTTTCTAACCAAGTCCTTTTTCCCCAGTGCTCAGAGCATGAAAGTTTTTTGCTGTCTTTGGAACTTTGTCTGCAAACAGCTCAAAGGAGACGCGGCCCACGGGCTTGCCATTAGCAGTGACGTCAAAGAACGCAGTGGGGTTGACCGTGGTGAGGAGCTCAGGGTCAGCAGCGTCTGCGAGGCCTCTTGACCTAATTTTTAAAAATCTTAGAGAGTTAGTGCTGATCCTTGAAAGGTCACCTGGAACACTGATTCCCAAACCTGGCTGCACATCAGAGTCACCTACAGAGCTTTAAAAGCCGTTTATCGTAGATGCCAAGGAATCTGCATTTTGAAGTTGTTTTCCTAGTGGTTTGGTTTTGTCCGCAGATGGGGGTTTCAGTGAGGCCTTGTCTGGCCCTGTGTTCTCTGCCACTAGGCAAAGGCTGCTTTCTGCTACTCCGGGCAGGTGGGGAATGGTCTGTGTTCCAGACTTGAACGAGCAGGGCGCCACACTGCCCGCCCTCCCCGGGGAGCCCTTCCAGTGTCTGATATCCTTTCATTGCTCCATTTTTCCCATAGCACTCTCTGCTTGTTTCTCCAAAGATCTTGAATAGCTTGTGATTACCATCCAGCCAATTTCTTTGTCTCCCATCTGGTTACTATCCCTGTCTTCTCCTTTGGGAGGCGGGTTCAGTCATTTGTTTCTCCTTGTTATTCTCTGAGGCTAGAGTTTTGCTAGACTCTCACCCCAGCTCTTCAGTCCTTCCCCACACTTTCTCCTGTCTGGAGTTTGAGTTTATTTTTCTTCCTGCCTAACTACTTCTAATATACTAAGTCAATAAACAGATTCTCTGTGGTTACATATGGCAAATGGCTGAAATTTACAGTTGAGAGTAAAATTTCCTCATTTGGGGGAAAAAAAAATCATTTCACAGATTTAGAAAGTGGTCATTCTGATCTCCAGGGCAAATAAAAGTGTTTTATAACCTTCCACAAAAGCTTATGCCTTGATTAAATTTTTATTATGAATTATTAATTAAAATAAGGAAACACAGAGGCCTAAACCTTTGCTTAAATTTGCTCCAGATTGAGACACAAACCAAATGCAGCAAGAAACCCTGAAGGGGAAGTTTAATGATGAGTAACTCATATAAAACTATCTGAGCACTTGCGTCTGCCAAAGCTCCAAACCAGCCGTGTAAATGAGTCCATGTGCCCAGGCCTGAACAGAGGCCAGCAATGGGCCTGGAAGAGAGAGGACCTCCTCGGCCTCGCTATTCTGGATTACGGGTTTGGGTTTCATGGCACATTGTGAGTCTGGAGACACGCAGGCTCCTCGCTTGATGAGCGGGTGTGGTTAGGTGGAGAGCGGTAGGAAGCAAAGTAGCAAAGAAGCCTGGGGTCTTGGAAACTGAGCCAGAGGTCAGGAAAAGTGGGTCACTATTCTCATTACTGAGTCCTTGACTCTGCCAGGGCCACCGAATACAGTGGTTCGGGTTGCCTGGAGATAGGGGCAGGTGTGCACAGAAAGCAGCTCGCGCACTCCTCGCCAAGCCTTGCCCCTGGCTGGAGCGATGCGTCTTTGGAGCGTCTTTTTCTGATTTGAACAAGGGGGTCATATGCTGGTCAAGACTTACTTGGAGTCTGAAAGTGCATGAGTGACGTGGGTAGGAGGGATGGGCCTGCGTTCTTCTAGAAGCGGCATCTTTCTTCAGAATACAGAGGGGTTATTTGGGCAAGTGGTGGCCTAGAATTCATCCAGTAGATGCAGGGGGTGCCAAGAGCTCACAGCAACTTGCGGAAGCAGACAAATAAGCAAAGTACTGCAACACAGTGGTGACGAATGAGATACAAGACACCCATGCCTATGGGTGCCCGCCCAGATGCAACGGGGCAGGAGAGAAGCAGGGAAGCTTTCTTGAGGATGACGTCTAAATGAGTCTCAAAACACGGAAGGGTGTTTGGAATGAGGGTGTGAGGGCTGGGGAGGCGCTGCTGGCAAAGGGAAGTGCATGGTCGAAGTGAGGGAGAATGAAGAGGGGTCTCTCTCACAAGAAGAAAGATGTGCTCAGAGAGGAAGCGGAGATTCTTTGGGGGCTCCCCACCGAAGAATACATGTTTGTGGTTCAAGGCATTTTCAAATATGAGCATTTATTCAAATGGGAAAGAAGAGGTGGTGCCCATCCTCTTTCTCCACTGGTCAGGATGTGGCGGGGGTGGGGTGGCTTCGGTGGGACACCAAATTCTCAACACAGTGCCTGGTACTTGACACTTTCCAAAGCTAGTTTTGTCCCCTTCTCCGCCTCTTCTTCCTCAATCTTTTTAAATATGAAAACAGGGATAAAAGACACACAGGGGTATATCTGTATGTCTTTTAAAACTTTCTAAAAGGAACTCACAAAAATGTGAAGTGAAACGTAATGGCCATCTCTTTGGCAATGGGTGGCCCCCCATGATTTTGTGTCCCCACGTTTGAGTTGGCTTCTAAGAATGTATTGATGTTGACTCCCTGGATGAGTCACTCCAGAGGAGGAGAGGAAAGGAGAGCTCTTTGCCCAAGGAGCAAAAGTTGTCTTATCCGACTGTCTTTCGGGGCTCATAAACCCTCTCTGTGAACATCCAGGCTTCCGGTCATGCCCAGAGAAGATTCTGCATGGAGACAATGTGGCTTTTATTTGGCTCTCATTTATATACTTATTCCATGAATTCAGGGTTCATGGAAAAAGGCATGTTGACAGCACTGCTTCCTAGCATGACATCATATAAGTAAGTTTGAAGACACCACTTAATAAGAGCCCTGTAAAGATAAGAGAAGTGGCAGGAAGAATTGAAAGACACTGTTTCCTCCTTAATGTCTGCTATGAATCACTGCGCTGAGGGAAGGCACGGAACAGAAGCACCGGGATGGCACACTGGCCCAGGGGTCAGGAGAGGGGCTGCCCTAGGGGGCACCTCTCGGCTTCCTCCTTTCTCTTTGGTCTGAGGCTGGGCAGAGAGGGAGAGAATGGAGGACCGTGGGGCTGGTCTGAGGGGTGGCGTGGAAGGGTTAGTCTGTGCCGATGGTAGATTTTTAGTTTGAAAATCTACCATACTGAACAAACCCACCCGAACCTTGCATTCACCCAATTAACCAGCACCTGTAACTGCTCCTTGTGAGGCCAGCACCATGGAGGCACCCCGAGGAAGCAGACCATTCTGTCCCCACCACAGAACTGCCCCCACCCTCTAGGGCTTCTCCTGCCAGAAAAAGGCGGTGCTCTTTCCTTGCCTTCTTCTACAACCAGAGGACAAATAAGAAACAAGATTCCTAGTTTACCTGGAGTGTCTGAGGGAGAGAAGGCCTTTGGAAAAATAGTATTTTATTTCTTTCTTTGAAAAGTCTTTTTTCCTGGAAAACAGCTCAATTGTGGGTTCCCAAAGGGCTCCTGAAGTTGTTTTGTTTTTTCAAAGAGACCAGGGCGTCAGGGCAGCTGAAAAAGACTTTTGGTGGCTGCTTTCCTAGCGGGAACCCCTGTTCCAGGGCTGGAGCGTGGGGGGCGGAGCATGGCCGAGGGGCAGATGGGCTCAGGATCTGACCCCAAGTGATCTTGCCTGAGGAAGACTCCTGCCATCCCCCAGCAGAATGTTGTAGAAGCCGAAGGGTCTGCTGATGGGAGGAGGAAAATGATTTCTTGATAGCAGATGGGAAATAAAAGGTGTGTCCCCAAACCAAGGACATTGCTCAGAGGTCCTCCCAGCAGGGCAACGTATGAGGCAAGGCTCTTCTGGTACTCCCCAGACACCAGGGTGGCAGAGCCAGCTGCTAACAGCCGCTGGAGGGATGTGACCAGGAACAAGAGAGGCATGCCTGGGGACCTAGAGGGGTTTAGACTGGGCAGGGACCTGAGGAAGGATGTAAGTGAGGAGACAGTGGCCTGAAGGGTAGCAGCTGGCTTGATTCCGGTCCATGACATGGCTCGATCAGGTCTTAGGGATTATTTAGTGTCAAGCTCTGAGTTTAGAGTTGAGGGAACTGAGGTCCAGAGAAGTTTTAACTTGCCTTTGGTCACACGGGGAGTTTGTGGCCAAGCAGGGTCCCAGGTTAGCTCTACAGTCCCCAGTCTTATCTTTGCTGGGGATATTTGAAGTTCTTTGCTGCTCTGAAGTAGTAGAAGAACCCATGAAGAAAACACTGACTTCAGAGACAGGAGACCTTGGCTTTGGGGTCTAATTGCCCAGTTCCCATCTTGCCAACATAGTTTCCCTGATTTTTCAGACATGGGCAGAGTCCCCACCCTTCGCTTTCAGGCTGGTGACCTGTGAGGGCTAGCAGGAAGAGAGGGATCAAAGCCGATTCGGCGCCCTTCCGTGTGTCTCTCCCTCCCTTCTTTTAGAGGTGGCAGTTACTGGGCAGCATGACCCTTGAGGAGGAGATAAACTGCCTCAGATAGCAGGGTTTTATCTTTGAGGTTATTGCAAATGTGCCTGACTCCTTAATCTAGTTCTGTCCAGATCTGAACTGGTAGCTCGATAAACTGTTGGCTGCTTGATTTCATTTATTTATCAAGTCCCAACAATTATCAGAAGGCAATTATCCCCTGGGAGGCCAGTGGCTCAAGAGATAAGCACTGCCCTCCCCGTCTTGTTTCTGCCACTGATCCATAAGTTGTCACTCCATGCCCTGTGTGGATTTTCTCCTGTTTCCCCACCATCCTAAATTTCAAAAGAGGTTTGATGTTTCAACACGTCTGTTTTGGTGTTCTTTGGCACACAACCGTAAGTAAAATCCAATGGTTTTTATAGGTGGATAAATCCTTTTTAAAGGTCCTTTTGTTATCACCGTGGGGTTTGTGAGCACTGAGTTTTAAGGTACCAGGGAGACCTTACATCAGAGTTTGCTGTATCTGGAGGGGGCCAAGTGACCACTTGGCACAGCCCTTTCATACTGTAGACAAAGAAGCCAAAACACAGAAGGAGTCAATGTCTTGTGAAAGGAATGTGCTTTTTAGAGTTGGGCAGATGTGGATTTGAAGCTTGGCTTTGACTCTGACCTTCTGTCTGACCGTGGGTAATCTCCTGGAGCCCCCATTTCCTCACCTGTCATGTGGAGTTAGTAATCCAGACCTCAGAGCATTGTTGTGAGAGGGAGAAATTGTCCGCCCCCTGGTCAAGGTCACACAGATAATTGGGGACAGGGAGTATCCTGGTTCCCAGATCTCTGTTCTTTCCATTATCCTGTGAAATCTTCTTCTCTGGAGGCCTTAATTTCTCAGGAAATAAAAAGTAAAGATTCTTCTTTGTCCTACCCAAAGTTCTAGCTCAGTGTTTCCAGACACAGCCCCTTCAGATGTCCTGAGGCTCCGTTCTGCTCTGGACTCATGTTTATACGATGACAGCATCTATATTTTTTTTCTGGATAAATTAATAATTGACTTGCCATTGTATTTAGGAAAAACCAGACATCACCTCATGGATGTCTCAGAGAGAAAGAGTCATTTATCCCGATCATCCTGGTAAATTTTCTAGTTAGGTTTGGTGGCTGCAGGATCAGGGGTCTGGAGGGCATGCTGCCCAGTCTAGGGGTGTTACTGGTCCACAAAATGACAGCCCCATTCCAAGGTCAGGGGCCTGAGTTTTTGAGGTCCGAGGGCTGTTTTCAAGTGATCTCAGCCTGTCCTTGCAGCCTTCGCCAGGGCGTTGTCTGCGCCTCGGACGCTAGGTGGCGCCGCAGGAACGTCCTCGCGGCGCCAGGCACCTTCACAGCCCCCGAGCGCTTGGCGCGGCGCAGCGGCCTTCTCGGCCTTTCAAGCAGGGTCAGGGGTCCCGCGGACCGCCTCTCACAGCCCTGTCCTCCCATCAAAAACACAGCTCCCCTCAGGGGGAAAGGCCTGGCGTTTCCCTGGCCGGCGACAGGAGTCGTGGCCCATTTTCTGTTAGGCTTTTCTAATTCAGCCTTTTAAATACCAAAGGGCTAATCGTGTTTGCTCCTCATCAGTCGCTGCTCCCGCCCCCTGTGTTATTAACGATTCATTTGCTTTGAGTGGCAGCATTACAAGGATTTGGGGGCGCGAGAAATACCTCCCCATTTTTCAATTTTTAAAAGACGGCAGCCGTGATTCAAATTCAGCTTGCGTGATGGGCGCCTTGGAGTTGGCCTAGTGGGCGGGAGTTCGCGCGCCCGGCGAAGGTCCCCGGGCGATGCTCTTCAGCCGGTGCGTCTTTTCCTTCGGGCCGGCACCGCCAGCGCCCCCTGGAGGCGGGCCTGGGAGTCGGCACCGGGCGCGTCCACCCGCAGCCCAGGTCCGCCTCCACTTTTCCGTTCTCCTCTCAGGATCCCGCAGAGATCCCCAACTGCCTCTCAGGTCTCAATAAAGTTTCCCCACTTCAGAGTCTGTTGCTGTCCTCTCAAGTCCCCGTCTGTATCACCATTTACATCTCTCTCATCCCCGCTGCCCCGCCCAGACAAATGTCTTCTCGGCCCCACTGGGTCCGGGTTCCCTGTTCCCCTGCACCCCACCAGTTCGAGGCTCCTTTCTCAAAGGGGGGAGGACTCCTCCCTGGTCTTGACCCGGCAGGCACTGGCTCAGGTCCGACCCCGGGGTCCCGCCCTACACCAAGGCCTCCCCTCCGTTTCCCGGCTTTGGAGAATCAGAAATTTAGCCAAGTTTGGTCTCTTTCTCAGGAATTTAGCCAAGTTTGGTTCCTTTTCTTCTTTCTTAGTGCTGAAAGCACACTTCAGGTATTCTTTTCCTGTTTACCAGGGTGGTCAGATCTGGAAGTGATTTGAGAATAAGGCCGGTTTCTCTTTCTGCCCCAGAAGTTTACAATGTCCTAGTTCAGACCTGGGAAGTTGATGGAAATTTCAACTACATTAGCCTCAGCTGTGAGGCCAAAGCGATGTTAGGCAGAGCGTGGAGAGCTGGCAAAAGGAAAAGGGAGAGAGAGGACTTAGAGGGGTTACAGGAACCGAGGGCCCCATGTTTGCAGGCCTTGCGGTGTCTGAGAACTCCGGGACTGTGGATAAGTTGCTTAACTTCTTGAGCCTCAGTTTCCTGTTCTTGAAGGTGGGAATACTACTGCTGTCTCGTATGGGGTGTGGTGAGGATTTTGAACTACTGCATGTGAAGCACCCTCCTGGCAAATAAAAAAAGCTAATATATGATAGCTGCTCGCAGGGATGCAGTCGAAGCCACTGCTCTAGCCTTTCGCCAAACTGATTTTATAGACAGCTAAGTGCCTGCTTTTTCTACTGTGTTTGGAATTAGGAGAAGTTTTCCTTGGATTATTAGTGTTTTCCTTTGTTTCATGGGCTATAGTGTCTTCTCCTGTCCTCCACAGAAAGGAAGAAAGGGCGAATGGATTATTCTCTTCATTCAGGATTCTTGAGGAAGAATTCATGATGTAGCCAAGCCACTGGGGATGAATGTTGTAGTGTAGGGGGTTGGGGGAGGAGGGTACGTTTACCTCCCCTCCTGTTTACCTTGGGGATGCCACACAGTCCCCTTCCTTTCGAGAAATATTCCGGGATACCATATATTGCTGTACCATCTCTTTGGAATGGACCTGTGTGTAGCAGCAAGTCCACCTCTTTGCTTTTGGTGAAAATCGGTAGAGTTTGTAAAGATTTTGCAATATTGCCCTGTGTAAATGACCTCTTTGACTAAAAATCAAACCAAGCATCCTTTGTTTAAAAATCTCTTGCTGCTAATAATATGAAGAAAAGTCTTATTTAAATTCCTAGTTTTGTCCTGCAGAGATGCTCCGTGTGTCGTTAGAGAATGACTATCCTCTTTTTTTTCTTCCTTTTTTTTTTTTTGAGACATAATTGACATATGACCGTATTAGTCAAAGGTGTACTACCCTTGTTTTAAGAGTTGAAAATAGTAACACAGTCAACACCTCACATTTGAGTAATGCTGTCTGTGTTTTTATCTCATTGACATTATGGGGTTGACAAGCACATACCTTCTTCTACTCTGTAGATGAGGAAACCGGGACACTGGTCTGCCGTGTTCCCAGTCTGGGAACAGCACACTCACGGGTGCTCCAGGGAGCTCTGAAGATCCTAACCAGTCCTGTGGTTGTCGTTCCATGGGCAGAGCAAATGGACTTGGATTCCTGCTGTGACCCAGTCTGAAACAAGCCCTTCTTCCAGCTCAGGACCCTGAACCCTACCTCAGCTCTGAGGACTGTCTGCAATAGTGAACAGGAGAGACCTGGACTTGCTGCTTCTGTCTCAGTGCTCCTGACCCTGCGGTCTTTGGCTCACAGCGGGGAGCTGAGCTCGTCTGTTAATAAATACTGCGAATGTGACTCATATACCAAGCCATCCGCTAATGCGAGTGACTCAAACTACGAATGCTCTGCGAAAGAGGCTCCTTTGCTTGCCAGCCGGCTTAAAATAGTAATTCATTAATACTGGCTTAATTATTTTTAAAAGATGGCCTAATTAAAAGCTATACATTCCGCCTGAGTTTATATGTAGAACTGTATATATATAATGTGTGTGTGTTTGTGTATATATATATTTAGCGTGGGACAAATTGTTGGAAAAAACACCCAGGAGCCAGCTCCTCTCTGTTACTGGATTCAGAGTAGAGACCACCCCATGAGGGAGTGGCCCCAGTGGCTTCTCAGTGACTGCGCACGGGAAGTCCCAGCTGCACAGAGCCCCCGCCCCAACGTCAGGAGCCAGCAGCCTTCGGAGAGGCAGGCTCTGACCTCTGCTCTCCTATCGGGATGTCCCTTTCCCTTCCCAAAGATGCTGAGACGCTCGAGCAGGAGATGTCAGGGGAGAGTGTCCTTGGCAAAAGAGACAGGGACTTGGGCTTTTGTTTCTGGGGCTGGCTGTCTCGCTTTCCTAATGAGCAAATGTGTTCTCTTCAAGGAAACAAACAAAGCAAAACACCAATTCATCTGGATTTTATTCATTTGTTTTAAGTACAAACAAACAAAAGGAGTCGGGAGAAGTGGTTATTTCTGCACCAACTATTTCAAATGCAAGTTACTCCATCGCTTGGGGTGTTTGGATGGTGCTTGTCACCATAGGACCCATAGGGCTAGTTCCAACTGTCTTTGGGAAGGCTTTTTTTTTCTTTCCGAAATCCCCAGCGTTCCTTTAAGACCCATTTAGCTGCCGGTTTTGTTTATTCTCCTGGCAATCAGCATTTAAAATAAGACAAACAAGCATTTTTCCTGGTCTGTGAGTCCCCCTGCCCACCAGCCTTCCACCTGCTCACCTAAAGCCAACGTGTCCAATTGAATTTCTCTGTAACCCATACCCCCTTCAGAGACCTGCCCCCTCCGTATTCTGAGCTGGAAATAGAGAACTTAAGCAGGGCAAATGTAATTTTAAGAATTGCTAATGATGCTAGAAATCTGCAATGCAATTAGCATCATTGGATTTGGCACGTCTCCGAAGGCACAAAACTCCCTGTCATACCGCAGTGGCAGCCGTGGTAAGTGCCTCCACGCGTGCCTGGGTAGGCTGGCAGCCGCCTCGCACCAAAATATGACCATTTCGTGGCGCTTCCCCTCCTGCTCTCTCAGCTACTGACGTCTTTGTCTCTTTTCGAGGATGCGGAGGGGTGGATGTTTTCTGTTGGTGAAGTCCTTAGATTTCGATCCTCCGGTGAGGTCACTCTATTTTCTAGGCAATTGGGACCCCTACTTCGTGAACTCAGCTTGCTCCCTTGGATTACAATGCTTCAGTTCAACCCACGTTTCCCTTGTTCCAGAACCCCACTAATTCTCTGTTCTTCTCTAACTTCCTTTTCTTTGCCACTCTCTATGGTTCAGAGTGAGTGTGAAGTGTTAAACATAGGGATATGAAGTGAGCCAAGGGGCGAAAGGGAGTGAGAAAGCCAAAAAAAAAAAGAACGAAAGAAAGAAAAAGAAAAAAAGAACAGGAAAAAAACCCCAAAAAACCCGGAATGAGTTACTGGATTCAGAATAAACCTGTACTTTTTCATAAGAAAATGATTTTTGTTCTCTGGAAAAATAACATGGGCCAGGTGTGGAAACCATGTTGGCTGGCTGAGAGGTTGCAAAACCCAGAAGATGATCTCGATGGGTCTGTTAGGCTTAGCAAAGGTTTCTTCTCTGGGGATCCCCTTGCAGATACAGAGGCCCAAGTCAGAAGCTTGTAGAGGGGAGCTGTTCTTCCAAGATTCCAGATGTGACTGTGAGACAACATGTTATGGGGCAAATTGATTTCACCCTTGGGAAACCGGAGATTTTTCAAAGTTATGTCTGCAAAGCCAGCTAATGCAATTCCCCATTAGTGCATTAAAGTGTGCCCTTATTAATTCAAACATAAAGGCAACAAAATAAGCTGTTAAATTTAAAATATAATACATATATAATGAGGAGAATGTGTGAAAGCCTTATTCAGATGAAAATACAGGAGTGTTTGAACTACTGAGGTATCTTTTGTATTGAATTATGAGCATATGTAATAGATTTAATTATTAATTTCCCCATTGTTCTATGCACACAGACAGGGTTCAAGGCACAGTCGTTCTCTGGCTTTCATAGATCTAATTTGTATAATTATTGCCTGAATAAAGCATTGCTCCAATCCCTAGCTCCCTTTCTTTTCCCCCCCTCTAAATACTATTTCAGTGCCGCATTCCAAAAGGGGAACACCTGCCACTTCTTCAAAGTCCGCTGATCATTTGGAATGATGGACGGCGCTGCTGCCGATGACGTCCCCTTTCAAGTCTCTTTGTCTAAGTGAATTATCGTGCATCCTTTTAATTTTATTGAACAAATTACATTTGTCAAGGTCTATCTTTGTAAATAAATGATAACTAGAGACACATGGATGCGTATTTCTGCTGTTCAAGGGCTCTTGTTCCATTTCTGGAAGCCAGATGAACATGGAACAAAGGAGAAAGTTTCCTCTAAAAGCAATTATCTTTCTGCATTCCCATCAGTATAATTATATTGCAGGGAATTTTAAGAAGCTGTAGAAGTAGAATTGAATGCTTAAAACTGTGTTTGCTGAATTGCTATGCAAAAGTTGAGCAGGCTGTATTACATCCCACTAAATAGCCTCACTCTCTTCCTGGCCACATTCCTCAAAATGTAGAGTGTTCCTGAAGGACAGGGAAGGTGTGCAGAGGGTGGTGAGGAGGCAGGTCACATTTAGGGGTCTGTGTGTTTCTTGAAAGGAACATTTCATTTCTGAAACCCTGAGGGCTCTGAGCAAGGTGCCTGGGGATGTGTACAATCAAACTACCTGTTTCCAGTCTGTTTGATAAGCTTCTGATCTGCAGATTGCTCTCTGCATGGAACAGAAACGTACTAGCTTATTAACTAATCCATAAATGAAGGTGAGATAATGAGGGATTGTTCATCAAATCATGGTAGCAGCAATTACATAGCTCCAAAAAGCAAGCGAACAGCTGGTTTAGAGAGAGATCGAGTGTGGTTTGTGTGGCTAGTGTATCAATATTGCATGTCAGCAAGGATCATTTCTTTACCATCGGCTCCCCCATACGTTAGTGAAGTAAACGGTATAGCCTCATCACTGATGGTCATCAATAATCTCATCTCTCCCCTTCCCAGTTTTCACTAAACCACCTGAATAGCGGAGGAAAAAGCATTGGTGAGAAATGACAACAGAGAAGGCCAGAATTATGTGTTAGTTTACTACTGGCTAGTAGGTTTTGAGTGACCAGACAATTGATGGGATACCGTTGCACCTAGAGGTCCTGAAAAACAAAAAACAGAAGCAAGGATGACCCTGTATCTTCACAGAGAGATGGGCAAAAGAGATTAAAAGCCAGGAGATAATATTCCCAGTTCACAAGAGTCTGTAGGGCACCTCGGGAGGAGCACAGGCCCCAGGGTCAGAATCAGGGGCAACCGCTTGGCTCCTGTGACCTTAGGGAGGGGTCTGAACGAGATGATCCAATAGCTTATGTTGAGATTCTAGGTCCAGGATCATTATATGGGGCACTGATCTCCATAGGGCAATGGGGAAGGAAGGTCCACCTGTTGAGGTGGAGTTGCTAGAGCTCCATGAATGTGCTGAGAAGAAAAAAATGATTTAGCCTCTTAAGAAAATGAGTCCCGTGTTTCCCATCTCCAGTATCTGTGGCGGGTGTCTGGTGATCCGCAGGGCTGGTACCCAAGGGTTTCCTGAGTTTGAAGGTGATGTGGTCAGAAAGTGGTCGGTCTATAAAATAGGATTAAAAATGTGCTTGGGCAGCTTTGTTATCGAAAAGACGCCTCTCTCAGGAGAAAGTGGCTGGCGTCCCTGACTTATTTGATTCAGACCCTTTCACTAAGCGTGCAGTGAAGGGAATGGGCAGAACCAGCCAGCATGTCCAGTTTAGTGTTGAATTCAGTCGCGCCCCAAAGTGCCAGACGCTACGCCTGGTGCTAGGAATGGAAAGTCACGTAAGACACGATCCCTGTAATCAGGACCAGGTTGCATAAGTCTGCTGGAGAGGCCAGGTAGGAACATCAACGATTATAGGGCAGAGTGATAAGGGGCACGGCACGGGTCTCCTGGGAGGGGTGTGTGTGCGCCGTGGGAGCACGGTGGGGACTGGGGGTGGTCAGAGAAGACTATGGGAGGAAGTGAGGCTTGAATGGACATAGTCGAATAAAAGTGGGGGGTAAGAGAATGGTAATAGAGGGAAGAAAGAATATGTGACCTAAAACCCCAAGGCACATTTAGGAAGCTGCTAACATATCAAGATGGCCAAGGGGGAGGGTGAGCGTGAGCGAGTGGGAAGGGAAGAGGCTGAGGAAAGCAGCACATGACAGATGAGGAAGGGCCTGGGGGGGTCTGGCCAGGAAGCTTGAACATTACGCTCCAGGTTCTGGGGACGCATTGAAGGAGTTTCACAGGTAAATGACAAGGTCATGCTTTAGAAGGGCGATATTGGGAGCCAGGACCTGGTGGAGAAGGAAAAATGGTACCCCCTGTTTAAAAACCAAGAAAAAGTGCTGTTAAAGGTACTCAAATATAGAGCTTTTCCCTTTATTCTGTAGTCTCTTAACCCACCATGGTGTTTTTTAAGTTTGCTACTCAATGTCCATTCTCCCAGGCAGACCCTCACTGCTGCAGGGCCTCTGTCTCAGACTTGGGATATGTGTGGCCAATAAGCTGTTGGATTACTGGGCTGTGCCCCAGCTGGAGGTGGGAAAGCAGAGCCCGGCACCTCTCCGTCCCAGAGGCCTGGTGCCCCAGCCCTTGGCAGACGGATGACTCACAAGGATATTGCAATATCTGTGTTAGGTATCTGGATCTGGTGTGGGCACAAGCCTTGTCTGTACCAAGTCACCTGCCAAATACACTGTGGCACTATCGGCCTAGGGTGGACATAGTTGCTGCCGTGTCCACCACTAGACACTGCAAGGCATGCTCACCCACCCCTGACCCTCCCCACACCTGTGCCCAGGCCCCTGCTGGGGCGGAGCTGGCAGTGGCCACTGGAAAGAGTTAGGGAGGAGGGAGGTTATGCAGGGCCTGGGGTGCCAGGGTACAGGTGAGTGGGTGGCTGACGACCTGTCCTAGGAAACAGGGGGTGGTAAAAGGAGTGGCACATATGAGCCAAAGCCCTAAGTCCCCGGAGCATGGTCTGTTGTCCCATGGACTTCACTTCCAAAACGCAAAATTACTAAGAATTTCAAGATGGCAACCACGGAGTATTAAAACTGAAATGTGGGGACCTGTGCAACTTCAGGCCACTTACCCATGAAGCTTATTGGCAGCAGGGAGCTATAGAGGAGCCAGGTATAAGGCAGGGAGCCCATTAGGGAGGGAGCTATCTGGGTGACAAGTCATGAGAACTGCAGTTGAGGCAGTGGTGGTGGGAATGGAGAGGAAGTGAGACAGGCGATATTAGGAGCCTGGGGTGAACAAGGCAGAGGGTTATAGGGTGACTTTCAGATTTTGAGTGTGGGGCGAGTGGTACTTTATGAAATACTTTCACATGAACTTTATATTTTAATCTTCAAAATAGCCCTGTAGGTTATAGATTTTTGTTACTCCTGTTGTCTTATGGGGAAATAGCTCAGAGAAGTAAGGTAATGTACCCAAGTGTGTTTAGTCAGAAGACTTGGGACCCCACCTGAGGCATTCGATTTCAGTTGCACATTCTGTCCACTACGATGCTAGCCCCTCTGCTGCTCTAAATGACTCTGGCCTGGTTTTTCGTTCACTTGTTCGTTCGGTCATCTGTCCATGCATTCATTCATTCATCCGTCCATTGCTTCATTCAGTGAACAGTTATTAAAGTGACCACAATGCACCAGACACTCATCGATCTCGGTGTTGGAGGCGTAGTGGCAAACCAGCCACACGGTGCCTCTGTGCTCGTGGAGCGCGCATCCTAGCAGGGCCCAGGTGCCAGATTTAATCAGAGATTCCCACAGGGCTTTAAGGGCTGGTGGAAGCCATTATTTATTTTTCTCTTCTGTTTCTTGTCCTGGTTTCTAATGAATTAGAGTTTGATTAGCTGCAACAGAGCAATCATGTCTACAGGGAGAGGAATAAAGTGTCCTTTCAACCACCCCTATCCAAAAGCCGTGGGTAATTAGAAAAATCAAGCCCTCACGCTCATTATCTCCACCTGGCTTGGCAGAGGTCTGCCCATTCTGTAGATAAATAATAATCTTGTTTTATTTTTTAATTTAAAAAATATATTATCTGTTTCAAAGAACGTTATAAATCTCAGACTAGGAGACTGGATATTACCAATGGGGATAAATTTCAAAGTATTAAAAGGTTGCTGAGCCAACAGCAACGGTTCTGAATACTGTTCCGATGACTCAACAGTATGGGTCAGGGAGGCACTGAACTGGCTGATGACTCAGCCCCTCCCAGTGTCTTGCGCCATAGAAGGCCTCCAGGAAGGCATGTGTTAGAATGAGCCAGTTTTCTCCTTGGGTGCACAGTCCCTGAACTAGAACGGCTGACAAATGGCATGGGTGCTAGAGCATGAGTAAATTGCAGGAAGTTTGGAGACTGAAATCCTTCTAAAGACAATGCGTTATTTGATAGGAAACAACAGTATAAAAGGACTAATCATTGAATGAATAGTCATGGCGAACTAAAACCATTGTTCTTGCAGGAGAACTCCCTGGGCCTGATGATGTCTCTGTGGCCTGCCTTGTGTCAGAGATTCTGAGGGACGATAACAAGCAAACTCACGATAGCAGTAGGCCTATCCCAGTCTACACGCTCCAGAATGTCTTGGCATGGTCCTGAGCTAGTAGCCAAGGACGTGTTGGAAGAACGAGAAATACAGAAGTTGGTTCCGGAAGGCCTGGTCTGTAGTAGGACTGGGGAGAGTAGGGAATCAAGAAGCCTGAGCCAAGCCAAGAGGCATCAACTGACTTGAAGACCATCCTGGGACTGGCTAGACCTCCCTTGGGCACATCCTCCCTCTGTGCCCAACGTGGCCTCTCTCTGTGCACAGGAGGCTCCTTGTGTGTGTTTGCTGTGTGAGGCATGGCTCTTCCTGATGGCATTCCATTTCTAGCCCAGTGGCATTGCTCCGTTCTTGCATAGTCCCTCTCCATACTAACAGAAGCTTCTCCTGGGTTAACACCTCTACCTATTAAACTGAAGAGCTTTTCAAAACATTTTGTTATTGGCTGAGTGTGAAGCGACTTACCTTGGACCCTGTCTTGTACTCCAGAGGAGCTGCGCCCCAAACACAGCTCATTCCGGCATGGGGGCCTCCACCCTGCCCCTTCCTTTCTCTCCAAATGGTGGGATCGCACTCATGGGGAGGCCATGAGGAATTTTGATTTCATCCTTTAAATCATTGCCTGGCCAATTTAAAGAGGGACATCATCCCTTTGAAAACATTGTGAAAACATATGTTATGTGGATGGAATCTGCCCACCAGCATCAGGCAATGAGCACATGACTAGATGAGTAAGAAGTGAGGCTTTTCATGTTGCTCTATTGAGTGAGAAACCTAATGGACCATGACTGGTTCCTTTCCAAGACCCTCCCTGATGTTGAGTTCTTTACCTTCCGTTGGCAGCCACGCACTGTGTCTGCGTGCATGTCGCAATCACTATGTGAGAGATTGGCTGTCCCAAGGAAATAATATTCATTTATTAACGTCTTGTTAAAATAACTAGGCACACCAGTGTTTAATAGTAGTATTATGTAAGAGCCATGGATCTTGAGTAAATTTGACCTATTCCTGATGTATCTTCAGAGACTCATTTTAGTTTGTGTGTGTGTAAGCGGGGGTGGGGGGGTGGGGTGGGGCTTAAACATCAAAAGCCATGTATGCAATAGATGTAACAGAGAAGGTATTGATTGGAACAGAACCAGGCTAGGTTCTGTTGTTGATTTTCTCCCCATACCTAACATGGGATGAACAGTGTAAAAACTAATGCCTGTAATAAACTGGGTCAGTAGATTAAGCCAATACTAGAATAAAGAACTGTGCAATAACAAACCGCAGTGCATGTTCACAACCTGTGAGATAAACTCTGTTCATGAAGAGATTTTGATTTCAGCCTCTTATAAGAGACTTGTAAGATACTGACAGTATCTAATCTTGAGGTAGGTAGATAGTGGTGAGGTGGCTATTGATAAATAATTAAAAAATCAATCTGTGGCTAAGTGTGGTGAGCTTCAAATCACCTTACTGTGTGGGCTGTGGGGGTACAGGGAGCCTTTGTGGGGAAATGGAGTTTGCAAAGCTCTCTTTATTCCTTGCTCCAATCCCATTCCTGCTCTTTAATTGCTCTGAGACCTAAGATTCCTTTTCCTGAAGTTTCCCGAGCTATAGAGCGCCCCATGTCTTCCCAGAGCTGAGTCTTGCTGCCTGCCTCACTCCGTTGTCCTGCTGCTCCCAATTCCTTCTGGAGGTGGCTGGGAAACCTGGGAGAGGCCTGGTTTCTGCCCTCTTGGACATCCCTGGTGACCTGCAGTCCAGGGATGAACAGACTGAGGAAGGGGTGGCTGTGGCCTTGGGGCTTCTGTAAGGCCCCGCAGCTTTGGAGACACAGCGGCAAAGGAGAGAACCGCCGTGCTAGAGTTCTGAAAGGTCCTTGAGCTGGAGCGCGAGGAGAAAATCCGCATCAGGGAAGGCTGGCCAGGAGGGAAGAGTGGACCCAGACACAGCGGGACGTGAGGAGTGGTGCTGGGTCGCAGATGTGTTTCCACCTAATTGGGATGCAGGGAGCTGGTGGGCGAGGCAACGTTGGCATTTTGCAAATCAGATACTCTTCTGAAAACTCTCCTCCCAGAACCCCCTACCCTCAAGTGTGGCCTTGAGTGTGTGAACCTAAAGTATTCCAACTGTATATTAATGACAGCTTAATTGCTGTGGCACAGCATCACGTTTATTTGAGCACTGCCTTGCAACCATCCCACGGATTCCGTGTATTTGCGGCAAAATGTTTCCCTATGGGAACAACGACACACATCTGTTTGCACTTTCAGGTCTTCTTTGTGTCACGTCCTCACTCACAAGTGATGATGATGGTGGTGATGATGATGAAGATAGCAGCTAACATTTACATAATGCTTATGACTTTTCAAACATCAACTCATTTCATTTTCATAAAAGCCCTCCGAGGTAGGTACCATTAGTATGATTCTCACTTTACAGATGAGGAAACAGAGGCAAAGGAGTTAAGTGATGTAAGGTCACACTCTTGTTAGTGACAGAGTCAGGATTCAAATCCAGTCCTTCTGGCTTGGTCGTCTGTGCTCATAACCACTTAGCAAAAGTGTCCTCCAAATGTTTCTTAAATGACATAGAAACACGAGTCAAAACCATCATTCATAGTGTCCCAAGGTTGTGGAAATTTCTGTCAGCCATAAAGCATTCCCGTCCGCGTATGAGTGTACTCAGACGTTTATCGCTCACGTGCCGCCTGCCAGACCACCATACTGGAGATAAGACCAATACAGACATGAGCTCACGGTCATTTTAGAAAGTCAGCAAATTAAACCAGAATCACAGTGATGTGCGCAAGGATTATGCTAGATGAAATATAAAATAATAGATGACGTATAAAATAACAATAGCTAATATTTATTAGGCATTTTGTTTTTTACTGCTAGGCATTGTTCTCAGTGCTTTTGATGGGTTCTCTCCATCTTCACAGTGGCTCTATGAGAAAGTACTATTTTATCCCTATTTTCCAGATGAGGAAATGGACGTGCAACAAAGTCACATAATTGCTGAGTGACACAGTTATTTAACAGTGAAGCCAAGACCACAGGAGAACACATCTGGAGGGTACACTTAGCCTGGGGTTAGGGAGTCCGGTTCCAATCCACTGGTGAGCTCTACTCAGTGAGATAATAAGAAATGGGAAGCTCTTTCTTCATTTGCTCATGTAAAAGCATGTATCGGACTTCTTCAATATGCAAAACATCAAAGGAAGGGGTGGTGGTCAATGGTGGGTAGGTACAGAGATGGATAATATAGAGTGTTTGCATTTAAGGAGACACAATTCAGTAGCCAATACTGTATTAAGTATTTAAGGGTCTAAACGACAAGAATTGCTCCTTGGCGTCAAGTTGATTAGCATTTTAACCGAGCAGTGGAAGTCAGCAAGTTGGCTCGTGCTTGTGTGTGCACCACAGCGTGATGGAGTGGCTCCGATGGCTTCGAGAAGAGGGGGGGCCACAGCTCTGGCCCAGATTTTTGGACACTATCTGTGTGAACTTCAGCAAGCGACAGGCTTCAGAACATTAGAAATGAAGGCTCAGAACCCCCATTTTACAGGATGAAAGTTGTTATAAACTAGAGAAATATTTGAAAACTGCTAAATTCTGTGATTCAGATGTCCCTTCCACATACTAAGATTGTATGAATCTTAACTTGTAAAAGATTACTGTATTTTTCAATGCTTCGCATACACATCAGGGGCTTTGGTGAGCCAAAGGCTTGGGAATACAGTACCACAAAGTCTTCCTAGACTCTGTGAGAGGAACTTTGAAGGTAGCAGCATAGAGAACACGAGGGAGATGCTCCGAACACTTGGGGGTAGCTTGGGCCGGCGCTTGGAGGTGACGTGAAGAGAATGGCGGGACTGCCAGAGGCCACCACTGACCGGAATTAAAGAGGGCTGTAGGAAATAGTGCAGCGCCAAATGGTAGCACTTGGCAGGTTTGGGAAGGAATGTTTTTCTAGGTTTATAACCTTTTCTTATTCACTAACGTAGGACTCGCATCTGCTGTCAGTACCTGCATCAGGGTGCCTTGGGTTCCTCATGCTTGGTTGTTGTGGGTAAATGCATGGGGAGTGTCCCATACCATGTTCGGGAAGCTGTGGCAGAGGACTAGCCCTCCAAAGCCTCCTGTGTGGAGCAGAATTTCTAAAACCTACTTACCAGCCTTTTACACACAGAGTCTTCGTTCCTTCAAGGACTCTCTTTACACTGGGCCCTTGTCTAATGCTGCAGTTGGGGGGCAAGAATGCAGGCAGAAGCGTTTCCTGTTTCCTTTCAGACAGGGACTATATCCTGAGCATCAATGCTGGAGATGCAAAAAGAGGAGAAAATGGCTAGGGGGAGGCAGAGGTACGCATGGAGGGCACTGCCCGGCAGCTCCAGTCCCTGTGGGCGACCGCTGCCCTGGCTGACGCTGCCCTCAGTGCTGGCTTATTTATCATGGTTTATTTTACTATTTCTTTGTGGTTTATTTTATTACTTGTCTGCCCTTCAAATCTAAATGATTTTTTCTCATGTTCTTCTTTTGTCACAAAAACAACTATGGCTCCGATTCCAAGACAGCCAATGAGTAACTACCAAGGAGGGACCCTGGAAGTCTGTCTTAAGAATGTCATCTTGGCAACACTGCTGTGTCTTTCCCAGGCAGGGAGGAAGAAGGTCAAAAGGTGCATCCGGTGCACTTCGCATACAGACATATTCTGAGCGATGTTGGGAGAGGATGGTCTTTTCTGGAGAACTTTGCCTCAAGCCTTGAATACGTTCTCTCAAGTGTAGAACATGGGATTTCCTCAGACTGCCAGAGCATTTTAGTGTTGGCAGGGTAGCCTGGTGTAATTTTTATTGCAGCAGGCTTGGAATCTGAAGGCTTAGCTCTGAGATCTGGTTCTTTTACTTCCTAGCTATGGCTAAGTTGCCTTCTTCACAGCATAGTTGTAAAGGGAAAATGGGGAACGTTATGACAACACTTTATAAACTGTAAAGTTGTGCAAATATTAGTTTGTTATTGTTACCTAGCAATGCTCAGGGATTGTCTTTGTCTAGGTTCCCATTAAGTAGCTGGGGTCTGTGTAACGAAGGCTTGGCAGATTCAATGATAACTGAAGGGTGAAATTAGATGATAAATGTTTTAATACATTCTGGGTTTCAGTTTGAAGACCTGGAATAACACTATGGAGGAATCATGTACAATTTTCCTGAGCAGTTGTTTCGGTGGTAACTACTAGTTCCTTTTCACCAGGGACTGGGTGAGAAGGATTGCACCTTTTTTTTTTTTTTAAACCAGAGATTGTATTTAACCTCTGTGCCCCCACCCCCACCCCAACATTTGGTCTTGGGCATTCCTGAAGGCTTGGCACGCTTCACGGCTCCTTCTCCTCCCTGCTCAGCCACAGGGGAGCCTCCTACCCCAGTGGTATCTCTGCTCTCTGTCCTCTAAGCCCGCTCCCGCTGTCTGCCGGGCTCACGAGCTGGCCGTTTTGCTTCCATTCCAGGCCCTGCTCTCCCTTTCCTCCTTGGACTCAATGCTTTCGAATCGTCCTGGCTTCCCAGGGCCCTCTCCCCCCACATTCTCATCACCTGAGAGGGGAGGTAGTGATGAGGGCCCCAGCTCTCCATCCTGGGCAGGACCATGTCCTTAGAAGTGTTGGGACCGGACGGTCTTCTCATGCTCCTTCGCGTTTACTAAAGTGCACTTTCTGATGTCCAGGGCGCCCCTCTACGTGGCTGCTCTGCGGCTCCTGCGACCCCTGCAGCCTTCCCTGCATAGTCTCTTGGAAGCTCCCACAGTTACCTATCAGATCATTCTGAGAAGAAGGAGCCACTTCTTTCTGTGTGGGAGAAGACCCCGGTCTCAGTCGGCCCTGGGTCCTTTTCCTACGCTGCACTCACTGCTGGGTCCTGCTCACCGACCATCTTACTGCCGATTTTAAAAATCTTCCCAAGGCAGATTCCCCTATGACCACTCACGCCTGAGGGCCAGTCTTAAGCTTCCACATCCTCCCAGGCAGGTCAGCTTGACCTCAAGGATATCCTTCATCAACTTCCAGGCCTTGCCTCTGATTTGGATCCTTTTTGTCTCTGCTGAGCCTTGGGGCTTCTGGCCCCACCTCCCCAGTTCCAATGCACTGGGGACTGGTCTGCTGATCCTTCTCTGGTCCCCATGGTTGGAACTGTGAAGAAAGAGCTTCTGGGCAAGATGCCACTAGCAAGCCTGTCTCCCTAAGAACAACAGACCCGTTTTCTCTCTCGTTGTTCAGAAACCCACCCCTTTTCTCACAGCTGTGTGAAAAGAAGCCAAATGCCCATTCTTAATGTGTAACAACTGAGGCTCATATGCAAACTGCTGTTATCTCAGCAGGAGAGCAATTTGCAACCATTTAAAACCCTTTCTCTCTCCTCTTCTCCTCCGTGTTCGGTTGTGCACACACCAGTCCATATTATTAGTGCAGATGGTGAGAAACTCGTCATTGAAAGGGCTTAGAGCACAGAGGGAAATGGATTTTTGGCCTCACTCTGGCCTTATAAACAAGAAGGCTTGAATGATTTTAGGTTCCTGATTCTTGCCTCAAAAGAGCACAGTTTGCTTCTCTTCAAACACAAGAGGTTGTAAATTGGTAATTCATCTCAACCAAAGGCCACATGATGAGCAATTGTAGAAGTGTTTTTTTCTTTGTGTGCAAAGGAGGAACCCAAAGTCTGAGTGTGGGTTCCAGCTGGTGTTTGCCGTTCACCATTTGCAGCCCAGAGACACTGTCATGGGCAGCCCTGGGCTCCATGCGCCTCCCGTTTCCACCTGCCAGGGCTGTCGCAAGGGGAGAAGTCAGCTCAGCATTTCCATGTGACTTCTTCTTCGTCTTCTTCTTCTTGTTTTTTTTTTTTTTGTAGCTAAAAAATAAATCAGTTCTAATAAAAACATTTATACTATATTCTTTATTGTCAGCTAATCCTGCCCGAACTCATTAAATAACAGTGTGTGGGTTATTTGCTGTCAGTGAAATTATCAAAGGCATTTTTCAGCTGGGGCACCAGGAAAACATATGCTTCAATGCCAACTAAAACAATAATGAGGAAATGTTATGATCAGTCTTGACCAGATGACCCTGCCCGTTTTAGATTAGTTCTTAATTTCAGCACAAGGGTCATCCTGTGAATTCTTACAATAAGTCACTGCTCACCACTCACATGAAAAAGATGTGACTTATTAGAAAACTCACTGTACTCATTGCAGTTAATGAGATGTGGAAAGCTTTGTAATTTGATTTGCTGGGCCATATGCTGTAAAGGGATACTGCTGATTTCATTCCTCCGTATTTAATTTAAGCAGTATGCAATCCCTTCTTCATATGGCTACTTATATAATAAAAATTAACTTGGGGTATAAAAAATACACCATTGTGGGGTTTATTACTTGGTGTGGTTCAGTTTCAAGTGTTTTTCATGGAAACATCTGTAAGTAATGTGTGCGGGTCTAATTTTAAATCCCGCCAAATATTTTCCATTTAACATTTCGTTTAACTGACAAGCTTGCAGAGGTGGTTTTTGGAATTGTCGGTAACAGATATGTACGCTATTCCCAAGGCTAGAGCCTTTTTTTAACTGGAAGATAACAGCAATGTAAAACTTGCTTTTTTGACCTTTTTTTTTTTTTTACATTTCAGTGGATACCAACAGTTCAGAATGGAAGCACTTCTATTTCTTAAAGAGCCAGCAGCAGTGTAATGATCTATTACCCCCTAAAAATAGTTAGGCTGGTTTTGGCAATAGCTACCTTGCTGTGGGGGAAGGACACCATGGCCGAAGGGCTGACTGTGGGAAAGGGACCCTTCGGGACAGGGGCCTGCCTACTCCCCTCTGGAAAGATAAGGAGGGAGGAGAGGAGGAACAGGAGGGAAAGTCTGAGAAATGGGCCAATGCCCAGGGACGTCTGAGCCTCTGGAAAAGTCACCAGAAATCACGTGCTTTCTACTTTCTTACTGTTGAAAAGAAGAAGAAGTCCTCACCTAATGCTGAGTGGGCGACCAGGGCCGCCTGGATTATGGGAGGGTCTGGTCAGAAGCTGACCTGTAAAATCACACAACAGAGCCTTTCCTTTCGTCACCAGATAAAAGAGAGAACCTCGAGTTAAATTCGAACCAATGATAAAAAAGATTTTTTTTTTTTGGTGCGAATATTTATATGTATTTTTGCCTGCTAACCCCGGAACCCTGCCCCTAGGTTCAGATGTGTTTGCCGACTCCATTCTAAATAGCTTTCAGGTCGATTTCGGTGGCTGACGACGTGAACCCTGGCCGGCAGGGCAGCGGCCTCGGCGAGTGCCCCGCGCGGGGCCGGGCCTGCGCGAACCTGCGCCCCGGGCCCACCCGGCTCCGCGGAACCGCGGACTCAGCACCGGGGCAGGCGCGAGGCGGGGACCCCAGAAACATGAAGCTGTTTCCGTGAGTGACTCTAAAATAAAGTTGTGTGTGGGAAGAGAAACGTGAGGGGGAAGTTCGACAACAAATGGAGAGGTGTGGAGTGAAACCTCAGGGAAACTGTTGGTTTTGTTTCAAGCGAATGGAATTGAGAAACTGACAGTTGCGAAATTTCACTCAGTTGATTCTTGTGAGAACCGAAGTTTGTTTTAATTGTCAATTAAAACCAAGGGTGCCTGGGTCTCTGGGACCTAGGAAACCTTGGGGCAGTGCAGAAGTGGGAGCCCGTGTGGGTCCGATGACAGGGCTGGCCACTGGGGGTCAGGATAAGCTTGCGGAGTGCCCCTGCTGCGGGCAGAACTTTCCCTGGAGGAAAAATCAGCACACCCTGAGAAAGCGAAGACCTGCCTGGGAAGTTGAGACATGCACACCTTAAGTGTCCCCAGAACAGGCCACCTGGAGATTCCCTTGGCAACCCTATTTGTAAGGCAAATTTAAGCCCACACACACATTGCTCTGCTGTCAGGTACTAAATTGCCTTTATGGGAATCAAGCGGGCTTGCTGATGACAACAGTCTGATAACAAAAGAAGTGGGGCCTTGTTGAAGATTTTTATATAAAAGGAAATGATTCATTTGAATTCAAAAGGAGTTTTAAAACAAGGCAAAAGCATCCAAGACCTGGATTTTCTGCCTTATGACTTGTTTCTAAGAACTTGTTTAAGAAAATAGAGGTGATAAAGAAAAGAAAAGAAAAAAAAAAACAACCCAAAATATCCAACCAAGGTTTAAGTCTCGTTTGTTGCTGCTGTTTTCTTCAGATCAAGGTCTCCTTCTTGTTAACCCTAGACTTCAGCTGCAGAAAATTAGATTCCCCTCGCAGAGGGATTAACCGGCTAGCAGAGGTAGGGAATGTGAGGCCTTGAGAGACTTGAGATCGACGAGTTTGAAATGTTTGAAAGAAAAAAAGAAATCTTCAGTGCTTTAAGAGCTTCACTAAGACACTTAAAAAAAAAAAGAATCAAAATTGCCCTTATTTAAGAGCTTTGGAGATCCAAATACAAGTCCCTTTTCTTTTGCCAAGAAGCCACTTACGCATTCTATGTGCCTTTAATGCTTAATAGAAATGCTGGGATTCCTATTCAATCCCCAAACAGGAATCTTACAGCCCACTGTTCCTTTGGGTGATGGTACATTGTAGAATTGGTACCATTCTCAGGACCAGAATGAGAGAGGAAAACGCCTCCTGTCTTTTGACCAGGTCCAAGTGTTTGTGTGGTGAGGCTGCTTACGTTGGGAGTGACGTGAAAGCGCCCTTTGACAAACTACTGCTTCGTTTAAAGATCATCTATTTTGAACATTCACTCATTCATTCACTCACTTACTAAACCAGCACGTATGAAGCACTCACTGTATGTGGTGCAGTGCTAGGGGTGAGGGATATAATGTCTAGTAACACAGAGTCGCGGTCTGGTCTCACCTTCCAGGACCTTGCAGCCTGGTGGGCAATCAGACACTGTGAAGAGAGACCGAGGTTATTCCACCGTAGTGGAAGAGGCACCCAGCTTGTCCCCTGTTTTTCATCTAGAAGATGGAAAAAAAAAGAAAATCCAAGTTGTCAACATGGTTTATTAAACAAGTGGTACATCAGCAATAACAAAGTCCATTTTAATTTGGCAATGACAGGTGTCCATCCTTGTTGACTGACTGCTTCCTTTTTCCAGGGGCCTGTCTTCTTTCCCAGTGACCCAAACTGCCCTTTGAAGCCACTGTCTCCGCTTGCAAACCAATAGGATAAAATGGAGATGGGGGCAGAGAGCAAGCTGATCACTCACACTGTCTGCCTTTGTAGCCAGCTGTTGGAGGGCTTGATGTGGCCTTACTGTGAAAGTGGGGAAACTGCTCTTTTCCTTCTGGAAGGGGAAGAAGCCAGAAGTTTATTTAATCTTTTCTAGGCAACTTATTTTATTGCATTTTTAATTTCCTCTCTTGCATTAACATGACCCTTTTCACTAGCTTCCCACGCCTGGTGCTTAATTACTTATCATTAGCAATGTACACGGGGGCCTTGCTACATATTTATAAATGTGATCATTAGTACATGGAAAGACAAAGCCTTCTTTAAGACTGTCATTAGTTATTCTGTTTTCATGGAAATGTTCATTAGGAGAAACTACCCACCTGGTTAAATAATTATAATTAAGAATTGGTAATCTCCTTTGCATTTTTAACTTGATCTTCCGTCTGTTTGTATGAAGCTGAACAAACCTTATTTGGCCAGTATTCTATCTTTCATTTTCACAAGAATCGTCAACAAATACAAACTCTTTGTTTTTAAACTATAGGTGGTGACTGATTTGCAGCCTGATCGATGTAAGGCAGTGGTTATCTCCAAACCTATTGGCCAGCCATGGAATGGTGAGTCAGTGAGCGGAGTTAAGGATCTCTGGTTGGTTTTATTTTCTGGACTCTGTCAGTAGTGCAAATTGAACTCCAGGCTTCTAACCAAACTTGGTGAAGGGTGTCCATTAGCTCCTCAACCACAGAGACACCAGGTTGGGTGGCCACTGACCACTGTTCCTTTGTCTGTGCCAGACCAGGCAAGACAAGTGGCAGTGGGATGGTGCGCACTTTGGTGCGTCAGCATCAGATTCTCTGTATGTTTTCGACTGGAGGTAATCACAGCAGTGTTAGGGCCAGGCCCTGCCAATGCCTCGGCAGATAGAGTCCGCGAGGAGTCTTCGAATTGCTAGCAAATGTCTCTGAGGCCCATACATGGTTACGTGTCAGCTGAGCTGAAACAAACGAGGTGACAGAAACACAAGAAAGGAAGCATGGTCATGCTGCTGCCCACTCCCCTCTGCCCAGACTAGTCCCTCGGCAAGCCGCCACCCTGGACTGATGAGAATATGCCAGTGATAAACCCCAACTGTGGGAAACGCTGGGTGGGGGCACACATATCATCTGTAAACAATTAGGCAGCCACTGCTTATTCAGTGCCGTTTTGAGAAGCTAAGGAAGTCTGCAATCAGTTATATCTCCAATTACCATAAAAATATATTAGCCATTCATTCATTTATTAATGATTCATCAGTTAACCACACATAATGAGCAAATAATTAGCAGTGCTGTACGGTTGCCAAAATTGAAGAAGTGTTGGCATTTTAAAGATGAAAGGTTGCATTTATGCAAAAGTCTGGTGATGATAAAGTTAATATGGAAGATAATTATAAAAGTGGCTGTCCTATATTACAGGCTGAGGTACCACAAAACTTGCCTAATTGAACTGAAATTAATATTCTTCTAAAGTCTGCATGTTGCCACACACAAACTGCTGAATTTCTCCTGAAGATCTCCCTTCAGTAAGGTGCACTGCACAATACAAGTTAATAAAATGCCAGACAGCTAGACTGTGTTCTTTGTTTGCTTGGTTCAGGGCCTCGTGGAAAACAATAAATTGCATTCATGTCAGCGGAGGCCCATCCCTTTGCTAATTACCGTTTGGTGCTGAAATGACTTCTGTGAAATTGGGAGCATGAGGAAACATACAGCCGTACAAGGGAGGCTTTTCAGAGTTTTGCAGTAAATGTGAGACAGGCCTCAGGCACACAGATGTTAAAACAGTGAATTCCCCCACAGATTACACTAATGGAAACCCTGTCAGGGTAAGTCAAATCCGGGTCTGTGGTCAAAATCTAATTAAGGTTTCTGTACTTAAAAAGAATATGAATGCCTGGGGGTGGCGATGAATGTATAAGAAACTCACTTGTTTGTAAAATTGTTAGCATGAATAGTAAGTACCGTGGGGCTGTTACCTGCGATGAAACACCTGTTTCCTGAGTCACTCTCTGCTTTGTTGAATGTATCAGGACGGGTTATTTCAGAGGTCATTGAACTCAGCTCTGGCCGCAGTGGCCTTCCAACTTTGGGGCTTGGTGCAAGGCATGGTTTGAGGTCACGGATGAAAATGGATCCTTAGAAGTCGTCCTGGAATCCCAGAGGGTGCTTTGCTTTGCCACATAAAAACCACCCCAGATGATCCTGCCCAACTGCCTGGCGCCACTGAGGAAATAGTTTTTGCTAAGGGTGTGGGCCGGCCAAATCTCCCTCGTGGGGAAACAAAGGGTCGTCTGCTCACGGGCGCGCCCTCCAGCCTGTCAGACTGCCTCCCGGAACAGCTGCAGCGCCCAAGCACTGCCCCGCTTCTAATAGAGGAAATGAATTTATAATGCCGCAGTCTCTTCATTTTCACCATGCACAAATTTCCCCTTAAATACTTAAAAACAACACCCAGAGCTGGATATACCTTAAATTTCGAATAAATGAAATCTTAATCCAGTCTGTTGCTGAGTCTGAGTTGTTATTAAAGAAATAAATTTGAAACAGCAAGTGGTTTGAGAATTTTTGAATTTAATTATTTAAATCTACTTAGGGTAACTCTCACGCGTTATTTCAGTTTCCCATCGAGAACATGAATTCTGGGAAAGGTATCCCACGCAGGGCCCTGGAAATATTGACTTTCATGTACAACTGTGGGCTCAGCCATAGACAGACTGTGCCACCCTCCACCCGCCCCCAAAAGCAGAAGAAAGAAACTCTGAGATTCTTTTTTCCCCCCATAAATTTCAGCTGAGAGATGCAGGACATATTTTTCAAAGGA
This sequence comes from Mormoops blainvillei, assembly GCA_004026545.1. Classification (NCBI taxonomy): domain Eukaryota; kingdom Metazoa; phylum Chordata; class Mammalia; order Chiroptera; family Mormoopidae; genus Mormoops; species Mormoops blainvillei. The sequence goes on along the minus strand of PVJD01001982.1, from coordinate 27,998 downwards.
GGAAAGCCAAGTCCGCTTCTTTAGACTTTTCCAGCCCTTTTCGCACACACTGTTTACGCGTGATGATCTGAAGCTCTTTGGAGAGCAGTACGTTTATACAGCCTTTCTCTGCGCAAAGTGAGAGAGCAAAGGTAAAGAGAAATGATAACCTGTGTAATGGAAATGACCAGCAACTTAATTAGGGTGTATTCTGGCCAAGTGTAATTTTTGGGTCTGATTTTTGACACTTGTAGAAATGGACCTTCCACAGTGACTGTTCCGGGGGCAATAGTCCAGGACTGGGGTGGAGCATTTTCATGCCACTTTGCTCCTCAGGCTTGGAGACATTCTGCTTTCATGATTAGGACCAGGTGTCACCCCTGCCTTAGTTCTGAGTGCAAAGGATACCTCCCAGATATTAGCAAATTAATGGTGTCCACATTGGGATATGGGAGGCAGAGAAGGTGCAAGATTTAAGCACAAGTTTGCGACTTTATTTTTTCCTGTCGTTCATGAGGATTTCGGTCTGGCACATGATAGGTTTGTTTTGGACCCTGGGAGAAGGGGTTAAATTACCAGACACCTGCAAAGAATCTCACTGGAGAGTGGTCTCACCCACACACTGAGACCCTGAGGCCCGAGTCAGAGTGAAGCCTTGAGCTCAATTTATTCCCATTTTCTGCTGGCCATTTGATAGCAGTTAGGGCCTCATTATAATCAGAGCTGCCAAATGGAACTTTCCCACACCCAACCCAGTCTAACAAGAGAATATTGACTTGGAGTGATTTCTAGATCCAGAATTCTATTTTTCCGCTCAATATAAAAATCTTCATAGAGGCCAAAATCTTTAAGAAAAAAGCAAACCTTAGTGTGGGGCCCAGCCTTAGCCTTGACCTTGTCTCCAATAAGTGCAGAGGCCTACAGAAATTGCATAATTCGCAAGGATGAGTGAATGCTTTATGGTCTAAAAGAGCAGACAGAAGGGCTCAGAGGGGCGGGGGGTTTCCGTAGGAAGTCAGGTCCAGTGACTAGCAATGGTTCAGAAATCGAGAGTGTCTGGGTTTATGTTTTTAATAACCAGAACATCGACTTACAGCTAATTCTGGGTATTTAATTTTTAAAACATCTATCCACATTTATGGAAAAACTCCCCTTTTCCAGGTGTGGTGCTGTGCCCTCGGACCTCAGAGAGGAGAAGTCACAGCCCCTGTGCTTGGAAGGCTCTCATTTCTGCTGGGGGGAAGGTGGGCACTCAGAGAGCGTGAACCCAACTCCATGTAGCCAAATTTCTGCATAGTTACAATGCCTAGGATGTAGGAGCCCAATAAATGTTTGTGGAATGAATTTATGTGTTAAAAAGGGGAGTGTCATGTTTCTTGCCTTTCTGTTGTGTGAGTTAGATAGTTAACATTTATAACTCATTTTATGTCCCAACATGCTATATAAGTACAAATTATTAAATATCAACATAACAAACTAGGGTCCTAAACAGCCAATTATATTTTCTTATGAAGTTAGTGACATTTAGGTTCTTTTGTTGGGCAGATGGTATCGTATTGCACCTGTTGGAAAAATAGGCATTTTGGGAAGGGACATGAATTCAGAACTATTTATACTATAGCAAAACATTGGGCTTCTTAATACATGTATTTGTATCATTTCTCCAGGAAGTAACACAGCTGACCTCGCCCTAAATTGTGATTTTCTGCAACACTCCTTGAATTGGAGCTTCTGAAATGAGAAGTCCATTGTGTCTTAGAGCTCTACTGCATTTCTTCTTCATTTCTGGTTTTCTCTTTCAGTCTCTGGATAGGCTTTTAACATCATTTTATTTGCAGCCTCCTCTCTCCTTGACATGACTCTCTCCTTTATGTCCGCCTTTCCCTGGCCCTCTCTCTTCCCCGTCAATGCACTCCTGACAGCGTGCTCCGTTCCTCAGGGATGTCCCTCACATCACTTCTGAGCCCAATTGTCCTACGGTCTCTCGGGGGTCTCCGGAGGAGCTGCTTCTGCCTGGGTTTCTCGGCTTTCATAACCCATCCCCCTCCTGGTCTACTCCTGGACAGGAAGCACTGTAGCAGCCAGAATGACTTCTTCATTGCCCTGCAAATACCGTGTTTGCTTCTTGGGCCTTGGCCCCGTTACTATCCTACCTGGAAGCTGTCCGTTTCTGTCTCGCCTTTCTAAATGCCATGTATCTATTGACCATCCCCTCTTTACTGCCCTTCTTTTAGCAATTCTGTTGTAGCCTGTAGGGTACTCTTAGCTCCCCGCATAAATACTAAACTGCTTATAGCTACGAGAAGTTACAGTGCGTATTGTGTTCCAGACCCTGGATTAAGGTGCATCACATTATTATTTCATTTAATCTTCATGACAGCACCATGAGGTGGGCGTTATTGTTATTTCTTATTTTACAGATCAGGAAACTAAGGCACAGAGAGCATCACTGGCTTTCCCAAGGTCAACAGCTAATAAGAGGTCGAGCTGGGTTCTGTTGGTCAGTGTGCTCTGCCACTCAGACCCCCATGGGACCGAAGCACTTAATCCTCCAGCTGCTAGGAGTGCTGCTGGCCCACAGCCCTCAGCCGTCAGCCCTGTCTGCTCATTGCCTTTGCTTAAGTGTCACATCCCTTTGCTTGGGAAACCTGTATCCAAAGACTGGTTTCCAGGGACATAAAGACCTGTCTGCCTCACCTCAACTTGGGACAATTCCAAAGGGCTGACCAGCTTCGGAACTCTCTGCGAGGTTGGCCAAGACCTTCATCGTGACTACATCGCAGCTTGAATTCTCCGTTGGCCCCGTCAGCTTTCCTTCCCTTTGCTTTCCTTCTTCTACAAATGGTGACTCCCAAGAGCGCACGCTACTAAACTTCCTGTACATAAATCTCTACCCGAAGGTCAGATTCTCAGAGAACCGAGTCTAAATAGTTGGTACCTGGTGGCCTGAGAAACGTGGTGCTAAAGAGGGGTTCTCTAGCTTGGTCACCAGCTAGCCACTGGTCCCAAGGACCCCATCTCAAGGGTTAGAAATGATCATTGTAAGAACAAAGGCACCGAATGACTATTGCTAAGGGTAACTAATGCTTTGGAAAGAAAGGGCAACAAGCTGGTAATGAAAGGCTGGGTGTGAAAACCAGAAGCCCTCACAGATTGGGTATAACGTGAGCCTCATTTCTTCTAGTTCTAGTTGAAGATCAGGGCTAGAGATTAGTGGAGTTTCAGGGAAGGTTGAAGGCTCATCCTAGGTAGGTGTGCTCTGCCAGCCAGGGTTCTCACTGGAAAAGAGCAGGACTTTGAGATAAGAGGCAGTGACATCGGAGCTGGTGCATTTGAACATCTTGAGTCTCCAGATTCCTCTAAATTCTTTGAGCCCACAGAGGAGGCACACTCCACCCTGTTAAAGACTGGCACTATTTCTCTCTTGCTTGAAGAAGGTACACAGGCCCCTACTCTGCATAAATGTGTCCCCCTCGCCTCAAGATCCGCCCTATGTCTCCTCTCTTGGCAGCCAGACTAATACACAGGATGAAATCACAACACTGCTTAGCTGGCGAAGTGCTGGGCCTCATAGGGAGGAAAGGTACTATACCTGGAAGGAACTGAAGGATCCAGCCAACAAGTAGGTAGTGGTAGGATCTGGGGCATTATTTAAGGGACTGTGTTCTGAGAGTACTAGATCAGGTGGGTGGAATATAATGTTATATAAGAGAGAATTTATCTCTATGAGAGCATTCTCCTGGGATACAGGACATCTGGCAATGGTCCTGGGATGCTGCTACTATTCTGCTAGGATGACTCTCAGAAACTCAGAGAAAGTAATAGTCCATGTAAAATAAAGTAGAAATGAATTACCATGACATTTGGTGGGGGAATAAAACGTCTCAGAGAAATGGGCATAAGAGTGTAGAAATGTCATGTAAGGTCAGAAATCCCACCAATTCATTATGCTCAGTGGGAGGGCCCAGAGGCTAGACTACACACATTTTGAAAGCATCTTCTGGTATGCCCTTGTACTCTGCCTATTAGTCATCAAATGATTATGAAGCTAGAACTGTCCATCACAAAATGTTTTCCGTCAGACCCGACAAGCCATAAGGCCGAATGGGTAAGCCCAGAAATATCCACTAGAAGATAGAAAGGGTACACTCAGGACTGGACACGAGCAGGGCCAGAGGACCCATGTAGACTGCCTGATCAGGTGACCCAGAACCCATGTCATCATCCACCACCACTGCACTGCCTCTTCCTCAGAGCACACCTGTGGCCACGTGGGGGTCCCTTATGACCAGTTGATGGGGAGTGTAAAAGGCTGAGCTTGGCTCATGAGTGTGTTGACTTGGTGGCTGCAGACCCAAAACGGACTGCTGCTGCACTAAAGCCCTACTAAGGGGTGACCTCGAAGTCACTGATGAGTAGAAATCCTCCTAATAGGCATAGTTTCAAATGATGTACTGCTCATCTACTTTGGAAGGAAAGAAAACACATAGAAACTCAGGTCCATGGCAAATGGCTTGGCTGAAAGACCAGGGGCCAGGAAAAAGACTGGAAGACAAGAGGTTCTGAGGAAAAGGTATTCCTGTTGGAATGGGCAGGAAGTGTGAAGATCTTTGTATAAAGGTTATCATCTACCAAAGAGCTCCTGACACAGAAGAGGCATTAAACAAATAAGAAGATAGAATCACTAGGCCAGTTGACATCAGTGAGCCACTGCCACCGATCATCCCAGTTCTGGCACAATGGGCACATACTGCAGTAGCCATGGTGGTGGGTTTGGAAGCTATACATGGGTCCATAGCAAACTAATACAGCTCCCACTCACCAAACTAATACAGCTATTGTTACTGCCGAATGCCTAACCTGTCAGCCACAGAGAACAAGCCCTAATGTAGCATTATCCTTTAAGATCACCAACCAGCCACTCGGTGGCAAGTCAGCTGCGCTGCTAGAAGGGGCAGCAATTCATTTTAAATTGAAAAAAATAATGTTCCAGGGCTTGCCTTTCCTGCCTTCAGAGTCTCAGTGGGCACCACCCTCTGTATCTGACGGCTTATTTGATCCACGGACAGGGACCCCACCTTGCATCCTTTCACACCAGGGGAACTACTATAGCAACAGCGGGGCACCAGAGGGCACACGGCAGTGGGCTATCCTTATCCTATCTCATATCTCATAAGTACTACTTAGAAGATGCTAGTCTGCTGGAGTGTTGGAATGGCCTCCCGAAGCTAAAGCTGAGGTACCAGTTTAGACCTGTTATCTGTGAGGATTGGGCACTATTCTCTACAGTGCAGAGTACATTCTCAATCAATGAGCATTGTATGGAGCTGTGCCCCAATAGGGAGAACACATGCGTCCAGCAGCCAAGGTATGAAAGCAGTGCGGCTCTGATAGCCCTTATGCCCTGGAGCCCATTCAGGGAATTTGTACATCCCTCCCCCAACACTCTTGACTCTGTAGGCTTTGTGGTCTTGGTTTCCAAAGGGAGAACACTTCCATTGGGGGACACAGCGAGAATCTCAAAAGCTTAAAGGAGATCATCTCTAGGCTACGATTACTGGTTGGGCACTTCAGACTTCATGCGCCGAAGGCCACCGTGTAAACAGCAGGGTTTGACACTGACCACCAAGAGATAGGGCTGCACTTACCCAGTGGGGTCAGGAAGACGTGTGTTTATCATCCAGGTGTGTCACTTGGGTGTCTTTACATATCCTCTTGCCCAGTTTTGATGGTAAATGGACAAATGCAACCACCCTCAGGGAATCAGATCCCTCAAGAATGAGGGTCTAGGTCACTCTACCAGGTAAGCCACCAAGCCAGAAGTGCTTAGAATAGAGGGAATTAAAATGGTCATGAGAAGAGGAAGATAATGACGTCAGTTGTGTCCTAAAACCAGCTGCAGATAGGGTTTGCTACAGTGGTAGGGGCTGTGCCTGCAAGGCTGGGGCTGGTGGGGATGGATACAGCTACTCTAAGGGGCTCCATGTCATCTTTCAGGCTGCCTGACCTTTTGGCTCAAAATTAGTGCATCCATTTCTGATATACCTGGTTAGGTTGTTTGATGGCATTTACCAACTATCTAAAGGCCATTTATATTATTTGAGCCTGTTATTTATCCATCAAGCATTTTTCACACTTCTTGTATATCTTAGGCTTTGTTCTTGGCACAAGGAATTAGAAAATAAATAAAAGAAATAAGACATAGCTCTTGTCCTGAAGAAACTCACAGTCAAGTGGAAGAAAAGCTACTTAACCAAACCATGACAAACACTTCGGTAAATGGAGTGGTAGAAATGAACACAGAGAAAAGATGCCTGATCCAATCAGGTGGTCTGACAGGAAGGATGGTAATGCAAAGTTTCCAGGGGGAGCCAATGCCTGAGCTTCGTTTTGTAGAACACGAAGAAGACCGGGGTGCAGTGGAAGAATATTCCGGGCACAGCAAAGGTACAGGGGGAAAGGTAGTGTGGCTGGATGTTGCTGGAGCATAGGGGACACGGTCAGGTAAAGCAGGATTCAGAAAAACGAAAGCTCTTATATTCCACGCTGAGGAGCATTGGCTTTGTCCTGTGGACGACGTGGAGCTGTTGATGGAGTTTCAGTGGGGAACTGGGCTCTAATGTGTCCTTCAGTCTTTTTCTTACTGTCTCCTGCTTGAAGCTCCCTCTCTTAGTTCCCTGAAATGCAGCTGCCCGAGTGACTTTTGGTCACTGTACATGAACACCTTACAAAAGCATTTTACATGAACAGGAGATCTCAGTTTTGGTATTAGCAAATCTGAAAGGACATCCTTGAGGTCACTACCCATTGGTAGGGCCTGTTGCATTGGATTTGCTGATGCTTTTCCAGCTTTTCTATATTTCTGAAAATTATCCCATTTCCCCCACCCCCTGATAGTTATTTAAAACAGCAATGCCCCAAGGCACAGCAGGGAAAGTCAATGATCAGCTGTGGGCTCAGAGCTCCAGGAGAACGTTGGTTCTCTGAAATAGCCACCCTGAAGCTCCTGCATGTTGTTGGAGCTTGGAAAGACCTGGTCGGCGTGGGCTACTTGACTGCGTCAGCAAAACTCATTAATGATCATCCTGAAGACACAGAGGTCACACAGGATTACCACTCAATTCTAGCCACAAAACCCAAGATCTCAGCATCCCAAGGAAGCCTAAAGAAGTTGATGAACTCTAGTCATCAGACAATATTGTATCCAGTGATAACAGGTGAGGAAGGAAAAAAGTCAAGAAAAACCATTATCTATTGGATAGAAAACAAGGAGACATATAAACTACTTTGGCAACAAGCTCTTGACTAAGTTAAAAGTCAACAGTGGATTCCAGGTAGAATTCAATAGTCCATGTAGATAAATTCAAATGTGAGGTAGAGTTCACCTTTGGTTTCTTGGTTGCTTTATTCACTAATAACCACACAGAACACAAAATGATGGTTTAGGGAATAATCAGCAATCAGCTAAGAACCGTAGCCAACCCACAGGCACGGAAAGCACACTCATTTGAAAAAGTAAGGTATTGATAATTTATGTCACCAGAATGTCCCACTTGGGCCAGCTGTTTCAAGTTAAGGATCTATAAAAAACCTCTAAGAACTGATCTGTTTGTATCCTGGGTCAGCACTTGGTCTTCCCTCATTTCCCATCTAGTTCACATAGATCTAATGCCCAATTTGTTCCAACATAGCCCAAGGTGTCAACCTACATACTCGCACAGAGACTCCGAGCTGAACGGCTGTGGTGGGCTGCTGCTGAAAATCAAGTGTGAAGTCAGACATCATGATGGAGAAGCACAGGTACCCTTTAGAAATTAGATAAAAGTTTAATATAGCTAAGATTGTTTAAGACAACCACAAAAGGTGAGGGCTACGACGAAACTATGGGACCATCCTCTTGTGAGTAGCTTTTTGTGAGCAAAACACCTGGTATAAATCAAATGTGGGAGAAGCTTTTAAAAGTGGTTTCTTTTTAACCTATTAAAACTGCTATTAAATTTAATTTCTATGTTGTAGATCTGCATAAAAATGGTCGGATTTCTAAATGGCTGGAAGAACCGAGAGTTAAAAGTACTCTAGGGGTTTTGGGGTTTCTAATCATGTCTCTGTCCCCTCCTTCACCCAGTTGCTGTTCTCTCCCCTGCACAAGCCCCTTTCAGTTCCTAGTAAATTGGATTCTTTAAGCCCAGTATGATTTCCATCCTGTTTCCATTAGAAGCCAGGTGGTTCTCACAGTGATTCACTTGGTTGCCCTGCCCAAAACGGACCGAAGTACAGACATCAGCTGCCAATAATTCTCATTGAACTGGAGTGAAAGATTTACCAAAAGGGGAAGTGAGTGCTGCTTGGTTCCCAAAAGACATTAGAATGAAAAAAGCATGGCTTTTTTTTTTGTTTGTTTTTTTTGAGAGGACAGTTTAAACAAAGTGATAACATTGGACCCAGGTAGGCTTTTAGCCCTAAACCTGATGGATCAGTTTTATTAACACTTGAGTTATAGAAAAAGCGGTAGAGAGGTGGTGTTTCCAGACCCAGCTCTGCTATCAACTTTAGGACCTCGGCTTCTTACCTGAAGCATGGTAATATGATGTGATGATCTCCGAGTTTCCTTTCACCTTGAAAATTTCACGACAAAGAATCACATATGGCCACCCTGGATGGCAATATTGCTACTGTATGTTTTCTTTAAACTGAGTCTCAAATCCATTCAATATGAAGTAGATTAGTAATGGGAACCAGAAACTCTGAAGAGGCCACCCTCATACACAGGGAATTTGCTGACTTGCCCTGTGTATTTGTGTTTATTTCTGCTGACTCCTAGGAGGGGGTGGATTCTAGAGAAGTAACATTTATATGAATCCAAGTGGAGAGACAAGTTTTCTCCTTCATCTCCCCTTCCCAAACAATCCAGCTTAGTTCATCATCTTGTGTTGACATTACTGATGAATTCTAATGAGCTCATAAATGCTAATTAATAACTTCATGTGCTTCTATTTATTGGCAAATATAGGGATCCAGGTGCAGTGTAGACCTGACCCCAAACACAGTACATCACTCTATCTGAGAACATGGGTGGGATGGCTCTTGCAGTACTGCCAGTGTGGGGGGCCTTCCACGCCTCCTAATACATGCAGGAGCTATAATAAAACTCTCACAAAAGCATCACTTCTGATTTCCCTCTGAGAGAAGAAACCAGTGTCTTATCCAGCACATAGCAATATTTGTTTGGACTCCCAATCTTTGGGGAGAGGTCAAAATTCAGTGGTAGTCAGGGAACCCTCTCCAGCCTGATATGGAAGTGTTGTTGCCTTGGTACAGAGCTGGGAAGCTCTCACAGGGGCAGTGAGGAGAGCTCTGCATGGCTGGACAGAAGGAAGGCCGATGGGGTTCTAAGGAGAGTAGCAAACCAGTGCCCTTGTTCTCTTATAGGTGTAGCTGTCTCTGTCTCCTACAAGGTGGGGGTGAGGATGGGGGGCGGGGTGAGCTCTATCAAGCCAGAAACTCAGCCTCCCTAGATTCGTGCTTCTTTGACACTGCCGATTCTCAAACTTGTGCTCCTCTCTGGGAGACCCTGAACTTTCCTCCACACACAAGATGAGGCCTGACCTTGGTTCTGATGACCACGTTACCTGGAACTTAGCAAACACTCTATGTCAGGCTTTAGTACTGAATGCCTCACGACATATTGGGTAGTCGCTGTTTATTACTGGCCCATGCGAGCCTTTGGTATACTGAGACAGAAGGGTTATGGAACTTGGCCAAAGTCAGTCAGTAAGTAGCAGAGCTGAGATGTGAACGTGGTTGTCCCCCTAAATGAAGTATGTCTCTAGGCTGCCTCCTTGGTGCAGCTCCCAGGGCTTCTGCAGACTCTGGTGCTGGGGGCCAGTCCTGCTCAGGCGGCTGCGTGACTTAGCAGCCCCACTCCCCAGGGCTTCACCGTCCCCTTCTTTGACAGGACCAGTTTCCCCCCAGCCTGGAGAGCTGGGCTGGGATCCAGGTCCTCTGCCCAGCCGCAATAGCCTCTGAGCCCCAGAGCCCCTCCTGAGTTGGAACTCACCCTTTTCCCCACTGGTACTCCCTCCTCTTCTTCCTTTTCTTCTCTCAAGGCCCAGCTCCATCCCTTAGAAGCATTTGGCCTGGCCCTGTTTTTAAAGGCACCGCCAAATCAACTTAGGCTAGCAGAGAGCTGTGGTTCCAGGGGAGCCCAACTGAAGGTGAACACTCACAGCCTTTGTTGGACCCAGGCTGGGGACCAGCACCAGCTATTGCTTTTGGATGAGCTTCCCAGGAGTAGAGGAACTTTTCTTTGTAAAGAAAGAGAGGAGCTTTATAAAACCTGTGCTCTTTTCAAAGAGGCCTTATGGAGGGCAGGGCACAGCCACCGTGGTGAGGAGAAAGCTGGAGAGGCGGCAAGGAGTTGCTAGCCGTATGCCAGCGCCACGTGCTTTTTAAGGGCGGGCTGCGGGAAGCAGGAGGGGAGATGGCCTCAGCCTCCTGGGGTTCCGTGAAAGCATGGGTGGTTGACACCTCTGCTGCTGCTCTCTTGGGCAGCCCAGCTCCCCCATCCCCTGCTCCTCGCACGGGGTGGTGCTGGCGGAGAAGGGCCCAGAGCTGTGTCTGCCAGCCCCAAATGCCAGCAGCTGTACAATCCTGGGATAATTGCTCATATCTGTTTCTTCTCTTTTCCAGGCCTCGAAGAGTGTTCCAGGAATGAACTTTCCGCAGTATGATGACCTGCAAAAGCAGCCCTTCCATTTACATTTCAAACTCCAAGTCAGCCGTGTCAAAGTTTGAACCGGGACTGTGGAGGATAATGGGTCAAATGCAATTAGCAGCCCAGAGAGCTGCGCGTTGCAGTCTGATTTATTTTTTTGCCCATCAGATTCCAAGAATCCTAGTGCTTAAAAGCAACTAAACAATCACTCTATTGTTCTGAAATAAAGCCCAGTTAATTCAAAAATCAATTGCACCACCAGGTGGGGCACATTCTGGCCCCAAACAGATGGGGTCGAAAACTCCCCCAAAATGCAGTCTTGTTAAATTAAAAACTTGATCCAGGAGTGGAACAAATAGGGAGCCGTGAATGGAACGGAGTCAGGTCCACTCAGGCGAATTCTTTCTTCTCCCACTCCTTTTTTAAAAAAGAAAAATTCACCATTCCACTTTCATCAGTGTTAGCATCTCTGTAGAAATTCAGCCATCCACCCTTCGCAGTTCAGTGTGTTACTTTAATTAGTCTAAAAATTAAAGGGCAACTCCGGGCCAATGTGAATGATTATGAAAATACATGTGCATCCCATGCAATCCTCTCATTTAATTAATAGTCTTGTAAACTATATGGCTCACTTTAAGGCGGTCTCGAGGTATAACAAGTCCATTTAAATATCCACTTAATACTTAACAGGATGTGAGGGACACACTATAGCATACGGTCCCTTCTCAAGTTTCACTGTCTGAAATTTTTCAAAGCTGACCCAAGTCAACCCGAAAAATGTTTAACACCGGGGGCTTGAACACAAGAAACTCTGTGATGCACAGACATTCAATTACATTTTTTAAAAGTGAGAAGCATTTTTGTAAAATAGCGACTCTGGAAACTAATTGGCGGCCACGAAACTTGTGAGGGAAGGCCAGCTCTTGTGGGGAACTTTTACTACAGTAACAGGACTCAAAGAAAATGTGAATAAAAGGCATCTTTGTTTCCCAGTCAAATTAGCTGATTAAGAAATAAAACATCTTAACGTGTTTTTAAATGTAGAATTAATTATTTATATGAAAAAAATTAAAGCCAGATTATATAAATTCTACTCTGTGTGCGAATTGAATGGGGCAGAAATTGTAATCCACGTGGACCCACGTCTCCGGTCATTAAGTGAAACTAAATATTAACGGCTCTGGTTATAGAAAAAAAAATTGCATGCAGGTCACATGTTTTGCTTCCCATTTTGATTTTCAAAGTTATGGTACACATGAAAAATGTGATTCAGAACAAGAAAACTGCTTTGTATAGGCTGTTACTGACAGTTGAATGGAAGAAGAAAACAGCTGTACAAAGAGCAAAGCCCACCCCTCAGAGAACACACACCTTTCGCTCCAAGGGACCCAGGGAAGGATTCGCAGGAAGAATTTGAACAGGCCTCTCTTTATTTTGCTAATGGGTGAGTATGGAACTCATGAAAACAAGAAAACCTAAGTTACCCGTTAGACTCAGAAAAGAAGGGGCCGGGTGACCTTTGACATCTCAGGCCCCCTTGTCTCAGCCTAAGACCTTGGGCCCTGACCTCTTAACATTCCAATATCCTGAAGCCAGGCCCTGTTCCAGCCATGGCTGAAAATTTTCTTTGAGATGTGGGTAACATCTCAAACACGGGGTCAGTGTTTTTCAAGGTATGGTCTGAGGACTTCTTGCTTCGAGATTACCTGGAAAGCTGTCAAAAATGTAGATTCCTGGGCGCCAGGAACTACTGGCCAGATGGGGATGTGGTCCAGGAGTTTTCATTTTGAACACATTGCTCAGACTCTCCAAGGATATTAAAGTTTGAGACTCACTGTACCAGTGTCCATTTAGAGATGACTAAAGTAAATGTCACTAAATTTCTTTAATGGGTTCTCTTTAGTGAAAAGCATTTATTAAAATGTGAAAGCTTGTCCACAAATCCTTCAGTAAACCGAAAAAATCCTCCAGTCATTTTCTTCAATTCTCATGGCGTCTCTTCATAGAGGGAGTTATAGGAATGCTTTGTCCTTTAAAATAAGTTCAGCGAGTACTTGAAAAGTCATTTGGCAGGAGATGAGGGATGAGACAAAGGGGGAAGATTAATGACGAACAGAATCAGAGTCCTTGCTAAAATAAAAATGGATTCACACCCAACTTCTTATGAAGGGTAAGACATATGGCAGCTCATGTGGGAAGCGAGCGTGTTCAGTGGAAAGAGGTCCTGCTGCAGAGCTGCGTGATACAGGGCACAGCTTTCTCAGCCAAAAACAGAACATCACGTGCTCTGGGGAGATGCACCATCCCTCCAATGTGATGAGAGAGGCTGACTTTCTAAAATTTGAGCCCACTCTGCCCGAATGGCTTTAGTAAGTTGAATAAGTTTCTCAAGATGATTAGGTTTGGGGATTTGGATCTTGGTTTTGCTCTTATCTTTGGGGTGGCCTGACAGCCCATCATTTTCTGTGACTGTTTATGGAAGCTGCTGATAGTTTAAGGTTCCTCATTTGTGAAATGGGAGCCACAGTCCTCTATCATTTTTAAGAACTGTGAGGTGGAAGGTGCCGGCCACTAGAAACTGTGTCTGTGTTTTAGATACAAACTATGGATGCATTCTTCTTCTGCATCCTCTTTTGGGCTTTTTAGAGTTTCACCAGGAAATGCCAAGACTCACACGTAACTGTTTTGTTTTGTTTTGTTTTGTTTTTAGGATCGGGAAGAAGGGCAACCATTTGTCCTTAGTCATGTTATTACGCACCAACCTTAAAGTGCCAAGTGCCCAATAGACTTCAGAATTCTATTTCTAGGATTCATTCAAGATTATAAACATACAGATATACAAACAATATTTACAAATGTGGCTCTTATTATGCTTACAGTAGCAGTGACAGGAGTTCAGGTTTAGCCCACGGAAAATTGCTGCTTAATAAGAACTTTCCCAAACCCATGTGCCCTTTGAGATAAAAATTTCCACACGAAGTTTCATCGCCCTACTAGAATTTCCTTTGGAATGTTTGTGCTAAATTCCTTTCTCCCTGATTGAAGTATACAACACAAAATCTAGCTTCAAACCTTAAAAAAAAGTAATGCACCAAAAGACACAGATATGCAGAAAAACTTGGGAGAGGCAGTAGGAGAGTTGGGGAAATGAATTAAACTCCCCAATAATTAAGAAGTGATTTACTTGGCACATTTAAAATTTGGAATGCTTGAACAGTAGGGCAGTGTATAACTTCGTTATATGCCACGGGCAACTCCAGCAACTCAGTTTTGCTTCATGAAGCCTTTTTTTTCTTTTTCTTTTTTGGTATTTCCTGACTTGGTACGTGCAGTTGTGAACTTAATTAACACACTAGTGATTCTGCACCCTGAGGGAAACATGGTACATTTTGTAAAATGTAAATACAGGAAAAAAAAGAAAGTTCTTTTCCTCCCTGTTCCCTGCCGTCTTTGTTCCCTCCCTTGTATTACGCATGAGGAAAACATGAAAGGTTTCTGAAGCTTTATAGGGCCCAAGCCATGGACCTCACGGAGGCTCAGCACCCAGGGATCCCTCTAAATCACTCTTGTATCCTATAGACCATCCTAACTGCTTTTGTGTGAGAGAAGCCAGGGTTAATAGGCAGCAAAACTTAGCCCTTTCGATGACAGCATTACATCTTACGTGCCTTTTTGTATTATATTGCTCTCATTGGAAGTAGCTTGTACAATTCCCTTTTGAATAAAGCTCTCTAAGTTTGACCAGTATCATTATTTTCGTGAGACAGGTTTAAACCAATAAAGTTGTCTTGTTTCATCCCTCTTCTCTCCCACCTACCCTCTTTAAAAAAACGAGGGAAAGTCACAACTTTGGCATGTAGCTTGAGTGTGAAGCTCTGATATGGAAAAGTCTATGAAAAGATGACATTTATAGATGGGTACGTATATATTTAATTTCTTGTGTGTGTGTTTATATATTTCTGCTTCTGTTCACCAAGGATACAACATCATAATTAAGGGCATTTTATTTTATCCAATGAAGAGTTTTTTCAGTTCTTTTTAATTGGTAATTTAATTACAGAGATAATTAGGAACAGAGTGGGTGTTGGGATTACAATGATTGTCTTTAACTGGAAATTCTTACCGCTTACAAAGCAAGGAAGTTTTTAAATTATGGAACACTTAAATAAAGGATTAATAAGTCAGTAAATACAACTGTAAGAAGTTAGATCATTTACATGCCCTTCTATTGGCAAAACTGAGCAGTCTGATCTATCCCACTGAGTAATTATCACTCTGCTTTCCCAGCCTTCTTGGGGCAGGGGGTCTGTGCCGAGGCCCCAGGGAATTTAGGTGGTAAACTTCAGGGCTGGAATGCCTGGGCCAGAATTTAGGCAGAAGATGGATCATCTAAAAGCTTTTCGGGAGGAAGTACTGTATGACCCAATACTTAAGAGCAAAGAATTCTATTACTAGCCTTTGCCACTTACACGTGGAGAAAAGCAAAGGAAGGATTTCTATCTCTGCCTCAGTTTTGCTCCACCTTTGTGCACTGCAGCTGACACCTAGGCCCTAGGGTGACAGGGTAGCATCTGGAGGGGGTTGAAGGATGGCCTCGGGCACAGGAGCCTCTAGCACACGCTCAGTAGCCTTGGATTCATTAGACAGAGAAGGCCGAAGCTGAGCGGGCAAATCCATCCCTCTCTGGCCCACCCATGAAGCGAAAGCCCTCTGTGGGCTGAGCTTGGCCTGGGTGAGGGTGCAGGGTTCGGGGGGAGGGACTAATAACAGAACCAGAAATAGCCCCTGTATTTCCTGTCTTTGGAGAATATTTGTGACTGATCCATTTAGGACTCTGTGGGGCTACGTGCACAAGATGCTCACACAAAAAGAAACCGCCAAAACACCACATGTAAATACGTTATCTCTTTGCACACAAGTGACAGGGAAGTTCCTAGAGGACAGGTTTCACAAGTGCTTGAAAACAGCACCCGTCTCTCTTCCTTGGGAAGGTTCAGTCGGAATAGGCGGGCTCCATAAAGACCAGCGGTTTGTAATGGAAAATGCTCGAGCCCATCCAGGTCCAAAGGAAGCAGCTGGGGAACTACGGACTCTCCATTCTCCAAAGGGGCCCCAGGGGAAGGTAAGAGAGGGGATACGGTGGGAGGAAGAGGTTACTGGGACTAAATGAAATCCACAGGTAATCTCTTAATTCTAGTTTCTTCAGTCAATCCCCTCACTCAAGTTCACCCCCTGCCCCCCACCCCCACCCCCAAAACTTGGACCGGAATTACTGTCTGTGAACTGAACTGACTTGAGCTTTGCTGGTTTCCTTCTGTTGCCCACAGCAGGGCCAACATAGGCCTCAGTGGGCTGGGCTCAGAAGGCGCCCACACAAACTCAGTGCGACCCTCACCCCCCTACACGGAGTGGCTTGAAAATGAAGGCAAAAAAGAATTCTTCTCCCTAAACAAAGAGTTAATTGTGGAAGGAGTACTTTTATCAGCCTCGGGGCTTAGAACTATAATCAGTTTCTCCTCATTCACCCAAAGAAAGGTCTTTCTCTCTTTTTTTTTTTGTACTCTCACCCTAAATAACTCTTTCTGGCTAATGCTTCCACATCGCGGGCTGAGAAGGACAGATCCCTTATAGTTTATTTTATTTATTTGTTTGTTCTCTGTCTTGCTTCAAAGTGAGTTAAGCTGCGGCCGCTCATGTATGCAGCCTGAGGGTAATGAAGCCGTGGCCACCCAAATGGACAGAGGCTCGAAAGAAAGGAATCAAAAAAGTCTTACCCTTAAATACTATCTTTTCATTAAATTATTGAATTCACAGGTTCATCAGAACATTCATTCTTTTATTGAATAAATCCACAAATATCTATCAAGAGCTTAGGACGGTAGAGGTCATATAATTTTAATCCACACCCTGCTCTCTATGAGTGTCTAGTTAGATTGAAGAGATGGGGTGTGCACAATATTAAGTTACATGACAGGGGATAATAAATTCCATGTGTGAAAGACGGAGCCAGGAGAGAGAACTCTTGCAGCTGGGCTAATCAGGAAAGGCTTCATGGAAGGGGAGGACAGGGATCCAGCTGGGACTCCCATTAGGAAGGAATATGATAGGCAGCATGGGGTAGGGCATTCCAGACAGGGGCTTACATTTACTGAACACTTACTTTTTGCCAAGAACTGTGGTAAACACTTTATAAACATCCAATTTATTTAATTTTCACCAGGACCCAATGAGGGAGGAATAATTATTTTTCCCCAAATGCAAATCACAACAATTATGAAACTTTATTAAACATTACTATGTATCAGGCACTGTTCTAATTATTTAATACAGATTAAGTCTTTTAATTGTCAGAGCAACTCCTTGAAGACTTCGAAGAGTTACTATTATTATCATCATTCCCATTTCATAGGATGAAGAGACCGAGGCACAGAGAGGTATGTAACTTTCCCTGGTTTACCCAGCAAGTGAGGGGCAGAGTGGAATGGAGCCTGAAACTCTGGTTCCAGAACCTCCTTCACCTTTAATTCTGTTCCGATGCTTCTCATGGGGGAAACCATAGAAGCAGGAAGCACCAGTAAAAATGTCTAAGAACTCAGTACTGACGTTTCTTTGTAAGGTGTTTGTGAAACTTCTACGAATTGAAATATTTTAATAGTGACCAAGCTAAGACAATGTTTAAACTTTATATTTAGCAGTGAGTATTGTGACAGAGGTGAAAAGATCATTGTCAGTTTATGACTTCTTTTCTCCGCTCGCTTGCAGAACTGTGGGGTGTGCCAGGGGCTCTGGAAAAGGGAGTGGGGGAGAAGGAGGGAGAGAGGGGATATGCACAGGGGAAGAGTTAAAGAAGCACCTCTCTAGCAATGGCCCAGGTAATTGTCTTTCCCCAGAGTACAAACCTCTTTTAGGTAAGAAGGGTGGGAGAGAATTATTTAAGGCAGTCATTTTGTTGAGGTTGGTGAAGCAGAAGGGTGGAACGGGACACCCAGCTGAGTGTGCCTGGGCATGTCTTCTCCAGGAGGAAGCTTGTGATATCTAAAGCCATTTGGGTGCATGGTCCCAGACTATGGGCCCAAGGAGGGGTGCCAGTCTCCAGTACTGAAGAACTGTCACTCTGCTGCTCAGTTTTCAATCATGTAATGATGACTTTGGTAGATTGTTTGGTCTAAGAGTCACTTGAACAGTGAAGGATTCAAATAGCATCCTTAAAGCATAAGTGTGATTTTGTCTAAAATCCTTGTCTAGCGCTCAACAGTTTTCAAAGTAGTTTCCCACACATTCTATCACCGGATCCCACAGACTCAGCAGGGAGATCAGGGCGTCTTACAGATAAGGCATGGAGGCTGAGGGAGTTGAAAGGCAATGGACTAAGGACATCGGTCTCAGGATCAGACCTGGCGTACTGCTTCCTGGTAGCTTGTCTTTCTGGGACGCTGCACTGTGTTTGCAAAGACTCTTTCCTCCCTCTGACCAGCAGGGCCTGTGAGATGGAGAGGGGCAGGTGGGGAGTGACACTTGACCATGGCTGAAAATACAGAGGAGACAGATGACCAACCTCCTCCAGGTAGCCCTGGGGAAGGAGAATGAAAAGGGGAAGGAAAGAATTCAGAACTGACAGGTAAGGTTTTCCTTCATTTTTCAATTGGGAAACACCATGTTCAAAGTTCTAGAAAGAAAACCCTGAAGATAGAGCCCCTGAAGCAGAGCTCTTACTTAGACACCTCTAAGGGAAGGAGCCCAAGTGGGAAAGGAAACCAACATCGGTATTTGTTCGACAAACCTTTAACAACTTCCTGTTCTGCCCCTGGCCCTGGGGACACCAAGATAAATTGAAGTGCTAGTTCTTATAGAACTCATGAGTGAATAACAGTAGGGTAGGTGGAGAGACAAGTAAACAGTGATGACACAGAGTACACTAGAGGAATGCTATGACTCTGCTATTTGAGGGGTGGGGGCAGCAAATGCTCATGTGGGCCAACTCTGTGCCATGACTCTATAGATGACTTCCTGTATGGTGCTTCGGGGTAGTCGCACATCATGCGATGTGGGTAACATCACCTAATTTTCAGAAGAGAAATGAGGCTCAATGAGGTTGAGAAACTTACTCAAGATGATATGGTCATGGGGGTTGAGGAAAGATTCAAACACATATTTGATGGAATCCAAAGCTTTTGCTGTTTGAAGTGCCCACATTCCCATGTTCCAAGTGACCAAAGTGCTGTGCATTTTCACCTGTTCCACCTATAAACACTTGTCCTGTTTTTTTCCCTTGTCTAGAAGAGCGGAAAGTGGGAATAGGAGTGGGCTTTGGGTAAATGGTGCAGAGGTACTGCAGAATGTTAAGTCACCTTGCATTCTGACAGCTAACAAGTTAACTGCTGATTCTGGAGCCTGTAGCTCTGAGGGGCAAGCAAAGAGTCCAAGAAAAGGAAGCTCACCACCTGGTGTGTACTAAGTTGTGGAGTTGTGCAATTAGGTTTAGGAAGAAGCAGAGGATTTAAGGCATGCATTACAGAGGCCATTCGGTCTGTCCTGCCTCTGTTCAATCTCTTAACTATCGCGTTAAGGGTGTCTGTTGGCCTGAGAATACTAAGAGAAAAAGTGCTCATTGGTTCGGTGACCTTCATGGACAAGTCAGGACCAGCTGTGCTCAGTTGTTTTCTGGAAGGAGGCCTGTGTTAGACAGGCTGGGAATTTTTTTAACTTACATCTGCCACCAGCATCTTGAGGCTCATGGCTGGGGTGGGGTGTGCAGAGGAACTGCTAACAGACACCTGGCCACCTGAGCAGGGGCACTCTGGGGGTTAAGTCCAAAATAGTTTCCCACCCTTGGATAATTATTTTGTCAGAAATGAAACCTCTGGTGTTCCCTGGCCTCATTTTGATACCTGCCATCCTTCCTTTCCCTCTTTGGAGTCCTATAGTAATGTAATTAAAGTCCCTGGAAAATGTCAGCCGAAACCAAGGTTTCTGTCGGTTATAACCTATGAAAAATGTATTGGATTTAATATGTTTGGTTTGGGAAATCAGTTTTCGTCCACTATAACCAATTGTCCATAATAACCACGTCTGTTGTAAGTGGTGTGCACTGTAATAACCCTCATATAAAGGGTAAAATGAAAGACAAACCATTTCAGATGGTAGCTGGAGCCATATCAATATAGATCACTGCCTACGTATATCAAATGATTGATGGCCATTTTTAAGGCTTTTTCAATTCAATGCCAGTGCCGTCTAATGGCAGTAAAGCACACAGTATTTGCTGATACCCTTCCTGATAAACCGTCTGGTTGCAAGTGAGAACAGCTTAAGGAATGAAAAGGCACCAGGAGCCATTTCTTTCAAATGATCCATTCCCAGTGTCCTGGCGGGAGGACAGTCCTTGTTGTAGGACATGGAACATGCTGAAAGCAGGCAGCGATTTGTGGGAGGGCATGCCTCCCAGCCAGGGAAAAGGGGCCGTGTCCGCAAAGCTGTGCTCGTACCTGCAGGCCCACAAGCCTAGCCGCTGCTGGTAGGGAGAGGCATGAGATGCGGCTTTGAGGGAGAGACGGATCCTGGCTCCTCTTTCATAATGACAGCCAACACTGATATATACAGCTGGAAGTTCTTTATACTTGTTAATTCATTTAATCCTCAGATAAAACTCATGAGGCTTGTCTTACTATTAGTCCCATTTTAACAGTTGGGAAAATGGAGGCACACAGGGGCAAGGTGACTTTCCCAAGGCTGTAGCGAGTGAGTGATCCAGTTAAATATTGCACCAGTTACTTTGGCTTCAGGGCCTGAGCATTTAGCCACTAAATGCTAGTCTACCTCCCAGGCCTTGGAACTGTATATGATCTCACTGATGTGTGAAATCTAAAACAGTGAAATTCATAGAAGCAGAGAGTAGAATGGTGGTTACCAGGGGCTGGGGGAAGAGAAGATGAAGAGGTGACGGTCAAAGGGTACAAAGTTTCAGTTATGCAATGTAAATTTTGGAGACCTACTATGCAGCATAGTGCCCACAGTCAACAATGCTGTATTGTCTACTTAAAATTTGCTAAGGGTAGATCTTATCATCTTAAGTGTTCTTGTGCTGTAAGCATTATCACACATAACAATAATAGCAATAACAATAACAATAATAATAAAAGGGAGTGAAAGGAAATTTTGGGACCTGGTGGATATGTCCTTGGTGGTGGTGATGGTTTCACATGTGTAATTTTATCTCTAAATGCATCGAGTTGTATACACTAAATATGTACAGCTTTTTACGTCTCAAACATGCCTCAATAGTGCTTTGGGTTTTTTAAGTATATTTTATTGATTATGCTATTAGAGTCGTCCTATTTTTTCCCCTTTATACCCCTCTGCCTGGTACCCGCATTCCCACCAGCATTCTCCCCCCTTAGTTCATGTCCATAGGTCATACATATAAGCTCTTTGGCTTCTATATTTCTTATACTATTCTTAACCTCCCCCTGTCTATTTTGTATCTACCAATTATGCTTCTTATTCCCTGTACCTTTTCCCCCATTCTCCACCCTCCCGGTCCCCACTGATAATCCTTCATGTCATCTCCATTTCTGTGCTTCTGTTCCTGTTCTAGTTTGTTTAGTTTGTTTTTGTTTTTGTTTTTTTAGGTTCAGTTGTTGATTGTCATCATTTTACTGTTCATTGTGGTCATGTTTACTGATCTTCAGTAAAAGAAGATCATAGTCTTGATCTTCCTTTTCTTGGATAAGTCCCTTTAACATTTCATATAATAAGGGCTTGGTGATGATGAACTCCTTTAACTTGACCTTATTTGGGAAGCACTTTATCTGCCCTTCCAATCTAAATGATAGCTTTGCTGGATAGAGTAATCTTGGATGTAGGTCTTTGCCTTTCATGACTTTGAATACTTCTTTCCAGCCCCTTCTTGACTGTAAGGTTTCTTTTGAGAAATCAGCTGACAGTCTTGTGGGAACTTCTTTGTAGGTAACTCTCTTCTCTTGCTGCTTTTAGGGTTCTCTGCTTATTCTTAATCTTTGGCAGTTTAGTAATGATGTGTCTTGGTGCGTTCCTCTTTGGGTTCAATTTGTTTGGGACTCTCTGAACTTCCTGGACTTGTATGTCTATTTCCTTTGCCAGATTGGGGAAGTTTTCCTTCATTAGTTTTTCAAATAAGTTTTCGATTTCTTGGTCTTCCTTTCCTCCTTCTGGCACCCATATGATTTGGATATTGGAACATTTAAATTTATCCCAGAGGTTCCTAAGCCTCTCCTCATTTTTTTGAATTCTTGTTTCCTCATTCTGTTCCAGTCGAATGTTTATTTCTTTCCTTCTCTTCCAAATTGTTGATTTGAGTCCCAGTTTCCTTCCCTTCACTGTTGGTTTTTTGTATATTTTTCTTTATTTCACTTTGTGTAATCCTCACTTCTTCTTTTATTTTACAGCCATACTCGATCATTTCTCTGAGCATCCTGATTACCAGTGTTTTGAACTCTGCATCTGATAGGCTGGCTATCTTCTCAACACGCAGTTCTTTTTTTGGAATTTTGATCTGTTCTTTCATTTAGGCCATATTTCTTTGTCTCGGTGCACCTGTTACATTGTAGGGGTTGGAGCCTTAGGTATTTGCCAGGGTGGGGCAATCCACTCTGCTGTGTTGTGGTGCCATCTGGATGAATGCTTCTTCTTTAACTCCTTGGTTGTTGGGTGTCCATACAGTTCGATTTCTTGGCAGTTCTGGTTGTTTTCATTTTTAAATTGGTTATCATCCTTCATATGGTTGTGTGAGGAAGTGGAACATATCTACCTACACCTCCGTCTTGGTCTGAAATTGTGTTTTCTTTTTTTAAGTTCATGGATATTTAACTGTGATTTCTTGGAATAAATGTTGCAAATTTCATTAGGCTGTCTATTGCTGACAACCACACCCACCAGCACCTGCTAATAGCCTTGTCTTAGCCAAGATACCTTCACTATTCTTCCAAGCCCTGCTGAAACACCATGGTGCCAGTGACAATTTTGCCCTACCCCCAGGAATGTGCACCAAAATGTGACCGTTCAGACTAGATTGGTTCTTTCCACACACAGTCACATAGGAACCTGCATCTCTTCTGCACAATGCATTCATGTTTTACTTTAAACAGTTATTTGCATAGTTATTTTAAATATTAGTCTCAGAATTGACTATAAACTCCTGAAGCAGAGATATTTGTCCTATCCATTGCTTTCTCCCCAACAATGAGCCTCATACACAGTAGGGTCCAAAAATTGTTAAAAAAATAAGTGAAATGAATAAAATTCTTCAAAACTGAAAAGGAAAGAGGGTATTTTATCTGTCCTCTCTGCCCTTTATCCAGTATGAGAAATGTGATAAATCCTTTTCAAAAGGATTACTTTCCTTAAAATATCCATGTCTCTGTTAAAGAAATGAAATTTCATAAAAGAGCTAGGACCCTCCAATATGAAACCAGGGCAACTTTCAAAAGTCTCAATTCCAGACACACACGCACGTGCGCATACATGCACCCCCAGTGGGTGCCCCATTAAACCAACCATGCCCACACTGCTGCTCTTGCGTCTTCCACGAGGCTTCCTTCTTCCCGGGGAGCGTGCATCAAAGGGTGTGTCTCAGAGGAGTCCTCCTGATGTTCACTTGCTTTGGGAACACATGCAGACACTCACAGTTTAGCACAGGGGCCCCGTCTTTTCAGCTGTCTTTTAATCTTTGGTAAATGAACGGCGTGGAGAACTTGCAGGTGACAACCAGCTTGGCCGAGGCTGCAGGGATGAAAACTGTGTCAGTGGAGTCCCTAAAAGTCCTCCAATGTGCTTGAAGCTTATAAAGAGAACCCTTGATCCCGGCTATCAAAGGGTGCAGAAAGATCAAGAAGAATTAAAACTGATGGTGTGCCAGAAACCACCTGCAACAGAAGGTCATTACTTCCCCTCGTTAAAACCGTCTCAGTTCTGGGGCCTGATCTGAAGCTTAATTGAAATGTTTCAAATAGTGGATTATAACGAAGATGAGACGTCCCCTGTCCATTTCATGACCTTTGCTAAGAAAGTCAGATTGGTAATAAGGTAAAAAAAAAAAAAAAATCTGAGTGATTGCCTGAAGACAGCCAAGCCTCTTAATGATATGAGCTGAGACACCTTTCCTGGCAAGGGGGTGGGGGGCTGTCCAGGATGCTGAAGGGATAGAAAGGATCAATGGGAAAGCAAAGGGATCTGGGCCTCAGGATCCCAGCCATTCCCCGGGAATCTGCTTCTCTGTTCCCATTTCTGTGACCTTTCCTTTTCTAAATAGGAATGGAGGGACACCGGATGCAACCCTACCTCTGGGATAATAATTGTCCGTTGTTCCAAACGTTATTCTTGTGGTGCAAAGGGTCCATCGCCCTGTCAGGCTTCTTTTGCAATCTTTCCATCTGACTTGTGCAATCACACGTGACCCCCTTGATAGTGAAGATGAGTAAAGCCCTCCAGGTCTGCAAAGAATGGGAGTGCTGCAGGAGGGAACACTGGCAGGAGATAGCTCAACGGTGATCTTATCAATTTTTCCATATCCTGAAAAAAATCGCAAATGCTGCTGCCACTTATACTTTTCACATGATAATAAATCGCAAGTCATATTTACCCAGAGATTTGAATGCCTTCTGGCTCTCTTCCTCTTTTTGGTATGATTATCTGTCCTGGCAATGAAGTCCATGTCTAAAGTCCTGTGATTATCTCAACCTCCAGCTGGCATGTTGTGAAATTCACTCTTTTGGGGATATTGTTGTAGTAGCAGATATGAAAGCTTTACAAAAGTTTCTATATCTTATGGTCATTTCTGCTTTGGACCTACCTGTCGACCTGATGCGTGTTTTAAGTTTCTTATATGATCTCTCGGGGGCTGGTCTTTGGGGACCCTCTAAGATCTCTGTATGCAAAGTCTGATCCACAGCATCGAGGTTGTGGGGACACTTGTTAGAAATGCAGAGTCACGGGCCCCACTCCAGACCTAATGATCAGATCTGTATTTTAGTAGGACCCCCATTTGGTTCACAGGCACCTTAAAGTTTGAGAAGACCTTTGGGAGGACAGAATCTCTTAGCTGGGCCAGCTGGAGGAATCGTGTTGACATCCTCTGGTGCAGAACACCTTTCTAAAGTTGGTTGTAGTTGCCCCAGTGCTTCAATAGACCCAGAGAGATGTTTTGCTTGTCTTGCACGGTTCTAATGAGACAGGACTAATAAGTCCTCCAACAGCTGGAGACATTTTGCAATCAAGACCCAACATAAAAAGACAGCAGGCCAGGCCCCGAGGCTGGCCTGCCAGGGCCGTTGGATTAGAGCTCCTAAGACAGCCTGAGAGAAAGTACTGGGTGTTCCTCCTGACTTTATTAAACTTTTGTGTGGTGGCAGAATTTGTTTGAACTTCACTAAATCTTCCAAATGAAAGACTAGCTTGGACCATCTGGTTATCTAGCATGAAATAATTTGATTCAGGTCAGGCAATTATCAATAATTATTTTGGGATAGTTAACCATGGGAACTCTTAGCCCCACCTGCTCTGTTTTCCCTCTGAAAATACTTTTTTTCCCTAAACCTTTTGAGTGGAAAATTTAACTAAGAAGGTTAGTTTTATTTTTACATCTTGTTTTGGGTATCTGATTCCATCTCATTTAATCCTAGTATAATTTTTCCTTCAAAATTCATTATTACTCCCCTTAAACAAATATACACACACACCTACCTTATTTTTCTTCTTAGCTTTCATTATTGTCTATATTTTTGCTGGTTTTGAATTTGTCCCTTCTTACTGAGGTTCAGATCCATGATATGTTGGGATTCTCTTCAATGTACTTAATTTTTCTACCGAATTATTTTCCTATTTTTCTTTTCCATTAGTCTTCAGACATAACCAAAAAAGCATTTATTGCAATGTTTAAAAACACTCTTCTGTTGAGATATATCCTGATGTAATTTTAAATAATTCTGTACCTATATTCAAGAAACCCAATTTTCTTCCTCAGACTCCAGTGTTTTGGGGTTACTTTTTCAGGTGTATGCTCTTTGGAAGCTTTCAACGACTGTGAGAGAGAACAGACAGAGGTCACTGCACTTTTGAGCCCCATGCCCGAAGTTCCAAGATGATCTCAGGAGCAAGCCCTGTAATTCTGCCAAGTGCCTCATTTTTCTTACCTAAAAAGTGAGGCAAGTGTCATCTCCTTGTCCTCAGGAATGTGAGAGAGCTAAGAGCGGGCAAGAAGGCCTTTGAGCTCCTTCTCTTCAGAGACAAAAGCCCTGAGCCTAACATTCGTCATGATGCCTCTGCTCCTCATCTCCTGGTCCCCTCCTCGAACCAAGTGTTTCAGCACATGGAACCCATTATAATTCCCTACACACACCAGGTGGTTTCATGCCTCTCGTGTTTGTGTGTGCTCTTCCTTCTATGAGAAAAGCCTTTGCCCCTTGTACACACTACCCTTGTTTCAAGATTTTTTGTCAGCATCACCTTTGAGCATCCTTCCATGATTTCCCCAGGGTACACTACCTCTTTCTTTGTAGCCTCACTGTTCACAACACACTTCTTCATCATTTAATCTACTACCTACACTGTGTGTTTACTTATGTTGTTTATATTTTTCAAATTTGCTTCTCTATCTTTTCAACTAAGCATGAGATTTTGGGAGTCGAATGGTGTGACTAATTCATGTCTATGTTTTCAGTGCCTGGTTTGGCAAATGATTGTGGAATAAATGAATGCATGGCCTTCTAGACCAGGCTGCATTTGATTGTTTTAAAGAGTGTTTTGGATAGAGCTCTTTGGTTGCAAGCAACAGAAACAAACTTGAATTTGATTAGGCAAAAAGAGTAGAATTTGTTGTAAGAGTTCCAGGGTGTCTCATGGAACTCAGAGGTAGGAATGCAGCCAGACTCTAGGACCAGAATGGAACTGGAAACTTAAAAGAAATGGGGATCTCTTCATTTCTGAATTCTGCTCCTATTTATTCATCTGCCGCCACCTCCTCCTCCTTCTCCTCCTCCTCCCCCTACTCTCTTCCTTTCCCACCCTTCATCCATCCCCATGGGCTCCTCCGTTGCTCAGATCACATGAAGAAACTGTTATATGTCCAGACACTCACAGAGATTGATAAATGTTCCCTTGGTTTCACCCCCAAATACCCAGTAGAGAATCCAATTGGCTCAGCTGGGGTCAAATGTCTACCTCTGGACCACTCATCACTAGCCAGGGAGAACAGCAGGTCACAAGAAAGCAAAGTTTCAAAGAATCTTCTGTTTTATGAAGTACTTTTGTATACTTTCTCTCACTCATTCTTTGCTACCCTTTGGGGATAAGGCTGGGTTGTTTTGCAGCGGCACATGGAATGGTCCGCAACCATCCACTGGAGAGAGTGGTTGTAGGAAGAACAGTTGGGAGCCTGTCCAAATAATCCCACATCTAATCCACCATTATACCCTGTTGGTTTAGCCTATCATATGCCTCTAAGGTGCACCAATTTCCCTCCGCCTCTACTAACCACTATAGCTTAGCTGGCCTTCTCTCACCTGGACACTACGATAGCTTCCTAACCAACCCATTCCTCTCTACTCGTCCTACCCCATCCACCTTTCAGACCCTGCTGCTGCAATGACCATTTTGAAATTAAAATCTGATTATGGCACCCTTCTGCTTCTCATCACTCCTAAGATAAAGGCAAATAGCCTCTTGTGACCTTATGTGGCCTGGTTTGGGTCTAATCCCTGCAAATGTCTTCTCTGAGTCTTTTGAATGTGTGCTGCTTCCTCCCAACCCAGGGCCTTTGCATATACTGTTTATTCCATCTGGCAGGCTCTTCTTACCATCCTCCATCCTTTGGGGCTCACTAATAGTTCAGGGAAGCATTCCCCGATTTCTTTCATTTAAGCCAAATCCTGTTGTTAGAGTTTTCAGAGTCCTACATGCATCTCATTACCATGGTTTTAATCAAACATTTTTTTCTATGATTATCTAATTAATACCTGCCTCCCTTACTGGACTGCAAAGTCTACAAGGAAAGGAATATTCCTTTTTTGCTCACCATTGCACTTTCAGTATATATCTCAGTGTCTGGCACTCAATAAGTATTTGTTGAGCAAGTAGATAAATGAATGATTAAGTGAATGAGAATCAGGACAGTGATAGTGGCACTAGGAACGGGAAATGTGGGCTGGATGCATGTAAAA
Source organism: Mormoops blainvillei (assembly GCA_004026545.1). NCBI lineage: Eukaryota > Metazoa > Chordata > Mammalia > Chiroptera > Mormoopidae > Mormoops > Mormoops blainvillei. The sequence goes on along the minus strand of PVJD01001982.1, from coordinate 116 downwards.
CTCGAGTCCTGATTTTTCTACCAATGGGCATGAATTATTTTGGACCATTTCCTTAGTTGTTTTTAGTTTCCATTTCCTAACTTTTAAATGGGAAACAATGCTACTTATCCCCAAAG
>PVJD01001981.1:140344-226672 GCA_004026545.1 Mormoops blainvillei | reverse complement strand
ACCTTGTTACAACTGGCAAAACCCTTTTTCATAATTTTATCTCCCCCCAGAATAATCAGGTGTTTAATCTACAATACTTATTATATAAACACCTCTGTGTTCGGTCTCCCTCATTAACAGAAAATGGTGATACAAACTTTAGAAAGTTTATTTTTCTAGGAGACTGTAAATTCTCTAACCATTTATTGGAATAATGGGATAATAGAAAAAATGGTAATTTACTAGTGCGATAGTTATTATTTTCATTACTGCAAACTTAATAATTAATGTTAGAAAAGAATCTATAAGTATGCCACAAAGAGGAAATCAACACACTTAGTTTTCATTATGTGAGCCAACAATGAAACATGATATTACTGTGAGTTCCCAGGTAAAGAATTATTTCTTTAAATTATAACATATTTACCTTGATCAATCATATCACACTGTAGGTTTCATCTATGTTTATATTTTAGGGGAAACAGATGTAAAAGCTGAGTGACTACAAATTTAATAAAAATTACCGGTTGAAGTTTTAGTCTTTAAGTTCAACATAGAAGTTAATAAAATTATCAAGTATTTAACATCTAAAGAAAAAAATGCTTTAATTATTTTTAACTTTTAGAAGCCACAATGTACAATGGAAAGGGCTGGGCTTTGGGGATGGGCAGCCCAGGATTTGCATTTCTGTTCATTACTTTTGGCTGTGTAGCTGTGTGCACCAAGTCTCCTATTGTGTCTGAACATACACGTAAAATTAAGAGGTTCTGAATAATGTGCATCTTAGAGGACTACATAAGGATCAGTAAAGACAACCAATTCTGTACATATCAGTCATCTACTTAGAGTACCCTCAATAAATGCTATCTATGATTACTTGTTGTCCTTTTATAATAAAGAAAAATGAACTTAATAGTCTCAAGCTTAATTTTCACAGAGCCATGGAAATAATTTTATAAATGTCTATTAACTGATAATCTACCACACATATCATTTATTAGCTCTGTGTTCTTGTCCATCCCTTTATCTCCTTTTATGCTTTTTTGGTCTCAATGAATTATGTATTTTTGACTCAACTATTTGATTCATTTAATGGTAGTTTAGCAAAAACAAAATATCTACAATTAAAGAACCAACTTTAAGTTCATTAAAGTCGGAAATAGTATCTTACTTCTACATCCACTAAAACATGTAATGCTTTTCTATATTCATGATAGATGGAGATAAATTCATTCATAGAACTTATAATCATGCATTAAAATCAGGACTGGTAGATTTTACTAATGTTAGAAGATATACCAAAGGCATATGTTTTGTCCTATAATTAATTATTCCATTACTCATTTTATAGATGTGGTTTATAATGGTTTTCATAGTATCACCCATTATTTCCATGACAAATAAACCATTTGTACTTAAGTACAGGTTTTTCAATTCTCATGTTCCTGCAACACTGTTTAAAAAAAAGAAAAGAAATTGCAAACAATTTACTTGTTGGACTTATTCATGCTGGAATTCTTTAAAACATTTATAATACAATACCCTCCCCCCCCCCCATTTTTTACCTAAAGGGGAGGAATAAAGCACCTTGGGGAAAGATTATAAATCCAAAGCAAATTGCCAAAGCAACTATAGTATTTCCATCAAAGGCTTTCTTTTGCCTTTAACATAAGAAAGAATAAACCATTTATAACAAAACTGTTCTATGTCCTGACTGCTAGAAGAAAAAAATTGCTTGCCAGCGGTAACTCCTATGTTAAAGCAAGGATACACATAAATATTTTGAGCGATTTAGCACATGGCTGCTACTGTGGCTCATAATAAACCAGCTTTATCAAGGAGTTATTAGTTAGTATACATCTTTTTAAACATTATTTTTAACATCTGTACACCTAGACCCCTGTCTTTTATATATACACAATATATAATAGTTGACGACTCACTGACATATGATTACAACAGCATACAAGTATACTCACGTAAATGCAAATGTAGCATCTATAGAGGACTACAAAGCAGTCACTAATAATAACCTTTTTCACCTAAGCGACAATAACGGCTGTACTAACAGCAGAGAGGAAAAAAATGACTGACTAGTGACAAATTGATCTATGCACTTGCATGTTCCTCACTGCCTCAAAATCAATGTTGCCCTTTAGCTTTGCCAAATGAACTGGGTGCTATTTCTAGTGCAGACTCTAGGGGTAAACAGTTTCTTCACTTGCTTGTAAAAGAGATATGAATGGCTCTAATTAGAATAGAGTTTACTGATACTCCACGGGTTTCTTCCACTAAAGTTGCTCAAATCATCTAAAGAACTTGGGCAGACATACAGTGGCATACATAGAGAGGCTTCCAATCCCACTGCAAAAAGCTAGGTGTAGTGTGTTTGAAAGATATAGTGAAAAATAAGCACAGACCCAAGCTCAGTTGCTGAAAGCAAAGGTAATATGTCTAATCAGGATAGACAAATACAAGGGGCGAAAATTAAAGTACAAGTAAATGCCATGACGTTCTTAAGAGTTAGTTGTAGCTACAACTAGCATCTAAATGTGAGTTAACATGTGCCCGTTATGAATTACAATTCACCCTTGAACACTGCAGGGGTTGGGGCACTGGACCCACAAGGAAAATCCACATATAACTTTTGACTCCCCCAAAACTTTACTTGAGTCATCCCATGGTTACCCATGCGGGACTGGCCCCAGGACCTCTGCAGATATCAAAATCCATGGATGCTCAAGTCTTTTGTATAAAAGCATAGAACAATGCATGTTTGGATTCCCAACCACAGATCGAAAACCATGTTTTCTATCCACAGTTGACTAAATCCATGGATGTGAAAACTGGGGATATGGAGGATCAACTTGTATATTTATTGAAAAAAATCTACATGTAAGTGCACCTGAGCGGTTCAAACCCATGTTCTTCAAGGGTCAACTGTAATTGCCTCCCAGCTGCCACTGCACTCTTCAATAAGTATATACTTTGTGATCATAGATGGAAATCCTTTAAGAACTTCTCCTTTACAATAAACATGACATTAAATTTTCTAGACAGAGAAGCTAGAGGGACACTGCAGGACAAAGGGGCCCTCTCACAGTTCCCATTGCCAGGGGGTCCAAGCCTTCTAATGGACAGTCACCAGTCTGACTGCTGGCACCCAGCCTGCTCTCTCTGCCACCACTGTGTCCAGCAACTTACAGACCCTCTCTGATGGATGGTCAAACTTCTGAAATTCTCTGCTAATAGAATGAGTTACTACAACTTTTCTCCAGAGATAAGCCCCTTGTAGGTTTGTTCTTCTTTAGTACACTCTGTCAGCTCTAGGGTATCACGTAGGTTTCCCCATATCTCCTAGTTACGTTGTTGTCATAGTTTGTTTATTTATTTATTTATTTATTTACACATACTACTACAGTTGTAGCAATTTTCCCCCCTTCACCTCCGCTCCTCACAGCACACTCTCCATTTTCATATTCATTCTCCACACAATTGTCCATGTCCATGGGTCCTTCATATATGTTCTTAACTAATCCCTTCACCTTCTTTTAAACAGTCCCCCCTCCCCCCTTCCTCCTCCCCATTTAGAGCTATCAGTCTATTCCATGATTCCATGTCTCTGGTTCTATATTTTTGTTGTAGTTGTTTTGGTTTTTTTTGCGGTGGGGGGGTAGTTTTTTTAATTGTATTTTTTTCCATTACCATTTAGTCCCCTTATATGCCCCACTCCCGACCTAACAATCACCACACTGTTGTCGATGTCCTTGAGTCCTTTTTCCTTTTTGCTCAATCTCTCCACACCCTCCCCTCCCCCCACCCTTAGCTGTTATCCTGCTCTCCATCTATGAGTCCATCCGCATTTTCTTTGTTAGTTCAGTTTGTTCATGTATTATATTCCATATATGATTTCAATGAAATCATATGGTATTTGTCTTTCTCTGACTGGCTTGTTCCACTTAGCATAATGTTCTCCAGATCCATTCATATTGTCACAAAGGGTAAAATTTACTTCTTTTTTATGGCCAAGTAGTATGCCACTGTGTAAATGTCCAATAGTTGTTTTATCCACTCATCTACTGATGGACACTTGGGCTGCTTCCATATCTATGCAACTGTAAATAATACTACAATGAACATAGGGGTACCTAAATTCTTTTGAACTAGTGTTTTGAGTTCCTTTGGATATATTCCCAGAAGTGGGATCACTGGGTCAAAAAACAGATCTACTTTTAATTTTTGGAGGTATCTCCATACTGCTTTCCATAGTGGTTGTACCAGTGTGCATTCCCATCAACAATGTAAAAGGGTTCCTCTTTCTCCACATCTCCACCGACACTTGTTTGTTGGTTTATTGATGATAGTCACTCAGACAGGTGTGAGATGATATCTCATTGTGTTTTTAATTTACATTTCTCTGATGATCAGTGACATTGAGCATCTTTTCATATATCTGTTGGCCATCTGTATGACCTCTGTGGAGAAGGGTCTATTCAGGTCCTTTGTCCATTTTTTAAATGGGTTGTTTGTTTTTTCGGTGTTGACTACTTTAAGTTCTTTATAAATTTTGGATTTAATCCCTTATCAGATGTATCAGCAAATATGCTCTCCCTTTCTGTGGGCTGTCTTTCTATTTTGTTGATGTTTTCCTTTGCTATGCAAAACTTTTCAGTTTGGTGAATAAATTTTTTATATTAAACTCACTTATTTCACCAAACATGGTTTCCACCTCCTGATTCCACTGACTGATACATAATTCTGCTAAAATCTGGTATCAAAACAATCTGTGAGCCAAGTATAGAAACAATTATAATCTACACCTAAGAATAAATAAAAATATAAATGATCAATTTTAATAAAGGTAAATTAGAAATTGACTACAAATAACAATACCAAATAAGTTATTTTGAATATTAATAAACAGTATGACATAAATTTTAAATATGTAGCAGTAATAAATTTTTTACATTAATGGGCCCATCTTTCTATGCCAAAGATCATTGTATAAAGTTCAGTCCACATGTCAGTATCACTGAAATAATCAATATTCCTGACTATAGCCTATAAAAAGATCACTATTTATGAAGATTAACTTCTATGGGATATAGGTGCATTGTTTCCTAATGAATGTTCAAAGTGTGCTTTTTCTTATGTGAAACAATTCCCAAAAATGCTTTTTCATTATTAAATGTTCTAATTCAAGAGGAAAATCCACCCACATAATAATTAAAATGAACTGTTTGCAGAAGACATCATCCCTCAAAGCATTCCATTAGAGACAAAACAAGCCTCAAAATATATGTTCTTTTTAGTTATTACAGGGCCATGTTTTACAAACAATGTATCCTTGATCACTTGAGAGAGAGAGAGAGAGAGGTGGAACTGTGACCTCTGGCACAAAAAGTCACACCTAACCGGATAGTTCTGTTTCCAGAGAAGTATCACCATACCAATAGAAAATAATTTGAGATTAAAAATAAAAGCAGTAACAAAATCTGCAGCTTAGGCACAATGCTTTTTATGGAAAACGTTAGCTGTTCCATTCGCTTACTTTTGGCAAAGCTTCTTTTCCCCACATGACCTTTCAATTCCATTTGAAGAATGCCAGACTGAGCTCTCTAACGCTCGCCCTCCAAGCGTTGCTTCATTAAGAACTTTCTGTAATCTAAAGGAAACAGGTTGTGAAAACCTTAATCAGCCATCCAACAGAAGTAGTGATTAATAGACCCCCAGACTACTTGATCACTGGCATGCTACTCCTGGAGTTTCCAGTAGGATATCAGCATATCCCTGCCACCCCATTATTCTAAATAAACAATTGAAGTTATATAAAGTACAAGGGCTTCAAAGAAAGGTTTGATTTTCTTGAGCTAAAGTATTTTTTGTTAAAACAATGTGTTTTGACAAAATTTTCTGATTCTTATCAGCACCCTGGGATAACACAGGTTCTCATTACCAACACCTCGTCCAGAAATATGCTGTTGAAGGCTCCGATAAACATACAAACACTTTAACGCACACTCTAGGGAGCAGGACACACAATTCTGATTAAGAAAACTGTTGAATATTAACTAGCAGTGCTCACTGAGACAATAGCTGAGCAACTTGTCCTTGAAAAACACCACATTAAACCTAATCTCAGAGAAAAATATTGGTGTTTGACAGCTGCTACTGCTCCAAAAACCTAGAATGCATCTTATTATAGTAGTCAGCTTTCAATAAAATCAGCATAATTAAGGTGTCATCATTATTTTCAGTATAAAAGTTCTCCTTTCACAGGTTAATAAATTCATACATTTAAAAAAATCCACTCAATGGTAACATTCAGTAGACTTTCCATTTCCAGAGACTCCCTGAATAGTTTATAGTTTTAATTATTTTCTATTTTTTTGTTTTAATTTTCTAAGGACTTAAGAACTAAAGTTTTCTATGGTTGTGTATAGTAAATATTAAAAGGATATTAATCTATTCAATGAACTAGCTAATATTTCCTTGAAAAAGCTACTGAGAAAAATATTTATTAGTCTGCTCAACTAGGAACTAACTCTGAATTCAAGTACTTTTAAATTTCATCTGTGTAAACAGATTGGAAGGATAGGAAAAAGAAAAAAACTATCTAGAAAAGGATCTCTAAGCATAGCACAGAAATTTCTTACACATGCTATTAAAACAGAATGAAAAGTATCAAGTACAGATGACAGAATGAATACTCAATACTAATAAACATTAATGTTTGTAATTGGTCACATCCTACAAACTTTTAAAAGCTCTTCTTCCTCCACAACTTTAACTATATTAGGAGAACATCAGCATCTTCACATGTGACACATGAATTTCTGTTAAAAACTAAAATATAAGAAGGATCAAAAATATAAGGCAATTATAATTTATTTCCCCCTGCATTGCTTTTTGATCTTCATTTTATCCATATAGTTCTTTATAACATATATTGGCATGCAGCTCATAAAATAGCAAAACACATATCTAGGTATGATGTCTAAACATAATTAACATTATTAGATTTTTTTTAATGTATCACATACTGATCTATTTTTCTTTCGCTCCGCCTTTAAAATTAACAAAAACACCTCAAATAGAAAATAGGCATATTTAATACACATACAACAACAACATCCACACGTCTGTCAGCATAACTAAAAAAACAAACATATTCCAAAATTTTCCAAACATATTCCAACATTTATATCTGTTAAATAAAATTCTATTTATCATGTAATTTACCGGGGGAAAAAATAGAATCCTGGATGCAAATTCATTCTATAACTCCATGGGTCTGACACATCAAAAGGTTCACTCTGTCTGAAATGCATGTGTTTAAGTATTATTTACCAATCCATACTTACTTAATTAAAAATAAAACACAAAACTATGAATCATTATTGTAAGTAAAATGGAAATAAAACCTTGCGTTATACTCAAACAAGAAAATTGATTGCTTTATTGTGGATGGACCTAGAGAACATTATACTAAGTGAAATACACCAGTCAGGGAAAGATCAATACCATATGATTTTAGTTATATGTGGACTCTAATGAACAAACTGAACTAACACGTAAAACAGAGACTCATAGCAGGATGAGAGCTGTAGGGGTGGGGTAGTTAGTGGGTAGAGAGAATGAGCAATAAAAAAAAAGGACTCATGGACATGGACAACTGTGTGGTGACTTCTGGGGGGAAGGGGTACAAGGGGGCTAAGTGGTAATGAATAAACTACAATAAAAATTTTTTTATAGTTCTGGCCAAGATGGAGATGTAGGTAGATAAAGTTTGCGTCCTCACACAACCAAAAAACAACAAATTTAAAAACAAAAAACAACTACAGCTGCCAGAAAATCCAACTGTATGGAAGTCCAACAACCAAGGACTTAAAGAAGAAACATTCATCCACACTGTGCCACAATGCAGAAACATCAGTTGCCCCACCCTGGTGAACACCTAAGGCTCCACCCCTTAAAATGTAACAGGTGCCCTGAGAGAAAGAAATAGGGACAAAGTGAAAGAACAGATAAAAACTGAAAAAAAAAAAAAAAGAGAACTAAGCAACAAAGAGATGACCAACCTATCAGATACAGAGTTCAAAACACTGGTAATCAGGATGCTCACAGAAATGGCTGAGTATGATCACAAAATAGAGGACAAAGTGAAAGCCATACAAAGTGAAATAAAGAAAACTACACAGGCAACCAACAGTGAAGGGAAGGAAATTGGGACTCAAGTCAATGATCTGGAGCAGAATGAAGAAATAAACATTCAACTGGAACAAAATGAAAAAACAAGAATTCAAAAATATGACGAGAGGCATAGGAACTTCCGGGGCAACTTTAAATGTTCCAACATCTGAATCATAGGAGTGCCAGAAAGAGAAGAGGAAGAGCAAGAAATTGAAAACTTATTTGAACAAATAATGAAGGAGAACTTCCCCAATCTGGCAAAGGAAACAGACTTCCAGGAAGTCCAACAAGCTCAGAGAGACCCAAGGAAGCACACACCAAGGCACATCATCATTACATTATCCATCATTAAATATAAGGAGAGAATCTTAAAAGCAGCAAGAGGAAAGGAGACAGATACCTGCAAAGGAGTTCCCATAGGACTATTCGCTCATTTCTCAAAAGAAACCTTATAGGCAAGAAGGGGTAGAAAAAAGTATTCAAAGTTATGAAAGGCAAGGACCTACATCCAAGATTACTCCATCCAGCAAAGCTATCATTTAGAATGGAAGGGCACACAAAGTGCTTCCCAGATAAGATAAAGTTCAAGGAGTTCATCATCACCAGGACCTAAGGAAAAGGAGATCAAAACTATGAACAGGAAAATGATAACTAACTCACAACTATCAAAAATTGAAACTAACATCAAAAATAAACTAAGTAACTAGAACAGGAACAGAATAGCAGAAATGAAGATCACATGGAGGGTTATCTGGGGGAGGGAAAAGGGGAAGAAGGGGGGAAAAACGTGCAGGGAATAAGAAACATAATTGGTAGGTACAAAATAGACAGGGGGAGGTTAAGAATGGTACAGGAAATGGAGAAACCAAAGAACTTATATGTAAGACCCATGGACATGAACTAGGAGGTGGGAATGCTAGTGGGAGCGGGTATGCAGGTCAGAGGGGAATAAAGGGGAGAAAAAAATGGGACAACTGTAATAGCATAATCAATAAAATATACATTAAAATTTTTTCTATGAATAAATAAATAAAGTCTTTGACAAGGAGAATCTTGACCAGGATCTTGATACACTATTGTTTTTCTTGCTAGACTATTTGTAGCAATAAAAGAAAATAAAAAGAAATAGAAAAGCATTTTAGGATAGAACTAAAAGCTCTTTCAAACTAAGAACTCGTTGCCTCCCATAAACTTTTTGCAATTAAAAAATTCAAACAAACTTTTATTTTCAATTAATATGATAAAGAATTCAGCAATGTGACATCCTTTACCTCCTATAAAATATTCCTGATTTTGCATATCCTTAAAAGTAGAGTTTGGAAAATTTTCATGCTATTAAATTATTTTCTAGCTTTGAGACAATGTTGGCTTCCTTGTGAGTTAGGGTTGAAAGCAAAAGTAAAAAGAAATCACCCCTACCAACAAAATCACCTATTCCCTGGAAGGCTTTTGATATGAGTTGTATGAATTATTAATAGGACTTCAAAGACAGATTTGACTTTCTGAGCTCTAGTAATAATTCCTTTCTACATATAATGTAAAATCACCCTACCACCCTTTCTAGATATCAAAGTTGCATATACTGACATAGCCATTATTTAATAACTAGCATGATTCAATTCTTGCACCGATATATTTTCATGATTATAAAATTTAAGTGTTTTTTATTTTTTTTTTCAAAGTAAAATATCTAATGTAGTGGGGCTTCCATATTAAGACTAAATTATGTTTGCCAACTTCCTAAATTCTATCAAACAAGCAACGGTCAGCTTCAGTAAGTCCCCAGCCTCCAAACCTCTTGCTAAGTGGCCCCAGGCCCAGCACTAGCAGCAGCCAGCCTAGATTCACAGCTTGGCTTCGCCTGGACATCTCCAAGCCCGGCATAAGTAGCAGGCTCTCAGATTGCTTCATAGCTCAGGAAGGACAGCCCCAGGCAAAACACAGGTGTAGCTGACCTTGGACTGCACCACCTGGGAAACTCCAGAGACTGTACACCCAGTGGACAGCTACAGACCACACAGGAGCAACACCACCCTGCCCCTGCATAGCTAATCCTCCCTAGAGGGCAGTCAGTGGTCACAGCCGATCTTTGCAGCTCACTGGTCTGGATAGATCCCTCCCATTGACCTGCCAACAGCAATCAAGGCTCAACTACAGGAGGAAGGTGCACTCAGCCCAACAGAGGGCGTGCCTCAATTACCAAGCTTGGGTGATAGGGGAGGCTGTGCCACTGGACCCTACAGGACACCTATTACATTAGGCTACAATACCAAGACAGAGAGTCAAAGCAACTCTACCTAATATATAGAAACAAACACAGGGAAGCTTCCAAAATGAGGAGACAAAGAAACATGGCCCAAATGAAAGAACAAAGAACAGATCAAAACTCCAGAAAAAGAGCTAAACGAAATAGAGATAAACAATCAGATGTGGAGTTCAAAACACTGACTATAAGGATGCTCAACAAACATGGTGAGGACCTCAATGGCATAAAAAAAGATCCAGTCAGAAACAAATGGTACACTAATTGAAATAAAGAACAATTTACAGGGATACAACAGTAGAGTAGATGAAGATGAGAATCAAATCAATGATATGGAACATAAGGAAGCAAAAATCAACCAATCAGAACTAGAAGAAGAAAAATGAATCCAAAGAAACAAGAGTAGTGTAAGCAGCCTCTGGGACAACCTCAAGCATTCCAACATCAGCCTCATAGGGGTGCCAGAAGGAGAAGAGAAAGAGCAGGAAATCAGAAATCTATTTGAAAAAATAATGAAAGAACACTTCCCTAATTTGGTGAAGGAAATAGACATGCAAGTACGGGAAGCACAGAGAGTCCCAGACAAGATGAATGGAGTGGGCAAAGAGGCACGCTCCAAGACATATGATAATTAAAATGCCAAAGGTTAAAGATAAAGAGAGAAATCATAAAAGCAGCAAGAGAAAAGCAGTTAGTTACCTATAGGGGAGTTCCTATGAGACTGTCAGCTGATCTCTCAAAAGAAATTTGCAGGTTAGAAGGGATTGGCAAAAATATTCAAAGTCACAAAAAGCAGGCACCTACAGCCACTATTGCTCTACCCAGCAAGGATATCATTTAGAATTGAAGGGCAGATAAACAGCTTCCTTGACAAGAAAAAACTAAAGGCATTCATCATTACTAAACCGTTATTACATGAAATGTTAAAGGGATTTATCTGAGAAAAAGGAGATCAAAACTATGAACAATAAAATGGCAATAAATACATACCTATCAAAAATTTAACATAAAAAACAAAGTAAGCAAATAAGAAGAACAGAGACAGGATCATGGATCTGGCGAGCAACTGATGGTTGCCAGCTGGGAGGGGAGTGTGGGAGAATGGGTAAAGAGGTAAGGGGATTAAAAGGTGGAAATAGGTAGCTACAGAACAGCCATGGGGATGTAAAGTACAGTATAGAAAATTCAGTAGCCAAAGAATTTATACATATGACCCATGGGCATGAACAATGGTGTGGGGATTGCCTTGGGGAGTGGGGGTATGCTGGGTTGGTGGTGGCAAAGGGGCAAAAATTGGGACAACTATAATAGTATAATCAATAAAATATAATTGTTAAAAAGAAAGAAAGTAAGTTACTTAGTGACATCAGTAAGATGACAGAATAGGAGATACGAGGCCTCATCTCCCCCCCACAAAAAACAACAAAATACATACATACATACACACACTCACATAAATGAATAATGTTCATTCTAAGGTTCAAGTGTTTATGCTCATGTTTCCAGTGCTAGTGGGGCATTGCATGATGGAAGAATCTCTGAGGAAAAGAAATCTCTCGGGAAGAAGGGAATAGAGAATGGAGAAGCACATGTTTGGTTCAAGAATAGCTGTCCCAGATGCCAGGGAATATAAAACATACCTCGATCATCTTTTACCCCAGGCTCCATGGATTTAAACCTGAGCCCTAAAGCGAAGGATCTACAGGTAATGAGCCAGTAAAATCTGAAAGCAACTGCTTGTCTAGAGAATCACCCTGGGACACTCAGAGCCCAAGGCATCAACAGAACTGGCACTGGCAAGAGCAGGGCTGGCAGCATTGGCAGCAGCACTAATGACAGCAGCAGTGCAGTTAGTGATAACAGAGAGTCTGGCAGCCTCCACATCAACTGCCTGCACCTTGAGCATTCACAGCCTGGTCTCGATGGCAGCAGAACTCATAGACGACAGCAGAGGAGCAGCAGTAGCAGCATCTTTCATGTCAACCAGTGGTGCTTGTGGTTTTCAGTGACTTCAGCTCAGCAAAGCAAGAAGGGGCATAGAATAGCCGAGGAAGCATAGTGGTTATGACAGCAGAGACCTTGCCCTCAGTCATAGCTGGGTTAAAACCCAGGCAATGCCAATTATGAGCGATAGCGACACTGGTCAAATTATTTAACCTCTCTGAAATTATATTTGTGTGTAAATTGAAAATAACAATAGTTCCCACCTAATATGATTGTGGTGATAATTAATGAGGTAATTTACCTAAGAAATTTAGCATAGTATCTAGAAAATGATAAAAGCCCAATAAAGGTGGCTTTAAAAAACAGGAGACAAATCAAAGACTACACATGCCATGAGGGCTATGTCTTATTACCAAGTCTCACATGATATGCCCAGGGATTCCGAAATTTATCTCAAAAGAACATGAGAGCTGTTGGCATGTGCATGGCTCCAGAATGTTACGTTCTGGCTGCTACGTTTGCCCTAGTTTTACCACCCATGTAAATACCTGTGTAAACACAGGTGGTCTGGGAATCACAGGCTGGGTTAATAACCATATTTGCTGAATTTTCTAACTTCAAACCTTCAAAGTAAGCATTTGTTTTCTGTTCATATGACATAAGCACAACATTAAAAAACAAAACCTTTAAAGAACTTCATTAACTCAAGAGAAATAAGTTTCTTTCAGTACATTTTAATTTTTTCTAGAATTCTACATATATTCTAAGAAATGCATAATTTAATAGTATCCATATTTCAAAACTGATTATTATTACTTGTTATTTGTTATATGCTAATTAAGCAAGATCTGGGTACATTGTTCATATTAATGATACATATTAATGGGAGAGAAAAATGGAAGATTATTCTACAAATTATAATAAATAGCACCACGATTAAGTTTTTCTGCTCCTCTTTCTTTAATCATTTTCAATGTTAGTGCTATCTGCCCAGAAAATGTGTTGCAAGAATCTTAAGTAGACCTCTTTTATTAGACAATGATGTATTTCCATCTTTTTCTTTTTTTTTTTTTTGCTGAGGTTATTCGCAGATTCAAATGATCCAGGTGGTTACAAATTGTAAAATTAGTAAACGAATTAAAATTTAAAAACCACAATACACATGCACCTTTACATTTTTTAAGAAAACATATATTTTCCAAAGTATAAAGTCTAATTGAAATAGGTGCCTCTCTACCCCCAAAAGACACCTCATGCCGTACATCTCAGAATTGTTGTGATGCAATTATCCAACTCTGCCTAGGAGCAATTAGGCTGCAGAGCATTATAGGAGTGAAGAGTTAGAAGGGCCCTTAAAACTCTTCTAAGTTGAGCCACCTGTCAGTTTAGTTCCATCAACTGCATCTTGCTCAGGTCTTAACTGAAGCATATGCTGAGCCAGAATTAGGAGTAGAGGATATTTATGGGGAAGTACATCTATGAGAGATAAAGAGGAAGGAAATTAAGATTATGCAGGGGAAGCCTTCAAACCGCAAAGCAGATCCAACATTTGTGGGGCAAAAAAAAGAGTAGGAAGAATTGGACAAGGAGAAATATATATGGAATAAATGTAGATATCACAAAGCTTTGACCAATTTAATGGGTAGCTCTAGAGAAAAAACAGCCTGTCAGAAAAGTCCTGCCTTGGCAGAAATGGCCAACACGTAGGACCTTCTCATGCTTTTCATGCTGTCATTAGCTGGGGGATGATCTGGAAGAGCACTGTTTTAGCTTGAATGCTACAAAGGATTCTAATTTTTCTGCAGCTTAATGTCTGCTAACTATATTCCTCACAGCTGAAAAACAAGGTTTCTTGAAAGACAGCATGATTCCATGACTGCCACACATCTCAAAAAGGTGGTAAGCCAAAGCCCCCTGACTGTCCAGCAATGGAGAATGTACTACTTCATTGAGCACCAGTGCTATTTTTGAAAGTGTACTACATGTGACAGTTCCATATTTAATTTCAATGTGAGGAAAGCTTCATCACATGGAAGTTAAATATATTTATTCATATGTGGTTTCTGATCATTTTTTTTTATCTTTCCATTCCTTCAAGTCTCAAAACCAACTATAATCCTCTTATAAAAACAGCTTTTGGATAGTTGAAAATAATTTAGCCCACTTGAATTTTCATTTGTCCAGTTTTAACACTCCAAATCCCTTAAATTTTCCAAACTCCCTTTCCTAGAGAAATTAGAACCTCGCCTTGGCTGACATCTCAGTATCTTGAGATGCGCATAGAGATGATAGAAAATAATACTCGGTCTTCAGTACATAGACAGAGTAAATCTGGAAGTCAGTGATTATTTTAGATATCTCTTTCTATTTATCACAACACCCTGAAACTTAGTGGTTTAAAAAAAACAAGCATTTATTTGCCTGAGTCTACACTCTGAGTGAGGTTCAGTTAACTGGGTGTTTTGGCTTATCTCACTTGGATCACTCATGCAGGAGACATCTTCTAGGGGGCAAAATAGGGCTGAAATCCCAAATGGCCTCACTGATAATGCCTGATGCTTCAGCTGGGGTGGCCAGAACCACTGCTGGCTAACCTGTATGTCTCTCACTGTCTCCTCACAGCCTCTCTGGTAGGGTATTAAACTGTGTTACATGGTGACTAAGGAATCCAAGAGGTTAAATGTGGAAGCTGCCAGGCCTCTTTAAAGCTTAAGCCCCATAATTGGCACAGCATTACTTAAACCCCAATGTTAGTCGTTAAAGGAGGTTCCACAGCCATCTTCTGGGTTAAAGGTGGTGAGAAACAGATTCTACCTCTTGGTGAGAGGAGCAGCAAAGTGTGGCCAACTTTAATTGACCACTGAGGTAAAGTTATCAAGCCAGCAGTACATTTGAAGCATCAATCTTCAGGGACTAAAAAGAGACAGAAATGAAAAAAGAAAAAAGAAATAGAGCAAAAAGCAGGTGTGGCCCAAACAGAACAGGTAGGTTCTACACCAAAGATAGGAGCAAAGGAAAAACAAACTACTTTAGTGTGGCAACCTAATCCAGAAAAAACCTAGCAGGGGAACTTCAGGTCTTACTGAAATAAGACAATATTTTGTCTTACTAGATATTTGATACTAACCTAGTTTCATACCCTCTATGAACCTCATTTTCTCAACTGTCAAAGGGAGAATATAGTATCTATCTCTTTAGGTAGATATGAGAATCAAATGAGGTAATGAATCTATGCAAATCTGTTCTACTCAGGAGTGGAGGTTTTAGTTTGGTTTTTCCATTTTGTTTCTCTTGTTAACTTCAAGGAGAGGTACTGAAGGGCCACTCTCAACCCAGGAAAGGTTCATTATAAGAAAGGTGGAGGTTGAATGACTTGAACCAAATTTGATGAAGTATGGTGGGATTGTCTTATGATTACAAAGGTATATAGGTGGGAGTTTTGAAGGCCTGCATAATGAACCATTGAGGGCTTCTTAGGTATGCATGTCAGAGGCCACGAGTTCCTAGTGTTCTTGGGAAATTCAGAGTCATCTGGAAGTACACTAACAAAGGCTAGATTAATTATGATCCTGTCGCCTGCAGTCGTGCCTCTGGGGCCTCTTGAATTCTGGAATGGCCAATGGCTCTCAGCATCATTTATAAACATACAAATTACTAATAGAAACACCCATTTATTTTTAAAAACCTGTATGGAGTGACTGTTACTTCACAAACATTACACACACTTGTGAAAAAGACAAAAATCTCCTCCTTAGAATGTTATCTTAATTAAGTGTGAAATAAACCACATTGTGTTTCATTCATATTACAATAATTTTTTAATGATTATAATATATAATCGTTTCCTAAAAATATTTAGGAAATTAAAAAAGAATATGTTACAGTACAGTAGAATAGCAAATGACAAAACACAGAGGATAAAAAAACAACTATATAAATGACTTCCAGCCACAAAACCATTTTCATTGGAGCCAGGGGTTTTCAACTTAAGCTTGTTTTTATTGAACAATGCAGCACCCTGGGCAAACCATTACAACCAACTGTTTTATAACAATATCTTTAAAATAATTTCAAATATTTGTTAGGTGATACTGACATCCTACATACAAATAGGGAAGGAACAATTAAAAAAAAGTGAACAAAAATGGAAACACTGAAAATTCCTTATAATATATTAGCCTAGGAGGCTGCCTTTCTTCTGTCCTCTGATGAATGCCAGAGCGCTAGCTAGGAACACCACTGATCAGCTGGGCTAGGTACACAGCAAATATAGAATCCCTAGCCAGTAAGATGTGAATGATGCTACTGCCCACACATTCCAGCCTATCTCATAAGTAAATAAATACATAGATACATAAACAAATGTTGATTTTTAAAAGTACTGAAATTATATATATTTCCCTAGCGTAATTTTCCAATCTAATACAACAGTTACCAACACATATTTACTGAACTTGTTTTACCTAAGCTTCTAAGATTCAAAGACAAACAAGACAGGATCTAACTTCATCAGGTCATCAATATGTAATCGTTAACATTAATTTTGGATTTTTGGGGAGGTGTCTTTTTTCCTGCTTTATCAAGAAAAAACTGACATATACCACTGTATAAGTTTAGAGTGTATAAGGTGATGATTCAACACATGTAAGATATTATAAAATGATCATCATAATAAGGTTAGTTAAAACCTCTGTCACCTCACAAAATTAATATTTTTAATGAAACACTTAAGTTTACTCTCAGCAACATTCGAGTATATAATACAGAATTGTTAACTATATCGCCATGCTGTACATTAGATTCCTAGAGCTTATTCATCTTATGACTGGAAGTCTGTATTCTTTGAACCACATCTCTGTGTGTTTCCCACCCCTGGGCCTGGAACATGCCATCCTACTCTGTTTCTATGAGTCTGGCTTTGTAAGATTTCACAATTTCGTGAGATTTTACAGTATTTGTCTTTGACTCGTTTAACTTAACATGATGCCCTCAAGGTCCATCATCCACATTATCACAAATAGCGGGGTTTTCTCTTTTTTATGGCCAAGTAATATTCCATTGCTCTTCTTCAGCCACACTCCATTGGTGGACACTGAGGGTTGTTTCCATACCTTGACTGTTGTGAATAATGCATCAGGGATAACAGAGGTATAAGTACCTTGTTGAGATACTGATTCCATTTTCTTCAGATATATACTTAGAAGAGGGGTGGCTTGCTCTTATCATAATCCTATAGTTTTTGTGGAACTGTTTTCTACAGTTACTGTACCAATTTCCATTGCCTCCAACAGTGCATGAGAGTTGCCTTTTTTCCACCTCCTCGCCAATACATATTTTCTATCTTTTTTTAAAAAATAGACAAGGAATATTAATTGTATTTCCTTTCTCATAAATAAACTGAGAAACTACATTAAAACCATACTATAATTTGGGGCCTACAAATGTGCAAGCTTCTATGTCATATTCAATGCAATACAGAGTTTTTTAGTTATATGATTTTTTCCTAGATCCGAAATCCTGTCACTATAGTCACCAGATTAATATTGTTCACATTTAATAAACTCCCTATCATATGAGTCCTACAAGGTGATAAAACAAGCTCAAGATAATGTAAATTACTAGATGCTTTGACTCTAATCCACCTTTTTTGCTCCACTTGTGACACTGCTGATATTACCTGATCCATGTTACACTCCAGTGATCAACGTCCACATGAATCTCTCATGTTAAACATCAAGGTAATCAGTATTTTTGTGACCCAGAGTCACATACTTCTTGTTTATAGTGTGTAACATTCTAACCACTTAATTGTTTCTCAGCTCCTTCTATTAATACCAGTAATGAAGAGTTAGGGATTTCCATATATTCTAAAAAAATAAAAACTATTACTTATCCTGGACCTCTAATAAACATTGTGATTTATTATATTCTTAAACTCTTATGACAAAAAGTAAACTGTGAAAAAAATGCATATTGGTTTAAACACATATAGTCAAACCAGAAAGCTTATATACTATATTATTCCATTAATAAGGCAATTTTGAAATAACAAAATTTTAGAAATGGAGAACATATTAGTGGTCGCCTGGAGTTGGGATGGGGTAGGTGAGGCAAAAGGGAGGTGAATCTGATTATGTGTGGGCAACAGGAGCAACCCTTGAGGTGACGAAACTGTTCAGTATCTTGACAGGCCTCTGCATGTGAAAAAATTGTAGAACTTACGCACACAACACGTATAAATGAACACAAGCAAAACTGGTAAAATCTGAATAAGATTGGTAGATTGAATCAATGAAAATATCCTACATGCAATATTGTATTATAATTTTGCAAGATGTTAATACTGGGGCAAACTGGGTGAAGGGTCAATGGAAACTCTATATGTGACAACTGCATATAAATCTAGAATTAGCTCAATAAAAATTTCAATGAAAAGGAAAAACAGCATGTTTTCATAGGAATTGCAATATAAAATGATACAAGTATAAAAGGTATCATGTAAACATGAGATATAAATATAAAATATATAAGGATTATCAAATTTAATATTTTCAAAATGCTGTAGTGATAGAAACAAGAATTTAATTTAATTTAAAATTAAAGACTTCTGGACAAGATGGTGGCACAGGCAGACATGGCTCGCCTCTTCACACAACCACATCAAAATCATAACTAAAATACAGAACATCACTAACAACCATCAGAAACTGAGTTGAATGGAAGTCTGACGACAACAGAATTAAAGAAACCATATCCATCCAGACTGAGCCACAGAGCCCAAACCTGGTACCATGTCTGAGACCCCATCAACCAGCCTAACACTATCTGACCCGCCTTGGACATCCCCAGAGACTCTGCCCCACCCAACTTACAGGTCCACCCAACCTGCACTTCCATATGAAAGGGTGGTCTTGGCTCAGGCTTCTGAACTGGCTCTCATTGCCGACTTCCTAAATCCTCTCAAACAATCAACAGCTGGCTTCAGGGAGCCTCAGACCCTGCACGAGCAGCAGCCAGCATAGACTCACAGCTTGGCTTGGCCTGGAAATCTCCAAGCCCAGCACAAGTAGCAGCCTTCCCAGACTGCTTTATAGCTCAGGCAGGGTAGCCCTGAGCAAAACACAGGTAGGGGCTGACCTTGGCCTTCATCACCTAGGAAACCCCAGAGCCAGTGTGCCTAGTGGACAGCTACAGACCACATCGGAGCACCACCACCCTGCTCTTGCATGGCTGATTCTCCATGGAGGGTGGAGGTTGGTGGTCAGTGGTCACAGCCAATCCTTGCAGCTCACTGGCTAGGGTGATCTACCATTGATCTACCAACAGTAAACAAGGCTTAACTACAAGAAGAAGGTGTACTCAGCCCACACAAAGGGCAAGCCTCAAGTACTCAGTTTAGGTGATGGGGGTGCTGTGTCACTTGACCCTACAGGCCACCTACTATACTAGGCCACACTACTAAGACATCACCAAGACATGGAGTCAATGCAGTTCTACCTAATACATAGAAACAAACTCAGGGAGACTGCCAAAATGAGGAGACAAAGAAACATGGCACAAACAAAAGAACAGATCAAAATTCCAGAAAAAGGGCTAAATGAAATGGAGATAAGCAATCTATCAGATACAGAGTTCAAAATACTGGTTATAAGGATACTCAACAAACTTAGGACCTCAATGGCATAAAAAAAGATCTAATGAGGAAAAAAAGGGTACACTAATTGAAATAAAGAACTTACTGGGCAAGAACAGGAGAGTGGATGAAGCTGAGAATCAAATTAATGGTAATGGAACATAAGGAAGCAAAAATCAATCAATCAGAACAGGAAGAAAAAGGAATCCAAACAAATGTGGATAGTGTAAGCCGCCTCTGGAACAACTTCAAGAGGTCCAACATTTGCATCACAGGGGTTCCAGAAGAAGAGAAAGAGCAAGAAATTGGAAATCTATTTGGAAAAGTAATGAACAAAAAGTTCCCTGACTTGGCAAAGGAAATAGACATGCAAGTCCAGGAAGCACAGAGAACCCCAGACAAGATGGATGCAAAGAGTCCCACTCTAAGACACATCATAACTAAAACACCAAAGGTTAAAGATAAAGAGAGACTCTTCAAAGCAGCAAGGGAAAAGCAGTTAGTTACCTACAGGGGAGTTCCCATAAGACTGTCAGCTGATTTCTCAATAGAAACTTTGCAGGCTAGAAGGGACTGGCAAGAAATACTCAAAGTCAAGAAAAGTAGGCACCTACAGCCAAGATTGCTCTACCCACTAAAGATATCATTTAGAATCGAAGGACATTTGAAGAGTTTCCCTAAAAAGAAAAAACTAAGAAGTTCATCATTACCAAACCATTATTATACAAAATGTTAAAAGGACTTATTTAAGAAAAAGAAGATGGTCAAAACTATGAACAATAAAATGGCAAAAAATACATATCAACAATTGAATCTAAAAAAACAAACAAAGCGAAGAAGAACAGAAACAGAATTATGGATACGGAGAGCATTTTAATGGTTTCCAGATGGGAGGGGTGTGTGGGGGAATGGGTGAAGAGGTGATTAAGTACAAATTGATAGTTACAGAAATGCCATGGGGATGTAAAGTACAGTATAGGAAATCGAGTAGCCAAAGGACTTATATACATGACCCATGGACATGAACAATGGTGGCAGGGTTGCCTGAGGGAGTGGGGGTGAGGGGCAGGGGTGAGGCAAAAGGAGAAAAATCAGGACAACTGTAATAGTATAATCAATAAAATATAATTTAAAAATAAAATAATATAAAATCAATTTATATTTAATTTCATTTCCATTTTAAATTCCAATATAAAATACCATGTGAAAATTGTGTGTTATGTTCCCTTGAACATATTCTCATACTTTCATTTGAAAACAATACACTAAGCCAAATTTTCAAAGCAACTCCAAAATCCAACCAAGCCCAAACTTGTCTTTAAGAAAAGGCAAAATGCTATTAAAATGATTCATCCTCTGAACTATGCACATAACTTCTACTACCAACTATAAGGAATGTTTAATTGTGGTGCCATGAATTATGAGGTGAGAGAGAAGTAAGGAAAATTACTTATAGGAGCGTGAAAGACTGGACTTGATTAAAGTATATTTTAAATCCCAAATCTTTTATTCAAGTCTTTCTTTTAATATGCTAATTAGAACTAAGACACTTTTTAGCAAAAGAAGGTCCTAGGAATATCCCACTTAAATATGTCCCTGTCCAAATATGGGACATGTCTGCCTGACCCTACACCTTTAAAACAGTGTTGCTTCTTATCCACCTGACCACCAACTTTCAATGTAATGTAGCCTTAGGCAAGTCAAGTAGCATTAGTCTCAATAATTATATTAATTATATCACTGGGGTAACTCTATGTCCCAGTTCTTGAAACATGCCCCCTTTCACCCTCAAAGTGTTCCTTCTGGATTGTATTTTTTATGGTCACCTCATCTACCATGGATACCTCTACTACCCAAGTTTGGCACTGGCCCAGCTGGAGGTAAAGTGTCCAATAAAGAGAAATCAGACTACTGTAACAAAACAGTGGACCAATTTACTTACTAATGTAAATTAAAACTATATTACTTTAAGTAAAAATTAAGAAAATTTTTAGCATTGGTATCTATTTCAGTTCCAAACCGAGAGACCTAAATAATAAAGGGTATGAATGTTCAAGCTTTCTTGGACTGAAAGAGAATCTTTGGAGAAATTGTTCACACAACTAGAAAAAGATGTTTCCTTAATTTGACAGGAAAAGTCATGATTGAGATTTCATAGACAATGCTTCGAATGTTCTTTGTAAATACAAAGTGCCAAAAACTTACTGAACACACAAAATATTCTTTCCGAGGTTGGTAAATCAGGTGGGTTACCTTTCTTTCCACAACGATGCAACCCGTTTCTACCTTGCCACAGGGCTATGGCAGAAAACATGAAAGCACATAAAAATAATAGTGAGAATTGGGCTTCTCTAAATTTAGGAGGTTTCATGAAGCCATTCACAACTTCTCTGTTAACTCGGCTTAATTTCTCAAGGACATCTTCACTTCAAAAATAATTCCCATGTACCCATTTACTTTCTTAACGCTACTAGCCTGAGAAATTTAAATTCACCTGATGTTTTGGTGTGCTTGCATTACTGTTATAAAGTAAAAATATATGAGCCATTCTTGGAATATTACACAGAAAAACCAAAGAATAGTTTAAGGTTTGGGGTATGGGTTTTAGTTATCTAATATATAAGATATGTTTTATTCAATTAACCATAGTAAAAGCAGCCTGGAATAGCCCTGCTTGATATGTAATATAGGCAAAACAAATAAACAACTCTTTATCAGTTGGTCCTTATTTCTTGTGTTCTACCAGCTCAGTTAAAAGAGTGAAGGCCTCTAAAATCATTTCTACTTCCTCTTTCAAAGTCTACTGGAAGAAGGTGTAATCATTCATACCAAGGGGTAGACATCTATGAATACAAAGAATAACTCCTCTCGGTAATTTATTTCTATGTGTGCGTGTGTGCGTGCGTGTGTGTGTGTGTGTGTGTGTGTGTTTAATACTGATAAAGTTCTAAGTTTTAATGTTTAATCAGTAGAATTTCAGGAACCAAAATGTGGCAATAGTAGGCATTTGGAGGACATCAGACCCCACTATGCATTATAACATTTTGTCTAATTAACTGCCGACATGTGAAAATGGATGGTGCAGCTCTTGGCATATGATAGATACTATATAAATATGCTGAGTTTTTAAAATTTGGTAATAGAACCATATAATCATGGACAACCTGTCTAGTCCAAGTAAAACGGCAGCTCTTAATGCATTTCGGAAAGATATAACTTGCATATAAACTAAGCATCAAGGAAATATGGCTTCTGCATATTATGGGTAATTAACTTCCCTCTCCACAGTTTTCCCAAGATTATCTTTTCTTATACCACTATTAGGCATGTCTTCACTAAAATTCTGTAATATTGGGTTGGCCAAAAATTCTGTATTTTTTCCATAAACTAAAACACAGATTTTTCATTTTCACCAATAACTTTATTGATTTGAATATTTTGAGTATATTGGCTATTTACTACTATTGGCCTCCAGTGGGTAGAGGCCAGAGGTGCTGCTAAACATCTTCCAAAGCATAAGACAGCCCCACAGCAGCAAATTATTTGGCCAAAATATCAACAGTACCAAGAAACTTCACAAACCACTCTTGACACATTTGATTACTCACAGCACCTTCTCCATACACTGCACAAATCTTTTTTTGTTTATATTTCAGTTGCTTTTTTACCTTTCTTAAAATAATAAAGCCTAATATGCCAAAACTGTTGTGTATTTTCTTCCATCTTTAATATTAAAATGGCTGCACAAAAACTGACCAATTTTGGTAGGTTTTTTTTTTAATTAACACTGATATGACAGTTGTTACAATATGATCTAACAAAATTGTTTTGAATGAAATTAATGACCACTACACACTACTAGAGCTATTGTACAGAAAAAAAAGTAACGGAATTTTTGGTCAGCCCAGTACTTTGAGATTTCATGTATTCTATTTTCTGTTCCTCACCTAAAATCCAAACTATTTAAATTAAAAACTGATAACATAACTTACTATTATCAAAATAATGATGTTACTTTAAAGCATATAAAGTGGTATAAAAATATTTTTATAAAAATCAATTCCTGATCATAAAAATTTAAAAGTTATCCTCAACATTTAAAAAGCCAAATTATATCACAATCCATTTTACCAAATAACTAAATTAGCATATATTTATAGAGGCAATTATTTTTCCATAATAAAGATAAACTGATCAAAAAATAAAAATCAAGAGGATACTACAAAATGTACTTCTATATATTTATGGTACAAGGATACATCCAAATTGCTTCTGATCAGTTATATTTCTTTGAAACAATACACATATCTGTAATGATTAAGACCAGCTCTAGCTGGTTCTTACAGATAGCCTCGACAAACTGTCTGTTGCCTGGTAAATTAAAGTGATTCATCAATGTCGATGCTGTCACACATATACAAGATTGGCTAGCAGAGATGGATACAAAGTACAGAAGAGGCGCCAGCTGCGTTGGATGCTTGAATTTTCTTTTTGAGACAGGATATACACTTCAGATATGTTGAAGTCTATCAAATCTGATTTCTGTTTTGCTATATTGTCAAAAATATTTCTGTTAAAACCATTCTAAGAATGAGAACTCCAGCCACCAAAACAGAAAAAACCCCACATAGAACCTTAAATATCCTTATATTCATCTGTATTTTCTTCCCAAATCAAAATAAAGAAAAAATCTAAACAAATATTTATGTGCTAGGGAACAATGACACAGAATACAAAGTCAAAAAACAGGTGAAGATCATGGGAAAACAAATACTACAGTTTTACATTTTTTTTCACAAGTGCTAAAAGTAAAATGATTTTCCTTATTGATTCATTATTATCATACCCATTTCTCATACACCCATTTCCTGATTCCTAATCTACAGAAGTAATTTGAAGACTCAGATGTCCAGTGTTTAATGTAATAGCTATTTGAACATGGGGTATTTCTAAGGTGCTGTTTTCAGATACAAAAGTGACACTAAAACAAGTCCCATCACCATCCTTGCCCCCAAAATAATTGTTTCTCACAATCTGAAACAGAATAAAGTTCCATTTACCATATGAAAAGGAATAGGATTAAAAAAATCCCCACTTATTTCCAATGAATATTAAGGCATAATTTTTATTGAAAATAAGTTTAAGCCCACAGTTATATTTGGGATTTAAGTTCTGGTGATTGATCTAGACTGAGAATGTAGATATGAAGGCATTTATTTATTCAATAATTTGAATAATGAGAATAAACATTATAGAAAATATAATTATCTCAAGATAGTTAAATATGTAAGGAATGAATACAAGATGTCTATGTACCAGGCATCTACAACTGGATGTTCGATCTAAAAAAAAAGAAAGAACTGAATGGATCAACTCCTTCCAAACCATCTACTCCTACTGTATTTCAAATCAGGTTTTCAAGGCCCAAAACATAAGAATCAGCCATGACATTTCCCTCTTTCTCACCAACCACCAACGATCAGTTACTGCATCCTACAGATGTCTCCTCCTACATAGTTCATTTCTCTCCATCCCTATTTCTCCATGTCTAATTCTCATATTTGTCTATATATACAAATATATTCTAGCTTGTACCTGTCTGTGGTCTTGTGGACTCCCCTTCTTTGCCAGTATTAGTCATCAAAAATACCAACTGCAATCCTTGTTCTATACCTTTTGACAACTTCTCTTAGCCTCCAGATAAATTCCAAACCCTTTCAGGAGGCATAAAAAGCCAACCCCATATCTTGCCAATATAACTCCTTTCTTTGTCGCTTACACCAAACAAACACATTTACAGACACTTTACACTGAAGGTATACTTCTCAATTTTCATTTATTCAGAAGTGTCAGGTTTTCTTTTTACTCTTACTTTTATTTGCATAATATATGCCTCTGTCTGATGTTCCAACCCCACTTCCAGTGCATACATAGTAAACTACTCCTGAGGAATCAAGACACTGTGAGGTCATCACTTGCTCTTATTATGTAGCTAACTGCACATAACTAGATAATTAAAACCAGATCTCCTCACAGTAAGTTTAATATTTTATTTCTTTTACTTTTAAAACTTTTTTTTTAATTTAGCAGCAGAAATCTCTTTTACAAATGTAAAACTCTAATGTGCCTTAAAAATAAGGTGCTCTGATTGTTACAATTTTGAGGTTATACAATCTTAAAACATCTTCTTTCCCTGGAATCTCTTGGGCTATTTCAAAAGCACTAAAAACTTAAAAATAGGAGAGTATGAACTGTACCTTTAACTAGAAGTCCTTATATTCCTTCCCTATATTATGCCTTACTTCACAGAAGAAGGAATTTATAGCAACATTTCTGGTTTCTAGAGAAGTGCTTCTGAAATTCAGCGCACACACAAGTCACTGATGATAGAAAGGAATTCTTGTGAAAAGCACATTCTAGATCATATCTCTAAATTTAGTAGTTAGGAAAATCTGATGTATTTCACTATGCAAACATACTTCTAAAATGTGTATTTGCTATCCAACTAGACAAAACATTGATTTTGAAAAGTAGGCATGCACAAGTATTGCATATTTTTAAAACGACATCAACTGTTTTTCCTGAACTTCCAGAAAGTCAGCTCATATTGATATCTGCACAGTGATAGCTTACTCACTCATCAGTAAACCTGCTGTTATGCCTCAAGTGGAAGGTAACTATTTCTATGTCTTGCAAGCAAGTAGGTCAAGAGCATCCTTTTCCCAGTCCGTATGCTTAAGAAACATATACTGTACATTGATGAGAGAACTTCAATTTAATAAATGGTCACCAACTTGAAAGACACTTTGAAAATGCTTTAAATAGAAAACATTTTTATAGCCAGCTTTGTAAAGTGGGGCTACAACATAATCTTGTAATTTTAATGATAATGCCTTGCTGAGTATTACATTTCAACCTACTTCTCAGGAACAGTGCACATGAAATTTTAAACTCCTATCTAACCATTTTTAAAGAACCTGTTTCTTCTCTAGAATTCTATTCATCCAGAAGAAATAGTATAAAAAGAAAAATATACACTCAAAACATTAATTCAAAACATATTTCTTTAACATTAATGAGCTTTTTAAACTGGAATTCCTACTCATCTCTCTCCCCTTAATAATAAATCTGCCAAAAAGCATTGAGATAACTGTGCGATCAAACATAAATTTAAAAAAACAAACAAGGATTCTATATCAGAAGGAATAAAAACAGAATAAAATGTAGCATTCCTAGGAAAGCATATCTATGACAATGTTCAAAATCCTCTGTAAGAAGATTCACAGAAGGTAAAGAATGCCTCTAACCTCTCTGGACCTCAGTTTCTTCTCATAAAATTAGGAAAATGTTCTAAAGGTTCTCTCCGGAGTCAATCATCTCATGTCTATATGATAGTTCATTTCAGATATATGATAGCCATTTTAGAGTTTACTCACCCAAGACTGAAATAGTAAGAACTCTGATGGTGCCTTTGCTACATATCAATTCCATGGGCTTGGCTGGACCTTCCAATGTAATACTCTTTTTTAGAAAATATACCTGCTTTCCATTGCCTTGTAATGACCTACCAACTACAAGACTAGATGCTATTAAAAGAACTGAAAAATCCACAATTCATTTATTTTTGTCAACAAATACCTATTGATCACTCTGCTGACTTTAGACTCACAGGATTTAACCTCCAGTGTATCCGTGGGTGCTCTCCAGCAATCTTGTTTGTCCATCTCTTACCACCTCACCTAGACAGTTTGTTCGTATCTTTTCCTCTCCCCTAAAACCTTCAATACCATCTCCTACATCCTCACTCTCAGATCTATCACTAAAAACGGAAGCACCTTGAAAAGAAATTCTCCAGGCTTCCAGTCTCGTATCTGCAACCCTCTCACCCCTGTGCCCAGGTAATCTACCTTCCCTCCCATTACTAAACATAAACAATTAATGTGCCTATCCAAGGCCAGTTCTTCCCCGTCTGCACTCCATTCAGTACCCTCTAAGCTACTCAGTGGACTCACTTCAAAAGTAACTATTTTTAAACTGCATGGTTAATTTTCCCTTCTCGTCCAGATTATTGCCTGCAACTATAATGTAATCAGTCTTAAAAAACAAACAAACAAAAACCCTTAATTACTCCCTCCACCTAGCTATTGTCCTGGTTTTCTTCTCTTTTTAACAGCAAAATGGCTCCAAAGAGTTGCTCAGACTTGAAGTCTCCAATGCTACTTCTCCCATTCTCTCTTAAACTAGCCCAGTTGTTTTCATCACACCTTTTCAACTGAGCAGCTTTTGTTTAAAAAAAAAAATCTTTATACTGCTAAGACCACTGTTAAATTCACCTCTCATCTTATTTAAGACCTATCAGCAGCATTTGTCAGAGCTGACTAATCCTGTCCTGACCAACCCCTATCTTCAGTTAACTTCTGGTATAGCATGCTCCTAGTTCTCCTGCACCCTCCTTCATTTCTCATTCCCGGTCTACTAACTAGCTCTTTCTCCCCACTTCCACAATCTCCTAATGTGCACACTCCCTAGTTCTTGGACCTCTCCTCTTTCTTTCTTTTTTTTTTTTTTTATGTTTCAGTTACAGTTTACATTCAATGTCATTTTATATTAGTTTCAGGTGTACTGCTTCCGCAGGAGCTCACACCTGGTTTCACATTCCAAATGCCGGTTATATACTGTGAACTGCCAGATCTATATTTGCAGCCTAGACCTGAAATCCAGGTTCACACATCCTATAGCCTACTCAACATTTCCACTTCACTGTTTAATAGACATCTCAACTTTAACACGTCCCAAACTAAAGACCTGGTGTTCCTCAAATACCTGCTTACCTCTCAAACCCCTCCAGGTCAAGTAAACGGCAATTCCACCTTTGCAGCCCAGCCTGCCTCTAAACCAGTCATCTCTGAGGTCCTTTTCTTTCACACCTCACATGAAATCTTTGGCAATTCAATATGATTCCACTGCCACTGCTATGGCCTTCATAAAAGCCACCATCTGTATTCTCCTGGTTAGCTGCTACCAGGGTAGCACCAACACTGAAGCCAGACTGTACCTGTTAAATGTGATCTTCTCACTCATCTTTAAAACTATGCATAACCTTTCCTGCATCATACGGAATAAAAGCCAAGTTCTTTAAAAAGCCCTTCATAATC
The DNA here is from genome assembly GCA_004026545.1 of Mormoops blainvillei. NCBI lineage: Eukaryota > Metazoa > Chordata > Mammalia > Chiroptera > Mormoopidae > Mormoops > Mormoops blainvillei. The sequence goes on along the minus strand of PVJD01001981.1, from coordinate 197,505 downwards.
TAATTTCGCCCATATTCATGATGGGCCTCATCCCTCACGAGGCCACTCTGCTTTAGACATTCTCCTTCTTCCTCGTCTCAAGCAAGCCAAGTACTCCCCTGCAAAGGGGACTGTGTACTTGATATTCTCTTTGATTGAACTGTTCTTCCCACAGATTTGCCCCCAAATATTTCTGCTTAAAAGTTACCCGTTCAAAAAGACCTTCCCTGAACATCTAATATGAAAACACAACCGCTATTGCATACCCATTTCCCATTATCCCACTTTAATTTTCTCCTTAGAACTTGTTACTGTCAGACATACTAGATGTTCAATGTCCTATGGAGTTAAGAATTCAAAACTCTCCAGTATTATTAAATCAGATATGGATATTTTTGTAAATAATTGTCTAATATGATTAAATATTTAAGATGGCTTATTATGAAATTATTTTTCACTTTGTTTTTGTGTTCCTATAAAATTCTATAAAGTCAATCCTCCAAATGCATTTGCCTATATGTGGTCTTTACCCTTTATGAGTGACACAACAAAAAAAAGCAAACTTGATGTAAACAAAATAGAAAGGTAATATGCCTTAACATGGAATTATCAACATTTTAATATTCAGTAATAAAAATATTTCCAAATGAAAATGTTGTATTAGACAAATATATCAGTTTCTATCAATAAATACAACTAATTTGTATATTGAAATATCTGACAACCCAAACAAATACAGTATCTCTTTCAGTAATCTTCAAAATGTGGGCTGTTTGCAGTGGATACTTAGGAATTCAAAATAACAATATCTTATGGTAATTAAAAATCTCTGCAGTATATATAAGATACTTTGATTAGGGTTTTATAGACAAATCAGAGTCTCTAGAAGAAGGTACCCAATTTGACAATACAGCTTAAAATTTTTCTACTTAATGAAAGCAGGTATTTAATGAGAGTTGTATTTGAATAGAAATTGGCTGATGACATTGCAGCCATTATGGCTGAGGCAAACTCCCTCGCCACCACCCCCCCCAGCCTGCAAGAAGCAGGTTTGGATACTTCTGATGCTGACATTAAGAACACATTTCAAACTTCTGGTCAAGATGGAGGTGTAGGTAGACACATTCTGCCTTCTCGTGCAACAAAGAAAGAATTACAGCTAAAATCTCAAAACATGTAACACCCAGAACTGTCAGAAAATTGAACTGTATGGAATTCCAACAAGCAAGGATTTAAAGAAGCCACATTCATCCAGACAGGTGTCTTTTCTATAATGGGCCACATTACTAAGAGAAGGAGTCAAAGCAGTTCTACTTAATACACAGAAACAAACACAGGGAGGCTGCCAAATTGAGGAGACAAAGAAATATGGCTCAAATAAAAGAATAGAATAAAACCCCAGAAAATGAGCTATATGAAATGGACATAACCAACCTTTCAGATGCAGAGTTCAAAACACTGGTGATCAGGATGCTCAAAGAACTCACGAGCACAGCAACAACATAAAGGAAGAAATGAAGGTTACATAAAATGAAATAAAGAAAAATCTACAGGGAACCATCAATGAGGGGGAGGAAGCCAGGATTCAAATCAATAATTTGGAATATAAGGAAGAAATAAGCATTCAACCAGAGCACCAAGAAGAAAACAGAATTCAAAAAAACAAGGATAATATAAGGACCCTCTGGGACATCTCCAAATGTACCAACATTTGAATCACAGGGATGATAGAAGGAGACGAGGAAGAGCAAGAAACTGAAAATTTATTTGAAAAAATAATGAACAAAAACTTCCCTAATTTGGTGAAGGAAAGAGACATACAAGTCCAGGAAGCGCAGAGAGTCCCAAAGAAGTTGGACCCAAAGAGGGCCACACCAAGACACATCATAAAGTAAAATATCAAAGGTTAATGATAAAGAGAGAATCTTAAAAGCAGCAAGAGAAAAGGAGGCAGTTGCTTACAAAAGAGTTCCCATAAAACTATCAGCTGATTTCCCCAAAGAAACTTCGTGGGCAAGAAAGGACTGGCAAGAAGTATTCAAAGTGGTGAAAAGCAAGGGCCTACAACCTAGATTACTCTACCCAACAAAGCTATCATTTAGAATGGAAGGACAGATAAAGTGCTTTCCAGACAAGGTAAAGTTAAATGAGTTCACCATCACCAAGCCACTATTACATGAAATGTTAAAGGGATTTGTTTAAGAAAAAGATTAAAACTATGAACATTAAAATGGCAACAAATTTACAACTATCAACAAGTGAATGTAAAAAAACAAACTATGCAAACAACCAGAACAGGAACAGAACCATAGATATGGAGATTGTTTGGAGAGTTATCTGCTGGGAGGGGGAAGGGGGAGAATGGGGAAAAAGGTGCAGGGATTAAGAAGCATAATTGGTAGGTACAAGATAGACAGGTGAATGTTAACAGTATAAGAGATGGAGAAGCCAAAGAACTTATATGCACAAGCCATAGACATGAACTAAGGGGGGATTGCTGAGGGAAGGGTGATACCAGGCAGAGGGGGGCAAAAAGGGGAAAACTGGGACAACTGTAATAGCATAACCAGTAAAATATATATTAAAAAAAAAAGAAGAAATGGGCTGATAACTGCTTGATGCCTGCATTTAAACTGGGTGGCATTCCACCAATACTAGGTAAATGAGTGGAAGAAGCCTGTCTCATTAAAGAAGTGTTTTGCGTTTCCTGCTACCTTTAAGAATGTCTGATGTTTTCTTCATTTCCACTTCTTTCCACTCTGTCTACAGATATGCTCAAAACACTCTTGAATTTTTTTAAGGAAAGAAAAGCAAAAAACAAAACAATAAATTTCCTTGATTATCTTATTTCTCTCAAAAATTTATCAGCAAGCTTTGTAAAATATATTTATGATTATATTATTATCCCTATCTAATATTATTCAATAACTCTCAGTCACCTACAGAATGAAGATTCACAGGGCAATCTATTATGGCTGATTACATTTCCTTAGATGGCTATAAGAACACTCCTACCCACCATCTCTTCATCAGTGTGATTTTGCCACTCTCCTCATTTAGAAACAGTCACTTCTTGCATCTGGGTTGGCCTTAGGGACTTTTTTTATATCCAACAGAATACAAGAGATTCCTATGGAGATGACATAGTCAACACAGGAGCTCTTTGAGCAACACCCAAGAATCTCACTTTAAATGTAAGTATATCAGTTTTGTAAACATTCTCCTTCTCTGGAATTGTAGTACAAGCAATGATGCTGGAATGGGGCAGGAGTAGCCATGGCTTTACTGAACCCAAAAACCATCAGCAAAAGAGATATGACTCTTAAAAATGGTTAAAAATACAGGAGGGATTTGAGAAACCCACAAATTTCTAGATTGAAGAACAGAAGGCAGAATTGAAGAAATGCTAATGTTCTAGCACATTTAGATTTCCAATGTTCTATTCTTTGTAGGAGTGATTTAAAAGGGTTCCTCAAGAAGTTTACTTTGATCCCAATAATGTACAAAAAACTACTAAAGTTCTAACCATTTTCATATTGTTAGGCAAAATAAAATGTCTATGAAACTGAAATTTTTTAATACGTAGTAGACCATTAAGAAAAATGTAAAATGTTGAATGTGTGAGAACACACACTGGACAATTTAAATTTAAAAAATACATTTCTCCCATAAGACAATACAATTATCATAATGCTAGTTAAATGGTATATAAAAGCATACTTGTGAAAAACAATTATTTTAACAGTAATCTATAACAGAATTAAAAGTTAAAGTAAAATGTTTCAGTTCTAGAACATAATATTTAAATAATTATATTTACTTAGCCAATTTATAAAAATAAAATTTGGAAAACTATGCCATTGTTAATATATGCATGCATACATTTCTCATTATTTATGAAGATCATGGAGGATTATGAAAGGCTTGTTAAATATTGTTTATATAAAACCAAATGTTTTTGTTCACAGTGTCAATGGTATTTGAATACCATTACTCTGCTAAATTTAACTCATAGTAGGCATCTGAGCTCCATAAAAACAACTTTATTAATTTTATATCCTTTACCTTTTGATCATTACCTAAAGCTTAATATAAATAATGGAATGTTTTAAATAATAATTTTAAATATTGTACATTTAGCAAAAGTACTGCCTAACAAAATCAAACAATCACTGAGAGTTTTGACATGTGTTACTTAATTTTATTAGCAATGATAGCAGAATATCTGACACTGCGTACAGAAAACAGTTATAAGCAATGCAGATGAAGACAACTATTCATACCTTACAATTCAAGTTTAAGAAACCACAAACCATGAAAAGTCAACTTTACAGCATTGATTTCCATTATTTTTATAGATTTTTCAAAGGTAAATTCTTTGAAACAATACTGATTTTTTTTTGAATTTTTATTGAAATATTGGGGTGACATTAATAAAATTATAGAGGTTATAGGTTTCGGGTATACAATTCTGTAACATATCATCCGTATATCGTATTTTGTGTTTACCACCCAAAGTCAAGTCTCCTTCTATCAGTCACCATTTATCACCCCTCTACCCTCTTCCACTTCCCCCCAACCCCTTTTCCTTCTGGTAATCACCATACTGTTCTGTGTTTGTGAGTTCTTTTAAAATGATGTAGACAGAAAAGACTGAAGCATAGACTACTTGCTTGCAGGTGCAGTTTAAAGAAGGAAAGGGTCAATGGTTCCTCAGTTTCCTTCTTTTTATCAAAAGACCTGTCCCCTACATAGCTGTTTCTGGGGCTACTGAAAACAGAGTGCAAAGAGAGCCTGGAAGAGCAAAGAAGAGATTCCCCTGGTTAGTAGTATGCAGGAAGTCTATTTTTTTACTGTATTAAGGTTAGGGCATAGAAAAACTGCAAGATACTGACAAAGAAAGGCTACAGAAATTTTAACAACAGACAAACTGATTAGGAGAAATTGCAATTAAGTATAGTACTGCTACACACACAGAGAATAGGTCCACTTGTTTTAACAATGTTTACAGGGGGAAAATAAAATATGGTAGAACTTTAACAGCAATTAGTAAGTATTAATTTTTAATGTGGTTAAAACAAGACTACACTAAACATTTTGAAAAAAATTAGACAAATACAATGAGCTTAATTATTCAGAGAAATTTAGTTTGGAGAGGAAGTTCTACAAATTCAATATGGACCAAAATAAAAGGAAAATTGAAATTCAAAGTTTAATATAATTATTCTTTAATAAATTTAGAACTGTCTTAGCTCCCACTGGTTAGATCCATGGGAAAGCCAATATTATATGTACTTTGAGCAAGGTTCTTCACTAAAGGCTGGGGTTTTTTGTGTCTCGGACCCCTCAAGTAATCAGGACATATGCAGTTCAAAGAGAAGCATGGCTAGACTTCTGTTCCAGGTTAGTGATCCAGGAGGGGTCAGGCTGCTGTCTCTCTATTTATCCTTAGAGCTGGATGTCGTTGGAGTCTGCCCCTCCACCATCTGCCCCACTGTGCTGTTCATTGCTGAACCTCGTCTTAATTTACCCAGACCCCTATCTATGCCAGTACTGCAAAGAAGGATGCTCCAAAGGTAAATCCATTCCTTTGTGCTAGGTTTGACTCTGGCAGCCCCTCACTTGAGTTTCCATGACCAGAACACTTAGTGTTCATTCCTTTCTGTAATCACACAGCTATCTGTTTCAGTGGGTCATCCTCTGTAGCTTCTTTACAGTGAAGGGAGGCAATCAGGAATAGAAGACTCTCTCCAAACGGTCACTGTAATGGACCCATGTCTTATGCACAGGTAGGCCTCTGGGCATCTTCTGGAAGGACAAAAATAAGAAGACCTGAAACTGATATTTTCATTTATTATCAATACAGAGCCTAACAAAAGCAATAAATAAGAAAGAAAAATCAACTACTTTGTAATAAATGGTTAAATAAATATTTAAAGCACAGACACATGACAAATTATCTTCTGTGTCTACTAAAGAATATATATGGAAATGAGAATTGTTTCTAGAAACAAACTACAGGCAAGTAATTTGACAATATTAAGTAATTAAACTCTTTTTTCATATTATTATTTTTACTGTATTTTTTCTATTCCCATTTAGTCCCCTTAAATCCCCCTCTCCACTGCAATCACCCCACTGTCCATGAGTTCCTCTTCCTTTTTGTTCAATCCTTCCATTTTTTAAAAAAACTAATGAAGAAAAATTTAGAGTGCCCTGTAATTTTTTTGAAAATCAATTAAAAATCAGCGGATAATCAAACACATTGCAAATATTCCTGGGCCTTTTAACTGCAGAATATTTAATGAGGTACAAACAAAATATTGTGCCTGTAGTTTACCAATTTACATGAGTCATTAGAAATCACATAGGCAAATGTGGTTTACAAAAAATGCATTTCCAAAGACAAGAAGATAGATAGCAATTTTAGTGAATAAATGAATAAATGGCATCATCTAACTAAATGTCACAAATTGCCTAAGTAATTAGAAAGACATAATTAAAGTATTCCTAAATCCTGGCAGTGAAAAAACACTCTCCGTACACATCTTATGCAGACCTGTAAAAATAGAAAATACATTAGAGCAAGCTCCCCAGCATAAGTTCCATGGGACACCAAATCCATGAATGTTACAGTGGTGTGAAAATGAGATGCCTCAGTCCAGCAAGTTTGGGAACACTGGATTAAACAAAATTAAACATGTTTATTTACTAGACATTCAAAAAACTTATTATTCTCGGATTCACTGTAAATCATCAAGCAAAGTTATTTAGTTTTTGAACGCTATTTAAACCAAAAAATTATATTTCCACATAATATCTTGAGAGATTACTATTCATCTGAATACCCTTTGGGAAATGTTTTATCCAATGTTCTTAGAAAATATAGTAGGAATAACAAATTGACTATTACACACTTCCTAAATTGTGTCCTGATCTTCCTTAACAGTAGCATGACTCACACTATAAACTGGAAATCTGCTCAACAGCTTGCAATATTATGATCATTTTCAATAAGTTATGTTTCAAAGTCTAGCATTCCTTCTTATTATTAAATATTCTTTCCTTCTAGCTACATAAATTCCTCTAAATGTTCAAGACTCAGAATGTTTTACATATTCTATACACTTCTACTCTGTTTATTCTAAACTTTCTTTGAACATCTGTAATGCTAATTTACCCAGTAACATCCAGCATAGAAGCTACTAGCCATATATGGCTATTGGCACTTAAAATGTAGCTAATTCAAAGTGAGGTGTTAAGTGTAAATATACACTGATTTCAAATACTTAGTAAAAATGTAAATGTCACATCAATATTTTTATTATATGTTGAAATAATATTTTATAGTAGGTTACATAAATGTATTAGTAAGTTAATTATGCCTGTTTCTTTTTATTTTTAAAGCAAGTCTACTGGAAAACTTACAATCACACTAATGATTTGCATTACACTTGTATTGAACAACTCTGGTCTATATCACCCATTTTATTTAACAATGTAATATTGTGCTAATTATATAATAACTTCTGCTAATTTATTTTCCTATATCTAAAGCATGTATTTTTTTTGATACAGAAGCTAGAGGTCTACACAGAACCTAGAAAAGTTAATGTGAATACAAATAAATATGCTTTGATTTATCGCATCATGTACATATTTATTTTAATTAGTAAACTGGTTCTAAAATTAAGAGTTTAATTCATGTATTTACCTTAAGAAAGGTAAGGGGATGGCATAGGCAAAGCTGTTTTTATAACTCTATGAGTATATGCACCATGTGCTCTAAGAATTCATATATTGAGACAAATTGAGGGAGTTTTGTCAAATCTGCTTACATTCAGCTCTGAGAAGACAGAGAGCTAGGAATAAGGCTACTGGCAGTAAGAAAGAAAATGCAGGCACTCATGTGTGTGTATCTAGGTGGAAGTGGAATAGCAAAGTTAATAATATAATGGGAAAAACACTGCATCAGAGTGCAACACCATGAATTTGAGCCCTAATTCTTCCACTAACTTGCTATGTGATATTATTTAAATTATTTAAGTGAATCTACAACTGTCTTTTCTGGAAGAATCAAATACCAAGACTTGTCAGCATTAGAAATAGTATATGCACCCTGGCTGGTGTGGTTCAGTGGGTTAAGCGACTGACTGGGAACCGAAGGGTCGCTGGTTCAATTCTCAGTCAGGGTATATGCCTAGGTTGCGGGTTGGGTCTCTTGTTGGAGTTGTGTGAGAGGCAATCAATCGATGTTTCTTTCACACATCGATGTTTCTCTCCCTCTCTTTCCCCTTCCCTTTCCCTCTCTCTAAAAATAAATAAATAAAATCTTTAAAAGAACAGTATATGTAAGGAACTGATACATCAAGGTTTACAACATATGGTAATTATTATTACCATAGACAAATGTGGGGAAAAAAGACAAAAATCAATGACAACCCAAGTTCATAAATTTTACAATAAACAGGAAAATCAAAATAATCTAAAAGGGCTCAAGGCATTTATGCTAGCAAAACTGTCCTGTTCATGTAAAGCCTTGTGGATATATATTTCTGAAAATAATTTTTATTGATTTTTCATCACTTTTTTTCAAAGAAGAAGCTCTTCTGGACCAGTGGGTTTACACATTATCATCAAAAAGTCTCTTATCACACCTTACAAGATTGATTTGAAATAGTTCTTTTGAAATTTAAAGGCCAATAAACATATTTTTCAGTGCTGACTGCAGATGGTGAAACAAACTTATGCAAAAGCTGAATTCTTCTAAAGCTGAAATTCACCAAAATAAAGTTCACTGAAATTTCACGTTAGACCCAACATAAGGTCTCAATTTGCAACAGCAAAGGTCAATAAACATTTTACCTTGGCATAGAGTTTTAAAAATCTGTTTGTTTCTTTTGTGACATAGCATTGAACCTATATGTTAAGTAACTTAAACTTCACTGTTACCTCAGAAAAAGTTATTTCAAACATTCAAATGCCTTATATCCTGTTGCTTAAACAACTGAATGTCTAATACAATGGGGCTAAGATTAATTTTTTTAAACTTCACTTTTATTAAAGTGTGACAGGCATGCCTATTAGTCATTTAAAAGATATATATAGGCCTTGTACATCCATGGGTTTCACATCTCCATATGCTGAGTACCAACCATGGCAGAAAACAATTTTTTAAAAATCCCAAAAAGTTCCACAAAGCAAAACTTAAATTTGATACTTGCGTCAAATGCTACACTGAATCCACATGAATGAAGTGACGTGTAGGCTTACCCTGCTGTAGCCTGTGCATGTTATATTATGCAAGTACTCTGTCATTTAATATAAGGGACTTGAACATCTCTGGATTTTTATACTTGCAGGTGGTTCTGGAAATATAAATCTGCCCACCATGGATACCAAGGATACTTAAAACTGGCCAGAAAGTACTTAATTTGGGATAGAGTCTTGATTATTTTAAGGCACTTACATAGATAACACAGCAAAGTCCTCCATTTCAATCTTTCCCATATTTTATGTGAGAACATTTCCTACATACCTGAAACCTACAGAAGAACTTAGTTCACTTTCTACATTTTCTCCAGAGGAGTAGCTAAATTACTAAGACTATAAGAATTCCTTCCTTTTATGTTACTTAAGTGTTCTTCTGATCTGTTCTTGGTTTAGCTAGTAAGGCCTGAGCTTCCTTGTCATTTTTAGTTTTTGAAAAACAAAGTTTGTCCTTATTTAAACAACCTATTAACCTTTGGCCCTCCAGCTATCCAAAGCGAATGACAGGTCATAAAGTAATAGCAACACTCAAGACCATGAAAATGAGATCAAATATTCTAGAGTTCAACAAATTCCATATTTACATGGTCAACTTTACATACACATAATACAAGTTATTTAGCAGAAATCAAACTTTAACAAATCATTAGGTTTTAAAGCTGGAGAAAATTCAAAGCACTATGAAGTCCAAATCTCTCACTAAAGTATAATAAGCTGTAGTGAATATAACTGATGTATTGATATAAGTAACTACCACTAATAAAGTTCAGGCTAACAAGTACCTAAATAACAAGAGCTGCCAGCTACTGAGAATTGTTTACATGCTGAACACTATACCAAGTGCCCTTAAATCATAATTTTACTTAATCCTCATAATAGTAGTATGGCAGAGACAATAGTATATCCACTTTGTAGATGAGGAAATTGAAGCCTAAGTTAAACAACTTGCCTAAAATTAAGTTACTGATAAGTAAGTGGGCTGGCATTATGATCTAGGCTATTTGTTTTAAACTGTTATGTTCTAATTGTAATATCACTGCCCTAGAAAAAGAATCAGGGAGCTCTTTTCTTTCTAAAGCATCCTGTTGTGACTACTGATCCACTGGCCCTACAAAGGCAACCTAAATTAATATACCAATGTATTCCGAATGAACTGAATGAATTCATCTGAATGGATGACTGAATGTTTACTAAATGTACAGTCCCTACAGTATATTTAAATGTATAAATATTTAAAATGTATATCATAACCACCTAATATGTAACATAGCGAATAAAATTAAAGTCCCTAATTTCAATATTTTCAGTCCATCTTTTTAGCTTTAGCTAAAAAGTCCCTGTCCTAGGAACTAGACTTTTATAGAATTTGTTGAGTGTATCAGTGGGCATTCTGCTGATCCATTTTTTCTCTTATTTTTTATCCTTTTTATGAGGTGAGGTATGTATTAAAAATATACAAATATGCTTCTGTAAGTGTTCTGAGCTTTTTAATGACCCATCTTTAAAACTAACTAGACTGTTACTGTTACTGGGCAAAACTAACTAACGCTAAGTGGCTTTCTCAGATTGCATTCAAGGGCGTACAGGCAGAAATGAGATTAAAGAAATATGTAGTAGGTAGAAGTATGTAATTAGGTGATCAAATGGAGTAATAACTGTCAATGCATATTGCAAGTTCTCACTACAGGATGCTGATGGAAGAAATACTGTCAGTACATCTCTCTATTTCCTTCCCCATTCCTTCCCCAAAGAGGAGATGTCTAAGCATCGAGAACCTGAGACGCTGCTGGGACTCTCTTCATAAATGATTTGGAGTCACTATCGGTTAAAGGCCAGCGTCCACTCATGGTGAGCCCTCTCGTCCTTTCCACCACACCCTTTACGTTTGCTGTCGGTGTGGCCAAATGACTGCCTCTCTCTCGTCTCCCTGCTCCCTCTTGGTAAGTTGGGTTTGACCACTCCCTTGTCCGTGGATTAAATGATCTAGGCTGACAAAGAGCCAAGCACTCCAGACCAGCCTGGCATTAGGCATTGGAAACAAATAACCTTTTTCTGACCACCTATCTCGTTCTAGTGGATAGGTTTCACACCAGATTTTATGCCCCACCCACATGCAGGTTGCAATACTGTTCTCATGCAATAGAGAAACAGAAAGAGGCCTCATCTTTTACTCTAAGCAACATCTGGCCATTTTTTTATTTCTAAAAAGCCCCAAACTGGAAGGATTTGGCCAGCCATGTATTCTACTTTTCCAGTAAAGCCTAAAACTTACTAAGTTATGAACATAAATAATTGCTCAATCAAATTAGTCCAAAGAGAAGCAAGAAATTAGAGGAAAGCTGAATTCTTTAAATATGTTTAGACATGACACTCAATTCTCATTAGGTTCTTTTGGTTATTTTTAAGAACTTTGTTGCTCTTTTTCAATTTGTATTAGCTATATAAAGGTTTTTCTTCCAGCAATATTTTTATATGTTATACTAGGAGAGTTTCAAATTTTCTATTTTCAACTGCTGCTGACAATAATCATTTTGTTCCAAGTACCAGGAAGAAATCCTTGGTTCTATTAACAGCTGCACCTGCATCTTGCCCAAAGAAGTGTTCTTTCCTAATCACATAAGAGAGTTGACAAGAGAAAACAGAGTAACCAGATGGTGGTTTGGCAAAAGCAACAAATACGGGACAAAATAAGGTTCGGGATAAGTGAACAGTAGTATCACATATCACTAATGTCTGGGAGCACATGGTCAAGAATTGCCTGTCCTTTAAATTTTGTGAATGTTAACACTCTCTCTCTCTCACACACACACACATGTGCGCGCACACACACCCTTATACTCCTACACACACAAGCACACACACACACACAAATCTGTGAATAGATCCTGTGATGTTAAGATGTGAGGAGGGATATTTGAGACCTGAGAATGAATGCCTTTTCCTTTAGTGTAAGTAAAAGTAGCAAAGCAATTGTCTGCATTCTGATGAAGCCGGTTTTCTGACTAAGACCAGCTCATTTGCAGATATTTTCATTATCAAGAAACCACTACTAAGGTGGTTCTTAACATAAAAATAACCAAGGCTTTAAACTTTTCCCACAATGACAGTCACAAGAAGTTGCTTTTCATCATGAATGCAAATGAGATTTCAAATGCTTATATTTACTTTTTGGGAGGAGTACTTTCTGTAGTTGGTGTCTGACCCAGAAGTGGGAGGCTTTATTCATTGTTTCGGATGTGGTTGCTAAATCAAATGGCATGTTTGTACTTTGGCTTCTTGACCAACTATAGTTATTAAGCATTACAGCCAAATCAAAATGCATAAATGCCCAATTCTCCATCACTTCACATCCCTATCAGCAACACTATATTAGGAGACCCTTTATTAACAAAATAAAAGTTGACTGATTCTACCCCACAACCCTCTTCTCTAGTGGTAACTGTAAACACCAAGTGTCACCAAATTTAACTATATGTTGTACATTTCTTTCTCTTCATAAATGAAACTCATACTGTATTGAAACATGCTTTTCACACAATAAACAGACACAAAGCTCTCTCTTAGGAAAATATCAAGGAGAAAATCATAAGACTATTTAATAAGGAAACTTAACCATTATCCTTGAAGGTTAACTCAAGGATAACATGTTTGTCCTCCAACTGCAGAAGTAATTTTGTATATTATTATAAAGCAGACATATAACATATATGGAGAGAGGGAGGGCGGGGAGGAATGGGAGAGAAAAAATTTTGCACAGGGTAACAGGATTTAAAAATGGAGCATAAAATATTAAACAGATAATTTTACCATTATATATGTTTACATATACATATACACACATATATACGTAAGCACATATATATGTATAGACACTAAACTTACTTGTACACACTTACATGCTCAGTGCATCTCAGACTTGGAATTACAGAGCAGGGAAGGGCATAAAGAGGTTATCTCAGGAGGTCCTTTCCTTTGGGCAGGTCAGAGCTTAAACCACTCAAAGACCTGGCTATCTACTCTATTTTCAGCTCTCTCTAGGAATGGAGAGTCTTTATAGACTACATTGTTCTGTACTTTGTAATTGACTTACAGGTGCCTTTCTTGACAAAGCCGTATTTCACAGATCCTTGGACTTTCATTGGGATCTTCTAATACCTACACACCCCTTTCCCTGTGACAGCACGGCAGCTAAAGGGTTTAGCTTCACATGAAAATGCCAACAAAGAGTTCACAAGGTACAGGTGTGCATATAAAAACGATGTTAATTTTTCCAATTAACATCATTCCCAAAGCCTCTGGACTAACCCTATAGAAACATAAAGAAGGTAAAATTTGTTTTCTGAATCCACACCCGCTGGAATCCTCTTTATTGATTTGCAGCAGTCTTCTCTTGCCATTGGTGACCAACACTGAATCAGGTTTATCAGGTTTTTCTACTCTCATAATAACTGTCCCCTGTCATTTTTCTTACTCACCCGGATCACTTCTCTTTGAATATCATTAATCTGAAAAACACTAATCCTGGCTGACATATTAAGAAGGAGTTCACAGGTCAGTACTAACATTTCACAGTTAGTAGAGTTTATAGTTTCACTAAGTGCTATGCATACAAAAAAATTCCATGAAAATAATGGTTCTTCATATTGTCAAACTTCATTTATTCTGTAACCTACTAAATATATGCATAACAGTGTCCCTGCAAAAACCAACACTGCTTTTAAATCTTTGGAAAACTGGTAAATGTAAGACTATGACAATAGAAGTTAAATTAAAACCTGTTTATTCACAAAGAAGACTGAAAAAATTTACTCATTGTCGATAATGAAAATATGACTGGTAATATATATTTTTAAAAAGCCCTTAACTCCAAAATCCTAATTTTAAACTTAAAAGTTAATAAAATTAAGATAACCTAGAGGAACTAAGGCATCCTTAGGGTCCACGCCTCATAACTCATACCAGTATGTGAAGTTCGTGGTGCAGGATGAGCAATGGAGTGGTGTGGGATGTGGGAAAAATAAATAAACAGAAATTGCAAATTATTTAACTAAGTGTTCTTCTTGCCAAGAAATGGTACTACTTAACTGCTTCAATAGAGTAAACCAATCTAAAAGGAGAAAACAATTTGCATGGTGGAAAATTGGAGCGCTTTCTTTCAGCTACAGCTTTCAGTCTCAAGGGCACAAAGAGCTGAATTTTAGCCAATTTTCTGACGGATTTTTTTGTTGTTGATGAGATTGCTTTTCATTCTACAATTGTTTCTAATGTCTTCTAAAACGAAAAAATGACATTAACTCTTTTATTTGAAATTGTGTACCACATGATCAGTAATTACAGATACAAAGCCTTTTCGTCTTACAAAGGATAGCCAGTCCTTCAAGATACTATGTTCATTTGTGGTATTTACTCATATTGATCATTTCTCTCTCAAAACAAAGTGAGACAGAATAAAAGAAATCAAAGTATTATAAATGATATTAAAAGTAGCAAACAGATGTTATAAATATATATTTCCAGTGCAGATTTCTTAAAAATATTCTTAAACAAATTTGGGAAAAAAACCCTCAAATTTTAATTAAAGTTTCCACAGCAGCCAGTGAAGAAATATCAATGGCCCAATGGTGCTAGGGCATGCGTTTATTTACATGTGTTTAGTTTGCATAGCAGTGAGTTTGTGTGTGTGTGAGTGAAGTATGATAAGGGAGGTAGTTCTCACCTACACCCTGGAATGGCTTGAAGGCTGGCAAAATACAGCTACTATATTTCATCAAATGTAGTTTGTCATTGATTCTAAGACACATTTTTATTTCATGTATCCCTAAGAATGAAAAAAGCATGCTTCCAATTAAACTATGACACAGGGTATTATTATCACACCAGTTTTAGAGACGTACCCTTATTCTTGGAGATGTTCAAATGTGGGGAAAAAATCTAACATGGTACTTCTCCATAGTGATTTGTCAACAGGTTTTAAATTCTCACACTGAGTCACGTTTTTAAATAAGGTTATGATTCTAAAATGCTCTCTTTTAAAATGTAAATATTTTACCCAGGAAGTATAGCTGATTAAACCATTAATAGTTGTTAACATGCATTAATCTATTACCAGTCATGAAAACTTTAAAGAATATTAATTTTTCAGATTATCATCTAAAAGAGAAGAAAAAAATGCAGAAAGATATAGAAAGAAAGAAAAAGTGCTCAGTTTATAGACTTAATCTAGGCTACTACACAAAAGAGGCTTCTGGTGTACCATGAGGATAAAAATGAGGGAATCCATACTGTAAAGCTGAGGTATAAGGATACAAAGCACAGAAGATGAGAGTAGCAAAAAAGTAAAAAAATAAAATAAATAATAATTTCACAGTTTTGCCTATATCTTAATGTGAAGACAATTAGACAATTCTTAGGATATAGGAGATGCTTCTTTAAAAAAGCACATTTCTATTAAGCCTTCAAAGAATGTTCAAAATTTGGATTTCCTAATGATAATTATATGTATATGTGTGATTTTATATTGTTAAATAATAAATACTTCAACTGTTCTCAAGACCAGAAAGAAGTTTACTTGCTCATGATTTCTGTTTGATATTTTATGATCTATGACACCTTTTCTCTCTCTAAGACTTCAAGGAAACACTGATTTATACTAAAATGAGTCACAGTGTTTGGACACTAAGAGCAGAGTTCAAAATCACCTAGGGTCAAATATCTTAGATTTTATATACAGCTATGCCACTGACTTCCTGCAAGACATGTAGAAATAATTTAACCTTACCCCACAGGAGTATAACTACCTGATTCATATCCTTTGAGAAAGACAGTAGCATTTTTAGTTATGATAGAAAGGCCATATAAAAAGATGAAATATTCTGTAGGACCCAGCAAGTACCTTAACCTTTTATCTGTGTCATCTCTAAAGTAGAAATAATATTATCTGCCTAAAAACAGTGTTCTAAACAAATTATTTCTTTGTGATCAAGATCCAATACTCATTGGTCTGTTCTACTCTTAGACATTTAAGGTAACTGAGAGGTGTTGAGTGTAATATATCCCTTGAAAATGGATAATTCTGCAACTCAGTATGAAAATGGCTAATAGTTGGGTCAGGGATGCCTATCTTACTGTTTCTATTTAAACAGTTATGAAAGTCTTAGCCAGGGCAATTAAGCAAGAAAAATAAATAAAAGGCATCCATACAGAAATAAAATTATCTCCACTTGCAGGTGATCTTTCATATAGAAAACCCTAAAGATTCCACTGAAAAACTGTTAGAACTAATAAATAAACTCAGTTAAGTAGCAGAATACAAAATCAACGTGCAGAAATCAGTTGCATTTCTATCACTAAAAACAATCTATGTGAAAAATAAATTAAGGAAGTAATACCATTTACAATTGCATATAAATCAAGGAAATAGGAATAAATTTGACCAAGGAACTTAAAGATCTGGACAACAAAGACTATAAAACATTGATGAAAGAGATGAAAGAAGACATTGAAAAATATCTTATGTTCTTGGGTTGAGAGACTTGATATTGTAAAAATGTCAACCCCACCTAAAAATATACACATTAAATGCAATCCCAATCAAAATACCACTGGCATTTTTTCACAGAAATAAAGAAATATTGTTCTAAAATGTATAGGGAACCACAAAGACCTTAAAGAGCCAAAGCAATCCTGAGACAAAGCTGGTGAATCATACTACCTGATTTAAAGCTATATTACAAAGCTATAGTGATCAAAACAATACGATACTGGCATAAAAACAGGCACACAGGTTAGTGTAACAGAGCAGAGAATCTAGACGCAAACCCACACATATACAGTCAACTAATTTTGATAAAGGTGCCAAGAACAAACAACAGGTAAGGACAATCTCTTCAATAAATGGTGTTAGGAAAGCTGGGTATCCACATGCAAATGGATAAAACTGGACCTATATGTTATACCACTCACAAAAATTAACTTGAAATTGATCAGAGATTTAAATATAAGAACATAAGCCATTAAATTTCCAGAAAAAAATTAGGGGAGAAGATAATCGACTTTAGCCTTGCCAATGATTTCTTGGATAAGACACCAAAAGCACAGGTAATGAAAGCTTAAATAAACAAGTAGGATTACAGCTAACTGAAACACTTCTGCACAGCAAAGGAAACAATCAATAAACTGAAAAGGTAACAAACATGATGGGAGAAAATATTCATAAACCATGTATCTCATAAGATATTAAAATCCAAAACATATAAAGAACTCATACAAATCAATTGAAAAGAAGCATATAATTCAAGTAAAAATAGGTAAAGGACCTGAGTAGACGTTTTTCCAAAGAAGACATACAAATGGCCAATAGGTACATGAAAAGTTGCTCAACCTCATTTATCAGGGAAATGAAAATCAAAACCACAATGAAATACCGCCTCACATCTGTTAAAATGGCTGTTATCATAAAGACAATAGAAAACAAATGCTGGTGAAGATATAAAGAAAACTTTTATACACAATTAGTGGGAATGTAAAATGGTCCAGCTATTATGGAAAACAGTATGTAGGCTCCTTAAAAAACATAAAAATTGATCTACCATATGATCCAGCAATCTCACTCCTATGTATATATCCAAAAGAATTTAATCAGTATCTCAAAGAGATATCTGCACACTCATATTCATTGCAGCATTATGAGCAATAGACAAGATACAGAAACAACCTAGGTGTCCGTCAATAAATAAATGGATAAAGACAGTGGATACACACACACACACACACACACACACGTACACGCACACACACACCTGAATATTGTCAGCCATGAGAAAGGAGGAAATCCCACCACTTGCAAGGGCATGAATGACCTTGAGGTCATTTATGGTGAGATATGTTAGATAAAAAAAGACAAATATGTGGCATCTAAAAAGCTGAACTCATAAAAACTGAGAGAAGAATGGTGGTTACCAGTGGTTGAGGGGTGAAAGAAGTGGGGAGGTGTTTAAGCATTCAAACTTGCAATTAATAAGTTTTGAAGATCTAATGAACAGCATAGGGAATATGGTCACAAAACTACATTATGAGCTTCAAAGTTGCTAAGAGACTAGATCTTAATTTTTCTCACTATGACAAATAAATATTTGAGGAAATAGAGGTGTTAGCTAAGGCTCAGGTGGTAATCATATTGCAATAATCGAGTATAAATGTATCAAACCAACACATTGTACATCTTCAACTCACACATTGACACAAGTCAATTTCTCAATAAAAAATATATAGGAGGTCCTCAGAAAACATTTGTTGAATGAATGCATGTTGAAATCAAGCTTCAGAGAAATAAAAAGCAGTTTCTCTTCATGAAAGTTGGAGATTGCTAATCCAAACAAATTGTGATGGTGAGAAGGTGTCCTCTCAGGCTCCGCTGAAGTCAGTCTTGCACTCACAACTGCTGGTTTCCAGCCTTGTGTAGACACTTGAAACAGTGCTGAAGATTCAACCGTGAATGGCATGGTGCTGATTAGCCTTGCTCTCACTCCCTAGGGTCAAGTAACCTCAAATTCTTGTCAAGCCCTAGGGAATAAAAAGTGTGTGGCACAAAGACAGGAACTGCTGCATTCTTTTGTCCCAAACTACGTGGAAAACCCATAACTTCAGCAATAACTGGTATGTAAAGCACGTCATCTTTCAGGGTTCTAAGGTCACATTTCCATTGCAATCCCGGCTTCCTCCCTCCTTCTGTCCTCACAATGCCCCACCCAACTGCACTAAAAAGACATTGCACTATATTGTAATTCCTTTTCAGTGTTTCCGCTTCACTTCCCAGGAGCAGAAACTACATCAGGTGTGTCAAAACCCTTGGCAGGCTAAGCAAGAATTTTACCTGCTTAAATTCAGAATAACTTTACAGTGTTGACTTTTCCAGCAGTTAATTAGAGTGGGGTAGAAAAAGTATAGAAAACTTCCATTTTTATTTAATTAATAAAAAGCTTCAATAAAATACTCATATGTCTCAGTCTATTATACGATCTCTTACGATATTATCTGTACAAGGCTCTATTGCTGATTGCTCTATTTCACATGTTTCAGTGATATTTAAAAACAAATTTAAAAAAACAAAACAAAACTGACATCTGGGTTCAAAGAATGCTCCATCTCCAAAGAAAATGTTTAAGACGTCAGAGTCAGATCTTGAGCCCTCCTCTCAGATCACATTGGATTTAATTGTAAATCTGTTCCTTGGTGCTAAATCCTTTGTCAATTCCCAACAGGGGTTACTGATACAGATCAATATGCTGTAGGATTGGCCTGTACTGTGTTTTTCTTCAACTGAAAGCCTCATCTCCCATGTCTTATTCCCTCAGTATCATGTCTACTTTCTAATATAAAAATCAAGTAAAGTAATAATCGCATATGCACAGACATGTTACATTATAGCCATGACTAACTGTCTTACTGGTTTCAAGGAACATGTTCATAATTTAACAGGACCTCATCCCCTACATTATTTCTGGATTAGCACTGGATACTTCAGGCACATAGCAGCCACTAGGGAGATTATTTCCATTCAGATGTGCTTTATGATGCTCTTCAAAATAGTTTTCTTTTTCTAGAGCAAGGCACCGACACAGAGAATTTTAAATTTTACTGTATTATTTATTGATTTTCTGACTGTTATACGGTGACTTGAGATCATATAAATAAAATCTAAATGAAGTTTTTCAAATTAATAAACAATTACCCTAAAAACAAAGCTTCATTCAAATGTGTGTGAAAATATCCTTCAAATATATTATTTGCAGTAAAATGAAACTGTGCTTGACACTGCCCCATTGTGACAATAGGAGAGAATTTAATTTACAATAATTCTAGTGGTATCCTCATGAAAACGTTTAAAACTTGGCAAAGACTGCCTTTGAGGGTAAAAAATCGAGTTAGTGAAAAAACTCATCAGAATAGTTGTATAGCTGGAAAAGCACCTCTCAGAAGTATTATAATACAAATTCTTTATTCATTATTCACTCCATTGTTGTGAGTGTGAGTGTGAGTGTGTGTGTCTGTGTGCTGTGGGAGTAGGGCAAATGGCACTGACACACCTTGCTAGGGATAGTGAAAAATTTTGAAATCTTTCCACCCAGAGGTAACTGACACACCTTGCTAGGAATAGTGAAAATTTTTGAAATCTTTCCACCCAGAGGTAACTGGGTGGAACCATCTTATCATTCCAATCTTGTTTTCCAACCTCCCCAAGCTTTTCCTTTCATAAACGGCAAATAAATTAACACAGACTTCACAGTGACAAAGATCCTTTGCTTGACCAAACTCTAGTCAGTCTCCCGAGCTTTTCCTAGGTCAATCTGCAAATCTCCTTGTAAAATCCAGTCTCAGCAAGAACTCTGCTAAATCATTTAAGGAGAATCCCCACCTTCAGAATGAACCACCCTCAACAGCTAATCAGGTTTCTCATTCTCCGCCACCCCCCACACCCAGTGATATCTGATCATTCTGGCCTGCCTTTAGCAAGAATCCTGTCAAGTAGGCTTAGCCAGACCCCTGCACCCTTCGTCTTTAGTAATCATTCATCTACCAGCCTCCACACTGCTCCTGGGCTATAAATCCCCATTTTGTGTCATATTTGTAATTGAACCCAGTTCTATAATGAGGTGTCTTTCTCCCTATTGCAGTAGTTCTGAACAAATTCTGTTTTCACCCCTGTTTTTTCTTTGACAGTATTTAAACCATTATCATTTTACATCTGTAGTAAAAGATGAGTTATTATATTTATTTGATGGTTAAGCGGATACAGGGTAGAGAGAAATAGTGTGTGAGTGTGTGTATGTCTGTGACTGCTTGTGTTTGGGGGTCACAGAGATACAAATGGGGAGGAAATATAGCAAGGGAAATTAAGACAGACCATCTACTTTGTAAATTTGCTTATAGAGAATACTGAATATTTGATTCAGTATTGTCTTAGATGTCATAATTTAAACACTTCCTCAAGATCCACCAATAATTTTTCAGAGGTTTCCTATTTCAGAATGATAATATATAGAAAAAAACATACTTTATGTTTTCTTACATAACAAGTGAAAAAATTGAGGATATAAAATTTAGAGAAAGGAGAGAAGAGCACTGAAAAAATAAATTATTTTTCTGTTTAATTATGAATGGATTTCCTTCGCTTCAGCAATAGTTATTTAATAGCAAATAGAATTTAATTAAATATAATTTTTATTTAAGCAAACAGTAAAAAGAAAGTTAATACCTCCTCTTATTAAACCAATTTTTAAAACATGTTCTTCCATTCATATGTCAGTGATAAATGCAATTTTCTTTCAGGATAAGTGCATTATATAGATAGATATCTCATCAAAGTGTGTTAAGTGCATATTTACTTTTTGAAAAGTCAATCTTTCTATTACTGACAGAAGCAAACTGAGAAGGCTGCATACTGTATGATTCCAGCGATATGACATATTGGAAAAGGCCAAACGATAGAGGCAATTAAAAAAATCAGTGTCCTAGGAGTCGCTGGGGGAGGATGGGAGAGGTGAGTAGGAAGAGCATGAAGAATTTTCAGGGCAGTGAAAATACCATGTATAATGTTATTCTAATGAATATATATCATAATACATTTGTCTAAACCCACTGAGTGTACAATCCAAGAGTGAGCCCTTTGGTAAATGACAGACTTTGGAAAATTATGATGTGTCAACGTAGGTTCATCCTTGTTAAAAATTGTACCATTCTGTTGAGTTATGTTAATAACGGGGGAGGCTAAGTATGTGTGGGGACCAGAGGGTATATGAGAAATCTCTGTACCTTCCTCTCAATTTCATTGTAAACCTAAATCTGTTCTAAAAAATAGTCTTTAAAAAAAAGTTCTTAAAAAGTCAGTATTTCCTCCAAGCTTATATTGTCCCTCCAATTTTCCTTTCCTAAACAGAGGTGGATAAGTTTTACTAAAAATTATCAATGATATTAAAAAATCTGCAATTGCCTAAGTAAAAGAAGCTTAAACAGTCCATTCTTTCTCTGAAAAGTTAGTCTCAGACATCATGATTTTTAGCAAGGCTCTCATCATTATCCACAGAAACTCTCTGATCTATCCTGAAACGCCTCCTTCACCTCTGGGTAAGGCATATTGACTACAGTATCTGAGAGAGGTCAGTAAGGAGTAGCAGAAAGACTAGTTCTACTTCTGGGCTAACAACAATGAAAAACAAAAATCACACCGATTAAACCAATTTTGCTTCCTAGACACTTCTATTCATCTTAATCATAGATAATCTGATTTATATGTCTTTTAGGTCAAGGAAAGTGAATCAAGCCAAAGGCAAATACGTTCTTAGTGTTTTAAAACTATAAGCATTATTTTCTAAAGTACAAGAAGTCAAATTTTATAATACTCTGACAAATGCAATTCAATTCCACTCCAAAATTAAAGAAAAAAATATAAAACAAAACAATTTATTTGTAGCACATAATTAAAATTGTCTTTAGGGGTTTTCCTAACATTAATATAAAAAGGCTTTTTATCTCCAAAATATCTGACATCAAATCATTTTTCTTTTCTTCAAGTAAAAATTTAAAAATGTATTTAAGAAATACAGTACCCACAGGCTCCATATACAAATAATCAGTTGTTGTGAAGTGACTCTCTATTTTATTACAAATCCTGTGACTCAAAACCCCCACTGTTTCTCAATCCAACCCTTAGATGTTTACCAAATGACTTCTTTTATGGAATGCTCCTTTCTTCCTGTCTTTCACTCACAGAAACTGGGAGAGGCAGAAGAGACAGATTAAAGCAGTCAGTCAGCTGACTCACGAGCTCTGTCTCCGGTATGAGTTAAAAATCTTTCTCTTGTCAGTAAATCTGGAAGCTTTCACAAAGTCTTCCAAGTCACATTGGTAAATATGGAAGTTACTGGGAAACTTAATTTTTTAATCAAAAAGTTGTCTTTTGAAGCTTCATCAGAGGGAAATAAAACACATGAGTTCACTGGAGCGGTGGAAAAGGCAGATTAACCTCCTCCCCTGCACTTCTTCCTCTGTCTCATTATTTTGCTTCTTCTTTTGCATCTTTCTCCCACCTCTTACATATTCTCCTTATTCTTTTCCTTCCATTGTTCTCTCCTGGATGGGTTACAGACGGGGAGTAGAAAGCAAACATGGAAGAAGATAGGTAAAAAGATTCCCAGGTCTTTGGTGTCTGGTTATTTTCCTTAGCATAATGTTTTTAAGTTTCATCCATGTTGTAGCATGTATCAAAACTTCATCATTTTTGCATTATTTTTATATCACATTGCTCATATATTTTCCCTTGATGAAAAAATAAATTACATTTTGTATGAATTATTTATTATTACTACCACCTCTAGCTAATTATTTTAAGTGCTTACTTTGTACCAGAAAATTTATTTATTTATTTCTTTATTTATTTAATACTGGCCCCATAGAATGAGTTGGAAAGTGTTCCCTCCTTTTTTGGAAGAGTTTGTGAATGACTGGTATTAATTATTCTTTAAACATTTTGCAAAATGCACCACAAAGGCCATCTGGGCCTGCAAGTTCCTTCATGGAAAATTTTAAAATTACGGATACATCTCTTTACTTGAATATAGGAATATTTAGAATTTCATTTCTTCTTGCATTTTCTCTGATAGTTTGTGCCTTTCTAAGTATTTGTTCTCAAAAATTTTTTGAGAGGGAGGGAGAGACAAAGAGGTGGTGGGGAGAGACATCAATCAGTTGTCTCCCAAACACACCCCAACTGAGAATCGAGACCACAACCAGGTATGTGGGCCTGACTAGGAATAGAACCCACAACCTTTTGGTGTGCAGGTTGAAGTTCTAGCCACCTGAGCCACCGGGCAAGGACCAGAAAACTTTCTAAGTGTTTTGTGTGTATTAATGCATATGATCCTCACAACATAAGATACAGACATTATCGTTATACGCATCATGTAGTTAAGTAAATGGGGGCACAGAGAGGCTTAATAACTTGCACAAGGATAGTTAATCTGTGCAATGGTAGAGTATTCGAAGCCATATAATGTAGCTCTTGACCTACTGTCTTAGTCACTTTCCATTTACATGACGATGTTCATTTTAAGTGTTATTTGTTATCAAATCCATTAAATACTTATTGAATACCTATATATTCCCTTTCTCAGTTTCTCAAGCCTTAATGAGAGTGATGATTGTGCCTCTGAAGGTGACTGAAATATGCTAACTCATTGATTCAAAATAGGGTTTTTAGGGAGGTGACTGACATAATAATGAGGACATGAAGGGAAAAAATTTCAATAAGAGATAAGCAGTTATTGAGTATTTCTTTACTCTTAATTGTGGCTTTGAGAGGTAAGATGTCTAACGCACTTAAAAATTGTGTTCCAACTCTGTAAGATATATACACAATTAAAAGAATTGTAAAATGCCTAAAGGTAACAAAAGCAAAAACAGAATATAATAATACTACTCTATCTTTCATACCAAATGCTTTTCTGTTTAGAAATTACAATATATTCATGGGAAAATTATTTAGTAGCCATAACAAAATTTAGCCTAATTTAATTTTTTTCTTTCTTCTTTCCCATTATACATGAGAGGTCCTTCATCTTCTCTAACTTGATAGAACAGGGTTATTGTATATTTAATTTAGATCTGCCTTATAAAATGGCAAAAATACAAAACAATGAAGGTTTCAGATCTTTTGTGGAGAAACAAAACCATGAAAGGCCTGTTAGTATGTTTATAATTATACCAGTTAGAAATAATGGAGTCTAACTGGATAAAGGAAAATTGGGTTACACATCAGGAAATAATTTCTAAGGAAAACAGCAATTAGGCTATGTAAAAACAATTCAAAGGAAATTACAAGACATTCATGATTGGAACCACTCACAGGAAATGGTTAAAATACTTTTAGCTATACCTCAGAAAATTTCTTGTACATGTTGCAGATATGGAGTTGGATAAACTTTCCATTCATGCCAAATTACCTATTTACTTTAGACACTACTCTTAGCTTATCTCTGGGCTATATCTGCTTTCTTTTAACATTTTTCCTCTTAAACATACCATGTCAAAGGCTTTCACTCAGGGAAAGCAAACTGATTACTTGCTCTGACTGTTCCCAAGGTGCCTGAGAGTACTATTTTCTTCATAACGCAAAGCAATAGTTGTGTAAAACTAACAGGAATAATTGCTTACACCAGCATCACTTAAACTGAGATAATCTACAGAAACTGAAAATAATCTTCCTGAGGATGTGTCTCTGTGTGTGTGTGTGTGTGTGTGTGTAAAAGTTTGTCTACCAGGAAAAATGGTAAGAAAAAACAGCCCTAAGGGTAGCTGCTTACTTAGCCAGTTCTAAAGATTACTATTTATCCATATATCAAAAGAATTTCACATTTTGGAAACATATCATAGAGAATTTCATTGAAAAATACAAGCACTCTTGAAAACCATGTGCATTAATTTAATCACCCAAACTTTTTCCTTAACAGCAAAACAATAATTCCCTAAGTCTTAGAAGAATTACAATTGTCTTTCAAGGATGTATTATTGTATCTTAATTTTGTCTTTTCATAGTCCAACATATTCATCTGGTATAGTTTATCATACCCCACCCCAAGCTTTTCTCCTTTAGTGAGGGGTAATAAATCATTCTTCACAGGCCACCCAGGACACTAATTAACACTTATTTATATTCAATTATCCTCAGTAAGGATACCTAACACTATAATAAATGTCACATTTGGAACTAACTCATGGTTTTCTAGAAAAGCCTTCACTACTTCATACAAAAATCAACATCAAATATTTGATCTTTCAAAAAAGCCAACATAAAGTGGCTGATTAAAACACTGTCCTAACATAGTAGGTAGCAGAAATAGAAAAAAAATTTTCATTAGAAACAAATTTTTTCCACTAATTATAGCTGTCTAATTTTCCTTCCAGTTATTGTATTTTTACTATAATTTCAATAAGCTTTATTTTAAAAAGAAACCAGAAATGCCAATTTTGCAAATATCTTTGGAATACTTTTCTATTTATGTTCTAAATTTTATACTAAATTTCTGTATTTCAGTTTCAAACAAACTAAAACAATTTTTACTGTCAAATAAAATAATGTGTTCAAAACATTTTATTAGCTCAATATTTCCACGTAGGTGATCAGTGCCTGCCCTGTGTAAACAAGCACAGTCGGAACAAGACCTGTGCATCCTCCTTGAAATGTAGCACATTTTATGACATGCTATGAGAAACCATATGGTTTGGTCATAATTTATAATGAAAAAAATGTACCAAAACAGGTACTCTTGTGAAGAAAAGCAGTGACAGCCCCCTTGATTCTAGGATTACAAATGCAATGATAGAGTTAATCTCCACCATCAGAGTGATTTTTGAGGGGAGGAAAGAGGGGTGATGTTTTGAGGAAGAAACATGAAAAGAATAAGAGTGAGTGGATAAGGCTCCGTGACCACTTTGGTAAGACCTACAATGCATTCACAGAAGAGCAGTCTATGCCATCAACAGTATTCTCCACAGCTGAAATGATGATTACTGGGTCATTTCAGCCATGACTACCCACCCCCAATTAGTGATCTGGTGGGGAAACTGAAAACCTAGTCCACTCATCATTAAAAGCACTTTAAACGTCCAAGAAATCTTTGAAATAAAAAGGGAAATTGGTAAGTTTGTTGCCGCTGCCGCTACTGTTGAAAAGACCAGCTGTCAGAGATCAACATCTTCATTCCCTTTATAAACTATTTTCTCTTCTCTTGCCCCTGCAACTACAGGAAAATATGGCTTATTTTAAAATAAACTGTTCTTTGATAGCTGAGCATATATCTATCAAAACTTTCATATTTAGAGATGATGTTCACAATCTTGCCATTATCTGTGCGTCCTGGACACACAGTTTATCTGAAAATACCACGGTAAATTTTACCAGAGGGCACTTTTAATATGCTGCCAATAGAGTCTGTCACTTCAACTCTATCATCGCTTCATGTACTGATACAACACTGCAAGCCCTTTGTTCATATTTTGCTCATAATGTAATGCTAACTCATTTATCAACAGCAGGTTGTTCTCTTATGAAGTAAGAGAATGTGACTGTCAGCAGCCTAACTTGTACCCACAGAATAACACAATGGCCTAAACTACTTTTATTATACACTTCAGAATTGTCTGGTTCCCACTGAAGCTCAAAAAGGAAAATGTCAGCCTCCCTAGCAGGACCCTACGAATTTTAAGGTCTCTAATATACTACTCATTCTGAAGTTTAAAGGTGTCAAATAATTTTAAATCTATTACAACGTTAACAGTACCGGGAATGGTTCTAAGTCTTCTCAGAGTTTCTTCACACCCACAATAGGTCCAAATGTAAGCCAACTATTTATGGAAAAAAAACACAGCCAAATTTTCCCTTCAGAAATAACCTTCATTGGAAATCACCAACCTTGACAGGGGATTCCTCTCTCTCTGTATTCTCATAGAAGTCCTCTTAACCATTGGGTATGTTTGACACAGTTTCTCGCAGACATCCATTCATTGTGTTTACTGAAGAAACTATTAACTTCTCATTGATAAAGCCATGACTCTTTCATTCTTCCTCTTCTCTAGGACTTCTCTTTCAAAGTTTCAAAAACTGTATCTATGTTTCTGAAGCTCTTTTACCAAATTAACTTCTTTGATACTATAATGACTGCATGCTCTACATCCACTCCTTAAAAAAAAAATCTTTATAATTATTTTTTCCTGAATTCACTTAACTCAAGTGCTTCTGAAGACTCAATTTAGTGTCCTCTGCTCTTCTGACAACAAGCTCCTTCCCTCACAGGGTTGGTCTAGTCTGATAATTCCAAGCATTCTTACTACTCTAAAGATACCACCAGAACTCCTTAACCAATCATTCTGAAGCTCCAACCCATCTCACTACTTCTCTTTAACGCCAGTTGGCATCACTCTAGTTAAGGTCACAGCCTATTCAACCCATGAAAATTCCATAAATTCCACTTGATGACTCTGTTTATACTGAACAAATCTCCATGTATCTTTCATCCCTATCAAAATGTTCACTTTTTTACTTCTAACACATGACTCACCTCCTTTGTATAGCTTTCTTCAGCTGACAATAATTTATATTCTCCACTTCTCTCTCATACTCTTCTAAATAACTATTGCACATACTGTGCCTACCCTTCACTTAGTAAATATCATTAGTTCATATTCTTTTATTAAAGCATTTTGAGAGAGAACTACCATAAAATAAACTGCATTTTTTAAGTTGTAGTAATTGATAAGTTTTGGCATATGCATGAATGAATAAAACCATTACCGCAATCAAGAAAATAAACAAATCACCCCAGCCAGATGACCCAGTTGGTTGGAGCATTCCCCATATACCAAAAAAGACTGCATGTTCTATCCCCAGTCAGGGCACATATCTAGGTTGCAGGTTCAATCCCCAGTTGGAGCATATATGGGAGGCAACTGATCAATTTCTCTCTCCCCTCCCAACCTTCCACTCCCCCCTCCAAAAAAATCAATAAACAAATCATCAGTGAGGGGTTTTTTTAAGACGTCTAGTTTATTAAAAAAGCATACCTATCACCCCTAAAAGTTTCCTTGTTCTTCATGTAACCCTCCTTTCTGGTCACCGCACATCCCACCAAGGAATCACTGAACTGATTGTTATCACTATATTAGTTTCATTTTCCAGAATTTAATACAAATTGAACCATAAACTGTGCACTATTTTATTCTGGCTCCTTCCACTCACCATAATTATTTTGACAGTCACCTATTATTACAGCAAAGATCCATTGCCTTATGTTGCTTAGCAATAGTTCATTGTACACCACCATTTGTTTATCCATTGGTTGATGGCCAATCAGTTTGTTCCCAGTTTCTGGGTTTTACAATTAAACTCATAAGAACACATGTAAACAAGTCATTGTGTGAAAATACGCTTTCACTTCTTTTGTGTATGTACTTATGAATGGAAATATAGCAAGGTCATAGGTAGACACAGGTTTGACTTTTTTAGAATCTGATGAGCTGTGTTTCAAAACGGTTGCTCCATTTTACATTCCTACCAGCAATGTGTCAGAGTTCCAGTTTCTCCACACTCTCACAAACACTTGATATGATCAGCCTTTCTAATTGTAGTCATTCTAATAGGTGTGTGCTTACTGGCAGCAGGTACTATTACTAGCGCTATGTGAGAATCACACACTGTTACCTCTGTCTTGTCAATATTTCTTCTACTGGCCTCCAGTAGTTTACTTATACACATGTGCTACTTAGCACTTAGCTAATAAAGGAGAACCTCTGCTGATCTCTGGGATTCTTCCTTTATGTGCAGTTCTCTTTTCCAGTACTGTGTCCTGCAATCTCTAGTTGCGTTGTCTCCCTGAACTTTCAGCTCTGTCCCTTCATTACAGAGAATCCACTGGGTTCCACCTGAGCTTCCCAACATATAAGTGTTCACCAACACGTTGAAACTCTCAAAGCCCTAAACCTGAGTAAAAATTTAAGACACCTCATTTGTTCTCCAACCTTTATGGTTCATTGTTCTTTGTTGGTTGATATCTAGTGTCTTGAGAAGGGTTGCTTCACATATTTTGTCTGTTTTTTTGCTGTTTCAGGTGTAAGGCCAAATGAGTCCATCAAACGCCATTTGCTTATATTAATTACAGACTTTTGGTACGCTTTGTGCTATAAACTAGTTGTAAAGTCCTAACATATGTAGATTGTTCTTGTATCTTCATATTCCCATACTGTGAAGATTCTGGCTTTCTAAGTAACCCAGACCACTTATTATTAGAAGGCATTCTCTATACCCACTGCCTCAGATTACAGAGAAACTTTAGCTATTAAACAAAACTATCAGCTACTTTGACCAAAAGAGATAATTTAATCATGTAGATGTGTTGTTTCTGACTTGGATGAAAGGAAGTGAAAATCTGATGCATTTGTCTGACCTTCCTCTTATGCACAGCTGGTTGAAACAGGCCCTCTACCTATAGCCTGTGCTTTTTTTATAGGTCACAGTATCACTGGGCCTCCGCAGGGCATCTGTGTTTGAGACCTCGAGGAGTGGCCACTGGACAGAGGCTGACCCAGAAGGAGGGTGTTATCTCAGAGCCCTGGGAGCCCCCAAAACTCCCAAGGTCTTCAGAGATAAGAACTTGTCTCCCACCACTCCACCTGGGGAGATAAGCCTGAGGGAAAATGTCAATTTGCGCATTGTAGAGCACCCTGTACTACAACTGTTTTAAATAATGCATGCCCTGTTCCATCTCAGTGCCTGGTAGGCTCAGTCAGCCCTCCTTAAAAAAAGCCTAGGGAAGAGCCTGGGAGTCCTTAGGAAGTACAGCAATGGTGCAGGCACAATTTAAGGAACATAAAGCAAGCCATCTCATGCTGATGTTGAGTTAATCAGGTCTCATGACTGCCAGATAATAAATGTACAGGTATAATCAATGCTCCTAAAAAATCTGTAACTGACCATAGCGACACATAGTGATCTATGAAAATGACTTTGGCTATTTTCTCAAGTAAAGACAAAATGATTGTTTTCTTCCTTATTCTTTATTTTTAACCCTTAACCTTGTGCCTTGCCCTTCTGAATTGACGATAGAGTGAAATGATTTGTCTGGATCAACTTGGTACCGTTACAAGATTCTGCCTCTTGGAATATTCACTTTAATCACGTATTACAGAAAAATAATGTTCTGTCCCAGTATTTGTCTGAGACTCCTAGGACACTGCACTTCAGGATGAGATTGCACTTATCGGGAAGAGGCATCGGAAGGGACCAAAGTGAATAAAGTGAATTCAATTGAGCTTGATCCTATAATGCTGGAAATTGCCTCAGTCTGTCTGGTGACCTTGATATTGACCAGTTATTATACAGTAAAAGGATATAACCATCCAGAGAAATGATTCGCAAAGTATTTGTCATAAAGAAACAATTTTTAACATCAACTGAAGACCAATACTTTTGTATATTAAAATAAATATGAGTTATTCTTAATTCTTACTGGTAATAATCTGTAGCCCAGTATTGATCCATGGGATCCAGTTTGAGTAACAGTTTCTCAGAATTTTTTTACACTCACAAATATTTGTACTAGGCAGCACAACTCCTAAGTTAATATCTTAATTTGTGTTCTTCAGGGGATGGTGTGTCCTGTATTCTAAAATATGCCTTCTGAGTATCAGTCTCCTGATGTTTCACAGTTGGCTCAGCTCAGGACAAGAAATTGAACTTTCCCTTCCACACGGGTCTCATAACCAACCTGCCTCTCTGTAATTGATGACAGCACTGTTCCAATCATTAGAATCCAGATCCTCATAAAAATTTTAATACTACCTCACCTCCAATATTTATAACCAATCACAAATTATTTCAGATTTTACAGTCTTACTCTCTGATTTTATAGCACACCACCCATTATCTAACTGCAAACAAACAAGGTACGCAGATCATTTCTATTTTTCTGTTCCAAGTATAAGCGGTGTGCGTGACTTTCAAGGTTACATGTAATATTTTATCATTTTCCCAGAGCAATGAATAGCATAATGGCAAAGAGTACAGGATCTAGAACCAGATGTCTAGTTTTGAACTCAGTTCTCCACTTAACGGCTGTATGCACTTGAAAACAGCTGTTTAACCTCTACACAACCATGTCTTTATCTATAAAGTCTTCATTATAGTACCCCTGACATAGTTGTTCTGCAGATTAAATGAGTTAATACATTTAAAGTACTTAACTGAACCCATAACTAGTACATTATGAGTCAGTGTCTACTATAATTATGCCCTGCCCAATCTTATTCCCAAGCTCGTACTAAAAGAGTCTTTCTGCTATAAGTTGACAAAATCTATTTATTGGCTTCCACATTTGAACACCACAAACGCCTATTTTTATTGACATGCCTTTGCATAAATTCTTTCTCTTATATTTTGATTTTCTCTATGTGTATCTCCATCCTAATCCCCTTCAAAACACAACAATTCTCATCTCCTCCATGAGGCCTGGCTAGGTTACTTTAACTTACCCTGTGGTCTTCTAGAGTAACTATATGCTATAATCACAATGGAATTCATCATCACATAAGGACTCAGTGTTATTTTATGAGTGATCATTTATTTATTTTTAAATATAATTGATTTACCATGAGGAAAGAGCATCACCATTTCACCCAGGCAAATTTGAATTCCAACTCTTATAATTTTTGGCATCTGTTTGACTTCTCTCATTCTAGGTTTCTCTCACTTTATTATTATTAAAATAACACTCTTAATAAGATAATTCTATAAAATGCATGTAATAACATGTACAAATCCCTTCTTAAAAACTGATTTCAGGATTCCTAGAATAGAAACCATGTCACATTTTTCTATACTCCCTAACCCATAGAGCAAATAATACATACAGAGTAGTACGCAATAAAATTAGTTGGTCTGATGTTGTGTTTTAAAGAGGGTACTGGAATATAATATGTTTATCCAAAAGTCTTCTAATTATACAACTCAGACATTTACTGCTCTGTATTCCCACGGCGCACGCTCACTCATTGTGTGGCTAAGTAAAGAAGTCGAGTAATCTCCTTACAACATACTAATCCCCACAGGCTGTAATAATTATAACTTCAAGGGACTTACACAGCGGAATTTGTTTCTAAGTAAAGAAAAAGTTCTGAAGTGTTTTTAACTTAAAACATCTTTATTATTTGGAGGTTACACTGACATTACCAAAAGAAACCCAAATTAATAAGGGTATGATTAAAAAGGCTTTAAAGAAAAGAATATATTAGACAAGAGAAAGGTGAGTGCTTAATAGTAGTAAATGTTTACATTATGAATACTCTTTTTGTGAGGGCAGATTGGCACAATAAGCATTCAGGTTAGGTTTTAGAAGGGACTTACTAACAATATTTTTGAAATTTTAATTTGAGTAAACAGTCAAAGAAAACCGGGAAATTTCTTAATCTAAGTATTTTTAAAATATTTTTAAATTGTTGAGTTTAGTGCCAGACAGATGGTAAAAAAAAAAAAAATGTTAGATATTATTAAGCTGGGTGTGTATACGTTGCAGAATAGAGAGATATTTCTAGTTCTTTTCACACAGCCATGGCTACATTTCAGTAAGTTTGTAGCAGAGAAGGGGGGTGGGAAACAACAATATAAATCCTATCCATGATATATAACAGGAGGTGTTGAATCTGTTTGTATGCCCTAGTACAATTTCCATAGAAATCTAATTTCTGATACAGAAACACTAGCATGAGGTAAACTATTTGTAGATACACTGCCTATCTGCCAGAGAAAAATGTCTGGCCACCTTTGACTGGAAATAGACACATTCCAGTAGAGTGAAATGGGCAACTGATTATGCATGAGGCAAGATGCAGGAGCTGTGAAGACACCTGGAAACTTTCAGAGGAACCTGGAAATAAAGAAGAGCCAAAGGAAATCTTGGATGATACGAACCAGAATAGAGGTGAGTCATCTCTCCAGGAGAGCTAAAAACAGAAGGACAGGGAGAAGTGGGAGGGTAGGGGAGAAGAGGAAATGGGAGTGGATACAGGTTAAGTGGGTTGCCACAGAAGAGTCAACCTAGAAAATTAAACAAAAGAGGATATGATCAGAACTAAGAATTAGAGGAACACTAGATAAATACACACAGCAACCCTGTGGTTCACACCCACAGAAACTAACATGTAAAGAAGCACAGAGAAAGGTTAACTAATGAAGAAGGAAGAAATGCTGAGTATGTACAGAGAAGGAAGTAGCTGTTCTCATGCTCCACATTAAAACTTTTGCCATGACAAGATGGCTTATAGCGATGCCACAGTTTTTCAAATGATATCCTTTCTCTTTCTTCTTCTGAGAGTAACTTGGTTTTCTCGTATCCAGTTAAATTTATCCCAAAATGTCTTTCTCATTACCTTTTTTTTATAAATCACTATTCATTATTGCATGGATTGGTATTGACAAAATGACAATTTACAACCTTATTGAAATAGTCTTATAAAATTTCTTAAATTCATTGTGTAGTCTTACCACTGTAATAAAATCCTTAAAATTAACACATTTCTAATGGCTGTGATTGAAAGATATATTTAGGAAGTAACTATATACTTAAAAAACTTATTTTCAAATGGCTTCATTGATATTTTAATATTTAGCAGCTTTGTAATTCTTTAAGTCTGTATCTTTAACAAAGAAAAATGGAAACTTCAAAATTATGTTGGTGAATTTATTTGACCTGGTTTCATTATGCAAGGTGAAGTCACGGTGATGACTACTGATTATAATAAAATCATACATAAGATAACAAGGTTATGTTTTAATAAAGTATAACACTAAATTGATGTTTCTAGCAAGGAACTGCCTCAGAAATTTAAAATATAATGAAAATTTTAAAAACTACTTAAAAAGTTACATGGCCTCGGTTCAAGAACATCATGATCCCAATTTGCTTAAACACTGGTAAATTAATTAAACTGTCTTAATGAGTTAATTATATACTATTTAAATCAAGGTGGCATATAATGATCCTTTAAATAAGTTTTAAAAGCTGATATTTAAAACTCATTTAACATTTGCAAGAAAAATGCCTGTATTTTGACTACAGTAATGCAATTAAGTGTTCTTTGCCTTACAGCTGTTTTTCTTTCCTGTTTTTTGTTTTTTTTAATCCTCATCTAAGGACATGCTTATTGATTTTAGAGAGAAGGGAAGGAAGGGGGGAGAGAGAGAGAGAGAAGGAGAGAGAGAAACATGGGTGTGAGAGAGAAACATCAATCGGTTGCCTCTGGCATGCACTCCCATGGTGGCCCTAACCCTCAACCTAGGCATGTGCCCTGACCAGGAATCCAACCCACAACCTTTTGGTTTATAAGATAATGCTCCACCCAACTAAGCCAAACTAGTAAGGGTGCCTTAGAGCTGTTCTTATTGCAAGTGATTGCTTTTGTAAAATTATTTTATAAATCACAAAAGGAAAGCTTTATTGAATTATGTTCTTTAAACTTATATTTGCATTTCACTTATACTGATATTAGCACAAGGAGTTAAAATCTGAGAATTATTCTCACTTTGATTTTTTAAAATGCTGCAAACTTTTAATAATCTAAAGAAAGTGCCTCCTTGAAAGTCCTATTTCCAAAAACCACTGTGTCAAGGTTCTAAATATAGTATACTGTTTTATAATCTAGAATCACATACTTATTTTTCCTATATGTAGCTATTTTAATCTTCCTATTATTTATAATATGAGTTGTACTCATGAACTTATATCTTGAACTACCATTCTTAACTTTTGGAAATCAACATATCCAGTTTTATCTGGGCTTTCCCTAGAAATTTTAATATTGAACTGACAATCCTCTGGTTTCGCTCATTCCTAGTTTATTATCTCAATTATACTTCTACTTCTTAAACTCACCTTGCCTCACCCATTGTAAAGTTTTCAACCCAATTAATCTTTACCATTCAGATCCCTTCTGTATGTCAGCCAGCCCTTTACAATTAAAAAAAACTCAGATTATTGTCTTGCAATTCTTTCTATTTTAGCATTTACCACATTTTGTTTCATTATGATGGAAAGATGCATTTAATCTGTTTACGTAGCTGTCTTCTCCAATATATAATATGACCCATGACGTCAAAGAGAGTTCTTACTCATTGTTGCATCTCTGATAACAGAGTTATCAGGAGTTTCTTTTCTTTTCCTTTCCAAAGTAGTTTAATTCTAAGCCATCCTCAAAGGAGTGGGGTGGGTCAATAATAAGGCAGTATTAGTGTAGTTTCAGTAATTCCAATTCACACCACATTCCCCAAACTTAACAGTTTGGGCATAACCAAATCAATAATTAGGAAAAGAACGGTAGTCCTTTTTTTTTTAATTTTTAACAGAGTTTAGAGTAGTTTTAGGCACATTTTAAATAGGCCTTTACTGATTCCAACCGTAGGTATAACACTGGTTATCATGTTTAATGAAACTTAATATTTGGCACAGTTGGTATCAGAGAAGATTCTATCGACTACAAGACACGGGCACTAAGATCAGGTTTCTAGATTCTCATAGAGAGCCAAGTAGATAACAGAGTTAGCCTAGGAGCTGAGGATTAGAATCCAGAGAAAAAAGAAAAGAAAAACATGTAACTAGTGATTTTCAACATGTTCAAATTATGAAACACCTATATGTCTTTGTGTTTTGCAGAAAAAACATATTAAATACTATGTTTCCCCTATAGTTCTGCCTTATGGTCTGTGTCTGCATACTATCTATACTATTCATAAACACCAATCCACATCTATTTAAAGGACTCAAAAAAGAAAATCCAAAAGCATCCAAATTTTACCAATTGCAAGAGGGCAGCAAAGGGCAATTGGGAGGGAGGGATAAAAATGTGGGTGGGTGAATTTGTATATCAATACGACAAAGAGTGAAATATTTTTTAAAACATCAGGCACTTGTCTTTAGACACTGTCGCATAAAACATAGTAGTTGTTTCACAACTTTTTCCCTCTCACAATTTTTTCTCTCTCCATTTCTGTAAGAATTCTAGACTATCTTTTATTTTCACTTTATCTTTATTTCTGGACTTATTAGTTCAGTTTACTGGGTCTATTCTTTTAAGTCCACTGCTAAAAATATGTAGTTAGCTGTGTGCTCTCTCTTGTGTGACTCACTCAACACACCATCTCTGTTACTTTAGAACCCCACTCCATTACTCCGATTGCCAGAGAGAAGATCTCGAGAACCCAGAAACAGTCATTCTTCTTTAGACAACAATCACTGAAGAAAAAACAACTATTCCTTGAACTTTTGGTGACTTTCATCATATTTTCAATAACTGAATATAAATTTTATGATAACATACATATGTAAACACTAGAATAGATTCTTCCGCAGGCAAGCAATACCAGAAACCAAGATTTAAAGAAAAAAAATTAAATCTTAAGCATTTAGGGAATTGTAGCTATTATTTTCCTTTATGATTTGAAAAAAAAAAGTCCTTATTCAATTTGTACTATGCAGTATCTTCATGTAGCTTCTAAAATGATACTAAGACTGACAGAAGGTGTAATTCAGGAAGCAGTCACAAGTGCCAGACAGCCTGTTGTTGACCTAAAGAGGTGCGACATTTCGAAGGTGCTCTCAGCCTCTGACAAATATGAACCATGAGACCAGCAGATACTCAGATACAAAAACTGCAGTAAAGTACACTGAAATTCAACTCTTTACAAAATGTAAGATGTTTAGGAGAAATGGTTGCAAATTTCAAAAATTTCAAAAGAAATGCCCTCCTTTACAGTATGTCAAGGCCAAAAAAGGAAGCTTTCCTAGTGAATAGTTTTTCTCCCATTTTCATTCCCATTTTATTACTGAGAAACCCAGAAAGTCAGGTAGTATGATGAGGTTATCAGATGTCCATTAACTTAATAGTCCTAACCTCCTTTGGGGTGTGGGGACAAATTTGGAATTAAGTCAAGTTAGAGAGTTTATAATAATCTGGGCCTCCCTCCCCTGCCTTCTATTTGACTTTGGTAAAGTTACTTAACCTTCCTCTATCTCAGATCTCTCATTCCTAAATAAGAATAGTAATAGAAAATACTCCTTTTTATTGAATTTATTGGAGTGACACTGGTTCACAAAACCATACGGATTTCAAGTGTACAACTCAATAAAGCATCGTCTGTACACTGCATCATGCACCCATCACCCCAAGCAATGTCTACGTAAGCCAATCAGACAAAGACAAATACAATATGATCTCACTTAGATGTGGAATGTAACAAACAAAATAACTGACGAACAAAATAGAAACAGGCATGGATACATGAAGCAGACTGACAGAAAATACTTCTTGTTAGTGTTGCAAACCAACTTAGATAATACATATTAAGTACCTACAAAAGTTCTTGGCAGAAAGCAAGTATTTAATCAATATACATTAATAATAACATATAGAAAAAGTGTGGGTTTATAAAGTAAAAGTTGAAGTCCTCTTTATTTTTCCATTTACTGATAAAAGGAACTATTAAGTTTCTTGATCAGGAGAAAAAAAATGTAATTTCCCTATATATTTATCAGTATAGAAAGGGTAATTATAGCAGATAAATACACAAATTAAACCAAATCCAAGACCTAGGGAGCTAAAGTGTGTAAGTTCTGAGTCAATTAAGCATGTTGTTCTCTTTACACATAAGCTATTCGCTCCACTGCCAAATATAATTAGGAAATATTTTATTACTATTCCTATTTACTAACACTAAAAACTACATGATGACAGTTACCTGCCTTTAAAAATGTAATTAATTGTTGCATCATAAACTGAAAATATCAGAAAATTCTTCAATATTGATATGTAAGAAAGCACAAATGAATTTAAGGGTGATTTTATTTGAATGTGAGTAAACAGCTTACCTCTAAACTAAATGGCAAAATAGTTGAAAAGTAATAATCATATGATTCTTTTTGAAATATATAAAAATATAATAAACCCAAACAAATACATGAATAAAAGTAATCTTGAATTGTGACATACCTGAATAATTTCCTCAGTTTATTACTCCCTGGGTGAAGACATAAATGTTTTATATTATTCAATTAAGTAGTTCTCTAGTGACCTGAAATATTAACACACTTATCTAAGCCACTGTCCCTGACACACTCTAATCCACCATTTTTTAAGAACATGGTTCTTCTTACTTTCATATTCAAATACTGAATATTATAAATTCAGTGAATAAAATTTCACGAGGCTATCCTTATATACCATGAAACAGCAAAAGGAATTGTTTTTTTGTCATGGATCAAAAGGTAGAAACCACATCTTTTCAGCACCCTGCTGCTGCTGAATTAATTTAGCTTATTTATAACTCTTGGACGCCCTTCTTGTCACTGCTCAAGTCACTTTCTACCACTGTTGGGGTTTTGATATCTTAACTTTTTTTCAGACTATTAGATTACTGTTTCAGGGCACTGGCACTCTCATTTAAATACAGGGTAAGTTTTAGATGTTCTTTTCCAACCGAATAAGTAATCTATATTTTGTTAACTTTTACAGAAAGTAAACACAAGCATTAAGAACTAATTTTAATTAAATACTTTTCATCCAAAATGTCATTATCAGAGGAGAAATGATGCAGGAGAAATATATAAGAATTTTGCTATTACAGTTACTAAATATTAATGTAACATGAGAGCTTATTATGCCAGAGCCCATAAAATACATGAATATGTAAAATAATCTTTCAATTTGGGAACAAAGGGAAAGTGAGTTAATGAAGAAAAGGCCTCCTTCTTTACACTGGGTTGGGGGCAGGGAATAGGTAAGGCAGCTTCTCAATGAGGCAAATATCCCAATGAGAGGCTAACAGTCAAAACGAGCTAGCCAAGTTCAACAGAGGGTCAGCCTAAGAGAACGTGGGTTGTACCTTCTGCCACTACGCCTTTCAACAGCTTATCCCCTTCCCACTCTACCACACTCCACCTTCCAAGGCGCTTCAGGATTTTTCTTTTCTACCTTCTGACCAGGAGAGTAGACCTAATATTAATATCTTTTCAATCTAATGTAATATTTTTCTACTTACTTAAAAAAAAA
Source organism: Mormoops blainvillei (assembly GCA_004026545.1). NCBI lineage: Eukaryota > Metazoa > Chordata > Mammalia > Chiroptera > Mormoopidae > Mormoops > Mormoops blainvillei. The sequence continues at coordinate 157,620 of PVJD01001981.1, read as the reverse complement.
AACTCTGATGAAATGGAGCTCTTTAATTTCACAAAGTTTCAAACTGATTTTGTTTGAATTAATTCTACCAAAATACAAATAGTTAATTCATGAAAAAGTACATAAATCCTGTATTTCAGTTTTTTTCATTTGCAACATTTGAATAAAAATGATATCTAACTCAAAGTTCATGGGAGTAATAAATGATTTATTATTTCCAAGCTATTACAACACAGCTTGGGATGTAGTGAGTTAAATAAATGTTAACTGTTTCTGTAAACTGACTATGCAACCTTTTCCTACTCTGCATGAAGGAAGGGTATAAGAGAAGGTGGATACTGTATACTTGTAATAACTCAGGCTAAGGGTCATCAACAAGAAGGAGAAGAACATAGAATGAGTAAATGTGTGAGAGGAAATTTGAAGGCTTCACCAGTTTACAGAATAAATTCATTTTTATCTTCACATTCACTTAGGATAGAGCATCATGAATTGTGCATTTTTATCAAGCGTCAGCACAGACAGGTAGTTTTAGTTTTTATGATTTATATTTTTTGGTAGCTTATCTGTTTGGCAGCTAAATTTGAATTTTAAAAGTATTTGTTTCTAGGGAATGTATTAATTGTGGTATATATGGTATTTGGCAAAAACATCTCACTAAAGCACAATGATGGTTTAGTCGCATGCGTGACTGAGAGCACTGAGCTCTTTAATGAGATTATTCCCAATTGCACTTTCCTGCAGGACGTCTTTTTTCTAAATCTTCATCAATCTCTTCTTTCTCTTGTTTTCCTGTTAGAGCTATTTTTCCCACTACTGCTTTCCATTCTATTACTTTCCATAGCCTCCAATATCAAGCTACATTACCTATAGTATCTCCCTTGTGATTCTTGAAGATTCCCTCTCCAATGGAATCTCTCTCCGACTATAAACAGCCACTGAACTTATTCATTAACCCTGTTTCTAGTGGCCTCTGTAACTGCCATATGATAAAAACTGGTGTCATAAGCCTCCAATGAGCTCCTTGCCATTGAACTCTATTTTTTTTTCTTATGTCACCGGAGAATTTGGTCATCTTCTTTGTTTTGAAAATATCAACTTCACTGCATTCTTTGTAACTGAATATTCTTGATGGTCCTCCAAACTTTTTAGTTGCTTGGTCATATTTTTTGGCCACTGATTCTGACTCTAGACCTCTTTTCTTCTCTTTCTCTAACTCACCCTTGTAACTACAACCCAAACTCATAGCTTCAATTCCCATCGTTAATGTACACTACTGGAATATCTACATCATCAACCCTGTTAGGCCTAACTTCTGGATAAATTTTTTGTCTCATTTTTCTAATTTCCAAACTCAAGTATCTACAGTCTACCCCTTCTCCTTCACGAAGCCACAATACCATTTTAAGGATTTACTTTGATGGCAACAATGTTCACTGATTTGAATACAGCAATTTTATAAAATCAAATCCTGCTCTGACCATTTGGGTATGATCTCGATGTGATCTTAGGTATATTACATCTTCAAGTGTAAATTTTCCAGTCTATAAAATGAGAATAACAGCACTACTTACCATAGGTTGGTTATTAAAAGCACAGTATATAATACATGAAAATTGCTTGACAGTGAAAGGTCATGTTTTAAGTATTCAGTACCACTAGATACGAAGATTATAATTATCACACTTATCAAGTAAATATTGTTAGTAAGAGTAAAAATGACTTGGCAAAATTCCTGAAGTAAAGTGATATTCAGTAAATGTTAGGCGTTACTTATTATTCTGACAAAATGTATCAATCTGTATACTAAACATGGAGGCAGCTATGTAAAAATGGAGAGCGTACTGGGCTTATAGTCAAGGGAACTGGTTGTAAAAACTGCCTCCAAAATGTAGCAATGTGAATTGAGTAAATCACTATACATTCTGTGAATATTAAATTATTCACCAGTGAAATAAAAAGCTTTGAAAAACTGAACTCCAAGGATCCTAATATTCAATGGCTCCCTGAGTAGCTAATTCAGTATATCCAAATATTTACTCCTCATCAACTTCTTCCTCAAATTTTTCCCTGCTGTGTTTTTTCTTTCAAGTAAAGAAATAACCATCTTCCTAGACATTCACACATTGCCTCATGTCTTCTTCCCTGTGTTAGAACATGATATTACCATTCGACCAGGTGCTAAAACCAAAACAGTAATTCACTTGCAATACCTTAAAAAAATAAAAATTTTAAAAATGGGCACTGTCAAATTTAAATACTAATAGCAACTCTAAGCTTGATTTACTGCTGAAAATACTGAGTGCTTTCCATCATCTACAGGATAAAGCTCAATTTCACTGCCAGCTTTCATGGTATTTCACCATCTGATCCCAATGTACCCTTTTGCTATTATTTCTACAACTTCCCTTCAGGCACAATCTACCCAGCCAAATTGAAATCATCAGTGTTCTCTCTCTCTCTCCCTCCCCACCCCATATGTGTATGTATGTGTGTGTGCGTGTGTGTATAGATAGATAGATATTATAGATATATAATATATAGATATATAAGATATATCTATATATTATCTCCTTTAATGTGTTCTCACATTCTACTCTGCCTGACTGTCCCCCCAAGAGCTGAAAGCCTAAATCTCACCTCAGTGGACATTGCAGGATGCCTACTAAAGATCCACTCTCTTTTCCATCTTCAACAATACTTACATTCTCAGTGCAGTACCCCAAAACTCTCCCCATGCAAATATACTCAAGAAAATCAAGCCCCATTTCCACCTCTATGGATGGGCCTTGGTTCATTTATGCCAACTGCACATTCCTTCATCCTGGCCATAGGTATTAAAAAAAAAGGTGAGTATGTATCCTAGGCACACCAATCGTCATAGATTTCAGAACGCTTCCTTGAAGATACTAGAGCAGTGTTTGTTCTTCTAGAGATTGCCAAGTATACGTTGTAAGTCTCAGGATTCATTTCTGCCACCCTCCTACCAGTCAAGGGATAGAGGAGAGCTAATAACATCAGAGAAATAGAGTAGAAGCTCTGAATATACTTTGTCTGTTCACTGCTCTCCATGTGAACTTTCAGTTAAATGACCCAATAAATTCTGTGTTGTTTAAAATATTTAGATTACTTACTAAGAGGCAAAAACATTTCAAATTAATATATATACACAAAAACGTCATAACCAAAATAAAATAAAATACAACATCCAGGCGAAGATAATCTCTCCTTTAAAATCATACAGCTTTTTTAATATGCATTTTAATGGCATTTACAGTCTACCTACTTAATGCATTAGGATATAAAGTGTACCTGTCATAACTACTTCCTTAGAACACAAGCCCAGCAAAGTGGTCCATGTCTAATACATCCTGGCAACTTGCACAATGCCTTAGACATTGTAAAAATAGAATAGGTAACTATTTTAATACTGAAAAGTTGAACGAACAAAAAGAAATCAATCTATGTAATTATCTCCTAGAATCAATTGTTTTAATAAAAATATAAAATGTTATTTGAATTTCCTCCTCAGTTTATTCTCTGCACCATGTGTCTTCTTAATATAAAAAATATTCTGAAACTCTACCACTGTGTCCTAGATTTTTAAGATTTAAAAGCATTAAGAGAAAAGTACATATTAACTATTAAATGATTGTTAATATCTGTTGCCACTTCATTATCTGTATTCCATTTTAAATGAGTGATTTAAAATTTAAATTATAACAAAAACAACCCCAAATTGTTGATTTTTAAAATTCTACATAATCACTTTAAAATGAAACATTTTAAACAATTAGATATTGAAATACTGTATCCAAATTAAAAATTTCTAAATCAAACATTATAACTTTTTTCAGAAACCCTGTAACATCATGTTTTTTGATAAATCCAAAATATATGAGAATATATTAAAATGCTACCTGAACAATATTTCCTCGTTTGGCTTTCATTATTCCATTTCTTTTATTCACTATCATTTCGTTTTGCAAAAGTACAATTTTCTGAGGTACACTGGAAGTGTTCCAGGCACTTTAGTTCTAATTGCTTTGACAGCTTTTCTTTAAACCTTTCATATTCTCAATCATGATAATCAGCTGAGCAAGTTTTTGTCAATCCAGAGCATGTAGTGGAAGCTTTTATTGAACCCAATGTATGAGGGGAGTAAAAAACAATAATTCATTCATTAAGATTTTAAAGATGATAGTTTAAATAAACTCCAACTACAAAACAATAAAATACCAAAATGATAAGATATATTGAAGATTTTACATATATTTGTTCACTGAACTAATAACTATTTAGGATCCTTTACTACACAAGTTATTAAAACTATATAAATACTAATCCTCTGTGTATATCAAATGTGTCTTCTATATATTTAGATCAAGTAAAGCTGGCTTACTTAGTAAGATACTGTTCTTTATTTTTACAATTACAGTGTTGTCTACATGGAAAAAATCAAGGTGATCACTACCAGTTTTAATGACATACTGCTTATTACATGCAAGACATTGACAATGGTGATAAAGATGAATGATGTACAAGTATAAATACATGTCTTTATGCTCTGAATGTTTCATAAGTTAGTACCAATCTTTTAAAAAAAGGTGTGTTTCTACACGTACACAGTTGGTCACAAACCATACATCTCATTAAAGTGGCTAGAGAAAAGATTGATGACATGTGTCCCCACTAATGATGAGGCAAGAACTTAGCAGAAATGTGTAAAATTCCACATGTTCCATATATCTGCAAATGACATTATTATGGGGTCCTTATTTAAAAAAAGAGCAGAGAAATAAATTTAAAATGTAGGCTAATTAATGTTGATTTGTATTCCTTTGGAAAATTAACTACAACTCAGAAAGTCAGCATAAAAATGGTTACTTCAGAATTTCTTATGATATGTCCTACCTATCAAGTTTCTAATTATTTTACACTGAAAAACATAATATGATTGCTTTTAAGTATAAAACAGACAATTTGAATATGAAAAAATATATTGGTCTGTTTAATCCCCTTTGTTGAAAGTTTCAATATTCCCTGCATCACTAAACATTTTAAGCAAAACTCTAAATAATTTCAAGATTAATGAGGTTGTATAAAGAAAAATTTTCAGCTAAGAACAAGTGAACAAGGGGGGACCCCCCAAAGAAAACGGAATTATCTTCTGGAGGGCAGGCCCCTGGTAGTATAGCCTTCCACAACTAGGTGAGCATTCTAGAAACCCATCTGTATCAGTGTACCAGCAAGGGTTGTGAGAAGTTGCATTCGGCTTCAGTGAATTTTTTAAAATTATATTTTATTGATTATGCTATTACAGTTGTCCTGATTTTTCCCCCCTTTACCTCCTCCACCCAGCACCCCCTACTTCCTCAGGCAATCCCCCACCATTGTTCATGTCCGTAGGCCATGCATATAAATTCTTAGGCTGCTCCATTTCCTACACTGTACTTTACATCCCCACGGCTATTCTGTAACTATTTGTACTTCTTTATCCCTTCACCCATTCCCACATACCCCACCTCCCATCTGGAAACCACCAAAACACTCTCTGTATCCTATTCTGCCTCTACTCATCTTGTTTGCATAGTTTATTTTTTAGATTCAATTGTTGATAGGTATGTATTTTTGCCATTTTATTGTTCATAGTCTTAATCTTCTATTTCTTAAATAAGTCCCTTTAACATTTCATATAATAATGGTTTGGTGATGATAGACTCCTTTAGTTTTTTTCTTGTCTGGGAAGCTCTTCACATGCCCTTTGATTCTAAATGAGAGTTTTGCAGGGTAGAGCAATCTTGACTACAGGACCCTGCTTTTCATGGTTTTAAATATTTCTTGCCAGCCCCTTCTAGCCCGCAAAGTTTCTTTTGAGAATTTAGCTGACAATTTTATGGGAACTGCCCTGTAGGCAACTAACTGCTCTTTTCTCTTATCTTTAACCTTTGGCATTTTAATTATGATGTGCGTGGGTGTGGTCCTCTTTGCATCCATCCTGCTTGGGTTTCCTTGTACTTCCCAGACTTGCATGTCTATTTCCTTCACCAAATTAGGGAAGTTTTCTATTATTATTTTTCCAAATAGATTTCCAATTTCTTGCTCTTTATCTTTTCCTTCTGGTACCCTTTGATGCAAAGGTTGGAATTCTTAAAGTTGTCCCAGAGGCTCCCTATCCTATCCTAATTTTTTTTTATATTCTTTTTTCCTCTTGTTCTGATTGGTTTTTTGGGTTTTTTTTGGTCTTTCTTACGTTCCAAACCATTGATTTGATACTCAGCTTCACCATCTCTACTGTTGTTTCCCTGTAAACTGTTCTTTATTTCAATTAGTGTATCCTTCATTTCTGACTGGATCTTTTTTATGCTGCTGAGGTCCTCACTAAGTTCCTTGAGCATCCTTATAACAAGTGTTTTGAGCTCTGCCTCTGATACATTGCTTATCTCCATTTCATTTAGATCTTTTTCTGGAGTTTTGATCTGATCTTTCGTTTGGGCCATGTTTCTTCATCTTCTCGTTTTGGCAGCCTCCCTGTGTTTTGTTTCTATGTATTAGGTGGAGCTGTGTTGACTCCCTGTCTTGGTAGCATGGCCAAACATAATAGGTGTCCTGTAGGGTCCAGTGGCACAGCCTCCCCTATCACCCAAGCCGGGTACTCGAGGTGTGCCCTTCGTGTGGACTGAACACACCCTCCTCTTCTTGTAGTTGAGCCTTGGTTGCTGTTGGCAGGTCATTGGAAGGGATTTATGCAGGCTAGTCAGCTACAAGGATTCTCTGTGACCACTGACTAACAACCACTGCCTTCCATGGAGGATCAGCTGTGCAGGGGCAGAGTGGCAGAACTGTGACATGGTCTGTGGCTGCCCACTGGGTATGCCGGCCCTGGGGTTTCCCAGGTGTTACAGGCCAAGATCAGCCCCCACCTGTGTTTTTTCCAGGGCCACCCTGCCTGAGCTATAAAACAACCTGAGACGGCTACTACTTGTTCTGAACTTCAAGATTCCCAGACAAAGCCAAGCTGTGAATCTAGGCTGGCTGTTGCTAGTGCCGGGCCTGGGGCTCCCTGAGGGCTGCTGTTGCTTGTTTGAGAGGGTTTAGGAAGTTGTGCAGCATAAGCCAACACCATCCTTTCATATGAAAAAGTAGTTGGGGTGGGCCCATATGTTGGGGGGGTAGAGTCTCTGCGGATCTCTGAGGTGGGTCAGTGTTAGCTAGGTTAATGGAGTCTCAGGCATGGCACCAGCATGCTTGCCCCGTAGGTCTGTAGGTGCAGGGTTTAGAAAGGGACAACGGCCTCTGCTCGCATTGATGCCACACACTTCAGTTGCTCCCTGTATGCCACTGTTGCCTTTCAAGCTGCTACCCCAGTGCTGGGGCTCAGAGGGAGTGAGTCTGAGTAGGTGCATCTGTATATGGGTTCTTTAAGAGGAACTGCTTGGGGCTCCAGAAGTTTCTTCTACTGGCTTAATCCCTGATGGTTTTTGCAGCCAGGTGTTGTGGGGACTTATCTTCCCGGCTCTGGAACTCTGGGCTGGGGGTGTAGTGTGGGACTGGGGCTCCTCACTCCTCAGAATTCCCTCCCAAATTTTTATCCATCGCACATGGGCATGGGACCAGGCTGTTCCATGTCTGTGCCTCTCCGGCCAGTCTGGATGGATGTGGTTTCTTTAATTCTGGGGTCATTATACTTCCATTCAACTTGATTTCTGATGTTTCTGAGTGATAGCTGTTTTATATTTCAATAGTAATTTTGATGTGGTTGTGCGAAGGGGTGAGCCATGTCTACCTATGCCATCATCTTGACTGGAAGTCAGGAGAACTGATCTTCAGTGAATTTTTTAAAAGATTCTTTCAACACATTTGTACATTTCATCATGGGTAGCTTACAAGTGCACTGCCCACACCATGTTCAGTGTTCAGCAGTTTTTGACCACAAATGGCATGATGTCCCCATGCCCCACCCTTGCTATTCATCCAGTCTTTCCCAGAGTAACTTTTTTTTTGTTTTCCTGGATAAAAAATGTCCTCACAGGGAAATGTTTTGTTACTGGGAAAGAGGCGAAGCCAAAACGGCAGAAGTACTAACAGGCGTCAAAATCCACACATTCAAAAACTGTTTTGAATAGTGGAAAAAATTTTCTTAATAGGCATATTGCATCAAATGGAGACTACTTTGAAGGACACTGAATTTTAAACATGCAAGCATAAATACACAATTTTTTATAAATAAATTATGTTTTTTGGGTCCCCCACATCATATTTCTGATTTGAAATTATATAAAGAAACTTCATGGTTTAGTTCATCATAAACAGTCTTTTCATAATCATCATATAGAGGACAAAGTTACTCATGAGTACATTTCTAATTTCCATTAGTTACTTCCCTCTTCCAAAAAAGGAACACTTTTTTTTTAAGAATCACTAAAATTTGGACTTGACTAAAAGGAACATCAGCCACCCAACTGCTAGTCCAACCATGATAAATTATTTCCCAGTTGATACTGGGTTAACAGCACTTCCTCCAACATAAAAGTCAAATGCATTCTTTAACTACAAAAGAAACAGAAGTCACCTACTATTTCACCAATATTAGATTATCATTGTTTTTGAAAGGTTCACCAAATAGCTTGGCCTTATGACAAGATACGCAAATACTTATGAAGAAATCTTTAGTTAAGCTCCATGTTTATCCAGTGAAGTGATTAACGGTATAGACTATGGACCCTGCTTAACTACTTCCTATGTGATGTCGGCCTATTTAATTAGTTAACATCTCTAATCGTCAACGTTTTCACCTGTAAAATGAGGACAAGCCCACCTACTCCATCAGGTTATTATGAGAACTCAGTGAGTTAGTGTGTGTAAAATTTTTAGAGCAGTGGCTGATAAATCTTGAAAATGATACTAGTATTGCCTATTAATGCAATATAAATATCACTGTGCTTCTAAAACAGATGCCAGAAGAAGCAAAGTGAAAGTTCTTACAAAATGAAGGTACTTTAGGTATTTGTCAGGACTGGCAAACTCATGTTACCGCATTGTTACACTGTATGTGGGGGATGGGTCAGAGAGGGAACAGTGCTGCTTACTCAGTTCTTGGCAGTTTTCAGTCACTTTCCCCGCTACCCACAAGCAAACTGGGCTGTTCTGGTGCTAATTTCCTGGTGGGTGGGTTTGTGTACATTCTAGGATCCTATGGGTCTCTCCAACAAACTTTCCTGTAAGGCTAGGAGTTTCTCCCGCTGCTACAACCCCTGCAGGTTTTCACAGCCAGAGGTTTTGAGCCTTTCTTTTCCAGCCCTGGAACCCTGGTTCTGTGGTCTGTTTTGCTCCCCTGTTGTTCCTTCAGGTTTATTTGCATGCAAACATGGGACCCCAGCTGCTTTCTCGCTCACCCAGTCCTCCAGCCGCTGCATTGCCTCACCTCCTCTCTACCCTGGCTGCAAGTCTCCACCCCTCCTACCAGTCTGAATGAATATTTCTTCTTTAACTCTTTGGCTGTCAGACTTCCATACAGTTCAATTTTCTGGCAGTTCTGGTTGTTTTTTGTTTTGAAATTTGTTGTTGTCCTTTTGGCTGTGCAAGGAGGCAAAATGCATCTTGACTGGAAGTCCCCACCCCTTACAACGTAACAGGAGCACGAAGACAAAGAAACATGACCCAAATGAAAGAACAGATCAAAATTCCAAAAAAAGAACTAAGCAACAAAGAGACAGCCAACCTCTCAGACGCAGAGTTCAAAACACTGATAATCAGGATGCTCACAGAAATGGCTGAGTATGGTCACAAAACAGAGGAAAAAGTGATGGCCATGCAAAGTGAAATAAAGAAAAATATACAGGGAACCAACAGTGAAGGGAAGGAAATTGGGACTCAAGTCAACAATTTGGAGCAGAAGGAAGAAATAAACATTCAACTGGAACAGAACGAAGAAATAAGAATTCAAAAAAAATGAGGAGAGGCTTAGGAACCTCTGAGACAACTTTAAAGGTTCCAACATCTTAATCATAGGGGTGCCAGAAGAAGAGGAGGAGCAAGAAATTGAAAACCTATCTGAAAAAAATAATAAAGGAGAATTTCCCCAACCTGGCAAAGGAAACAGACTTCTAGGAAGTCCAGGAAGCTCAGACAGTCCCAAAGAAATTGAGCCCATGGAAGCACAAACCAAGGTACATCACCATTACATTACCTAAGATTAAGGATAAGGAGAGCATCTTAAAAGAACCAAGAGAGAAGGAGACAGTTACCTACGAAGGAGTTCCCATAAGACTACCAGCTGATTTATCAAAAGAAACCTTACAGACAGGAAGGAGGCTGAAAAGAAGTACTTAAAACCATGAAAGGCAAGGACCCACATCCAAGATTACTCTATCCAGCAAAGCTATCATTTAGAATGGAAAGGCAGCTAACGAGCTTCCCAGATAAGGTCAAGTTCAAGGAGTTCATCATCACCAAGTCCTTATTATAGGAACTGTTAAAGGGACTTATCTAAGAAAAAGATCAAACCATGAACAGTAAAATGACAGCAAACTCACAACTATCAACAACTGAACCTAAAAATAAAAACAAAAACAAACTAAGCAAACAACTAGAACAGGAACAGACTCACAGAAATGGAGATCACATGGAGGGTTTTATCAGTGGTGAGGAGGATAGGGGATAATGGGGGAAGAGGTACAGGGAATAAGTAGCATAAGTGGTAGGTACAAAATAGACTGGGGGAGGTTAAGAATAGTATAGAAAAGGGAGAAACCAAAGAACTTCTATGTATGACCCATGGACATGAGCTAAGGTAGATGGGAATGCTGGCGGGAGGGGGTTGCAGGGTGGAGGGGGGAAATGCTGGTGGGAAGGAGGAAAAGGGGAGAAAAAGAATGGGACATTTGTAATAGCATAATCAATAAAATATACTTTAAAAAAATAAGATACTTTTCACATTCTAAAATACATTTTATTACTCATATCTTTTATTCATAATATGATCAAACAAGTGTGCATATACTAACAATAAAAAAGATTTCTATGTAATTATTTTTGAGTATATATTTCCAAGAGACTAATATTAGGCTTTTCAAAGCTATGGGCATTCTAGGAGATCTACACACTACAAGAATTTACAAACACTATTTTTTTTGTTTATGTACACATGCTTAATTGAGGGAAAAGGACCATTTATTTCCTCAACTCCCAAAAAGAGCTGATAACTTAAAATTTTTAATTAGAAAATTCTCTCTTTGAAAAGATCTTCCAATAAATCATCTTGCTCAAAATTAATCACATGCTAACCTATATAAACTTACAGTATTTGCAGTAAGTACTATGTTTCCTGTAATAAAACCACATTGGTTAGACTAGTAGAATGGCATTTCTATTTTTCAATATAACTGTGAAATTATTTTAAATATTTGTGTTTATTAATGTATTCATTTCATTTACAAACCCAAAATAATTACATCTAGGAGATTTTCTAAAATTTAAGCCTCTTGCTCCCAGTACACTGGTTTCTTCAAATACTAATGGTTATGAGCCATGTATTTAATAAAAGTATTCTTTCAGAATAATTTATAGTAGCCACTTAGGTGTTTGAACATTGCCCATATTACTTTCATATCTATATGTAGAAGTGTACTTTTAAAAAGCAGGAATAACTTCTGGTTTGTAGAGTCCCTTTTATAACAGAATATTTGACATAATAAAGATATGTAAGACAAAGGGAAATAACTTATTCCGTCACATATAAGCCATGTAATCATTATGAGTTAATTTTTCTGTGCCTCCATTTTCAAACAAAAACAGATTATTAAAAACAATCTGTCTCATAGGATGGTTCTAAAAATAAATTGAGACTGTCAATGGGGAGCATTCAGCATTGTGCCTTGCACACAGAATGTACTCAATAAAAATGAGTATTTAACCTTATATGTTAGTTTTTGTTTCTTTTAGCGAGAGTGAGAAAGGGATGGGGGTGAGAGAGGGTGCGAGAGGGTGAGAGAGAGAGAGACAGGGAGAGAAAAACATTGATGTGAGAGAGAAACATCAATCAGTGGTCTCCCATACACATCCCAACCAGGGATCAAACACACAAACCCAGGTATGTACCCTGACTGGCAACTGAACCCACAACAATATATAAATATTTTTTTTTTGTATTTAGGGAAGGTGCTCCAACCAACTGAACCATCAGGCTAAGGCTGTTAAATACTTTTGTAAGGATATGGTAGTATCTTAAAAGGGAAGTTGTGTGTGAGTGTGTGTGTGTGTGTGTGTGTGTGTGTGTGTGTGTTATCAGAGTCAGAGATTAATAGCAGCATTGATGCTGATTTGACAAAGTCAAAAATGTAAGACCACAGGCAAAGCAATGCCACGTCCTCAAGTTAAAGACAATTAGTCATCTTCCAGTGAAATATTTTCAAAAGTATGTTGTCCTAATAGACATATTATGCCTTGGTAAGATAATCATCAACTATTAATATATCTTATTAACACTATCTGGTCACATCATAACTGATTAATATAATATTACAGTGGTTTACCTTAGCTAATTTCAATGACAGTTGTAAGTTAATAAAATTATTAATACTAAACTAAATCTTCCTACCCCACTTCCCTCTATTATTATGTAACTCACACGATTTTTGTGATCTACTCCTTGAACTAAGCAGAAGCTCACAGACCAAACTTGCCAGGAATTAGAATGATGGTCACTGTTTTTGCAGGCTAAATCAGAAGTACTGAGAACTGTAGGATGGATAATTTAAAGAGGGAAAAAATGATCTGAAAAGCATACCCTTTATATTTGTTAAGTTTAAACGTGAGATAAAAGCATATTTTGGGGAAAGTATTATTTTATATTCTATAAAAATTTAAAGACACTTTACATATTAAATGATTCCTCTGATCTTCTATTCTTACACTACAGGTTGAAATTCTACCACTGTAGAAATTTGGTCCCACTTTTCAAAAGAATGTAAAATACAAGAATGTAAAAATGAAAAGGTTATAGAATCATATATCAAAAGAATCATACTTATCACTTGGTCTTGTTCACTGCTCTAGTTGAACATTTTATGTTGAAACATTTTTTCCCCTTTAAAATTAATGTTCTACTTAAGTCTTAGGAAATAAGACGGCCACTTCCTAGATACCTAACAGGAGTTAGCTTTCAGCAAATTCCAACTATAAAGCTATATAGTAGTGGTTCACAGACTATTTCAGGAAACTCATCACTTCTTTTATCATTTATCAATATCACTGCAAAAAAATGCATCCTAAGAAAATGCCTGTGAGTGTGCGGATCATCATAACATGAAGACTCTGGTCTTATTTTCAACTTATATCATCTGTAGATTTTATTTTATTTTTGTTTTTATTATACATGCTAACCATGGATGTAAGTTTTGGCTCCAGCTTTAAAGATTTCCAAAGGATTAAGACACAGTAAAGGAAAAAGTATATATAATTTTGATTATGATACTCTTAACAGATAAAAAATGTATTAATATGCTTAAAACAATAATGAAGCAACTATAACATGATCTTTAAAACAATGATTGCATAAAGGTCATATTCCTCTAACAGTTTAGGTATTTGTACTCAGTTATTATATCCACAGATTGTTAATTTGCAACACAAAATCACTGTCAGCTCAATAAATTGAAATGCTAAATATATCTTTAACCCAAGTCTATGGACAATGTGAATCCAAGTATAAGTGCAGAGCATAACACTGAAGAGAACATCAATACAGCAATAAAATTTTATTTTTAAGGCAATAACATATGATGCACAGGGCAGGCAGCATTATGTTATTTCTTTTATTTTATCTGTTTTTATTTTATGATGTAACACTTTAATTATTTAAGTGTTATTTTATTATGTGGCATTCCACATTCATTAAATTAGATTTATTACATGCATAAAAAATGATGTATATTGTTTGCTAAATTGGAAAGGTACTTTACTATCATATTTTAATTTGAAATCAATTTGAGGCCTATGAAATCGAATGTTTTAAAGGTAGAAGGTAACAAAAGAATAGGATTAGCATTTCAAATGCCATCCAGAAAGCAAATTTAATAAAATTTATTTTATATTTTTATCATGTTACTTGATAATCTCAAAGTTTATTGGCCATCACACTTTTCTCATCAAAATTATGTGTAGCCATAAAATAGATTTTATTTACTACAATAAACAAAATAATGCACCTACAACTTTGCAGAAATATTATTCAAGCAATAATTAATTTAAATAAAATTATCCTTTTGGTTGATCTTTTAGAATGTTAAATAATAAGTTTGATTACTGGATAATTCAAAAAGTTTATCTTTGAATAAAATGAATAAATGGAACATTTGAATTCTCAAAAGGGGAAACTAAGCCTTAGAATAAAATGCTTTAAATAAAAATTTTCCACAAGCATATTATTTAGTGATTGCGATAATCTCATATCTGAAGTGAGGCTCAAAAATTTGTGCTAGATATAAAGTATAAAAATTTCATGGGATCCCACCATATTCTTTAAGTATTCTAAAGCATCAAGGTGACATGAGAATCTAACTGGCATTCCACACCTAAAATGATGACTAGATATGTTGTAATTATATTCCACTACTTCATCATTTATTTTTCCTCACTACTTGAACAAGTTTTTTACCCAGCTACTTCACTAGGTGCATTGACTAAAACACAGTTCACATTCACGAAAACTTCAACTAACATATCCAAGGTTGTGGGAGTGAAACAAGTATTAACAGTTGGTGAGATTAATGTTACAAGATGTATAAGGTGATTCACATGTACTTGACTTGATGTTCTACTTAAAATCATCTAGTAACCTACAGATCATATGAAATAGAAAACAGCAAAGATGTCATCCACAAGGTTTGAAATTACAATTACTCCAATGAATAGTAGAGGGTGACTTCTATAATCAAGTTCCCTTGAAAAAAGGCTGAATATAACCTAGCTATATCTTCACCTGGCAAGCTATGGGCTATACAGTGAAATTTCAAGAAACAAATTCTAACTGTTAAGTTTGGACAGAAAAGGCAGTAGATGGAATAAACTAACAACAGTTTTTAACTTTCATTTTAAAAAGAAATCTTTTCATTTATCATATTTTTTTAGATTTTATTTATTTATTTTAGACAGAGGGGAAGGGAGGGAGAAAGAGGGAGAGAAACACCAGTGTGTGGTTGCTTCTCATACGCCCCCAACTGGGGACCTGGCCCACAACCCAGGAATGTGCCCTGGCTGGGAACCAAACCGGAAACCACTTCATTTGCAGGCCGGCGCGCTATCCACTGAACCACACCAGTCAGGGCTAAAAAAATGTATCTTATAGCTTGAGTGCTGAAGTGACCTTATAAGCAGTGGGTACATAAATAACACTGTTTGGGAGGAGGCAATATGAAAAGAATTTATAGCTCACATATACTAAGGATGTCAGCAAGCTGACCTCGAACATAGCACCTGGGGCACAGCTCATGTCGACTGACTGTGGGCAATTCACAACTTCTCTGAACATCAGCTTATTCCCTGGTAAAAAGAATAAATACGATTTTATTCTACATTAAATTTAGCAGCTATACAACCCCATTCTAATCTTTTTTTCTCCTTGCCCGGAAGAAATCACTCCCCCAAATTTGGTACACAAGATGCAGTTTTATACATATTAGGTATCTATATATAATGGGTAACTTCAATTTGCAAGTTTAAGAGTAAAATAAATAATTTAAAACTCTTACAAATGTATATCTGTGAAAAGTCATTAAGACTGTTGCCAGTTATGGACTATTTTTAAATATGCTGCATTGAATTTTTTAATATATTCTGATGCACAAGTTAAAGAATTACTTCAGTGTAAACCTAAGAACTGCTTGATTATTGACTCTTTGTATCTTCAACTTTACCATATATCACCAAAGGGGTCCCCAAAGTATTTATAATGATTTACACTCTCACAAAAAAATGCTTACTAATAATGCTCTGCATTCCCTCCAAAACCAAGTAGTGACAAACCTTAATTTCCATCATTTTAAGTGCTATAAAATGACTTGCCAGTGTTTTAATTTGCATTCCCTAATTATTAATAAGATTGAGCATGTTACTTTCCAGTGAGTTTCCTCTTTTATAAGCTGCCAGTTATTATATTTTAATACATTTTTTTTATTGTTGGGTTGTTGGTTTCCCTTATATGTTCTGGGTATTTAACCAGTGACATTTATTGCAAATATTTTCTTCTTGTCTGTGATTTGTCTGTTCAGTTAATTTACGGTGCCTTTTGATGTTCAGCTATTCTTAATTTTAAAAGAAAATATCAATAGTTTCCCTCAAAATTTGTCAATTACTCCTTTTAAGTTTTTGTGTTTAGGGCCTTTTAAAAGTTACCCTTCTGTAATCAAGCATAATAAACATACTGTTCCATACTTTCTCCTCTATGTTTTTAGGTTTTGTGCATTTTTAAATTTTTCAGTGTTTGGAAGATATAAATACAAGAAATTCTGGGGCCTATACCATTTTTCTTTTTATAATATATTTAATAAAAATTTATAAAACAAATATATAAGCTACAAACCTCCACAAATTCATACCCTACCAGGATATGTGGTGGTAACAAACGTGATATGGATAGAAAAAAATGACTCATTCTGGGAAGCATATTCAAAGTTTAGTTGTTAAAAAATAAAGAAAAGAAAGAAAAGTTATTTTATTCATTCATCCATTCATGCAACTAAAACTTAATGATTACCTGCAATATATACGTGCATATATAATATATGTGACATTTATAATACATATAAATGTATTATACATTTACAAATATACCTGCTGTGTAGGTGTGTGTATTGAGCGGAGGTTGTTCAAGGGCTTGCCAGGAAATGGAAATACATTCATTGTCAGAAAAACCAAACATGAGCTCTGTTCTCATAAAGCTTACAGTCTAAGTAAAAAAAACTATATGCACACACACACACACACATATATAACCTAAATAATTATAAAATTATAGCTACCTTAAAAAAAAGTACATGGTGCTCTCAGAATTTATTTATTTATTTTTTGTATATTTTATTGAGTACGCTATTACATTTGTCCCATTTTTCCCCCTTTTATACCCTCCATCCTGCACCCCATCCCATCATCCCCACACCTCTTAGTCCATGTCCATGGGCTGCGCACATCAGTACTTTGGCTTCCCAGTTTCGCACACTACTCCAAGCCTCCCCCTGACCACTTTTTCTTTTCTTTTCTTTTTTTTTTTGTTCAACATTTTCCTGCCACCACTTTCCCCC